>CM046425.1:22279884-22879884 GCA_025506505.1 Flaveria sonorensis | reverse complement strand
CTCTACATTAATCTTCTTGTCTAGATTAGTGTCTAGCTGGCCTTCAAAGTATGGCCGGCTGTAGGTTGTAGTATAAAGTATCTCATGTATTAGTCTAAGGACTAAGCTTTGCAATACTTGTAACACTTGAGAGAAATATACATCATCCTTAAAAACCTATCTTTCTATTCTTGAGTGTTCTTACTTGTTGTTTATTATTTCAATTCCTGGTTCCCTATTTGATCTAGTAAGTGTGTATAGTTGATAATCTTTAATTGTGAAACTGTTGTTTGAACCATAACTGATCCTACACGTATGCTGAATAACTGCTAATCAGCATATGCATAAGCAACTGTCGAACTACATATGTTGCATGTATGCTAATCACCAAATTCATATCAACTGCCAATCACCAGTAAACTCCATTACCTGCTGATCGACTGCTACTCAGAACAAGATTATATGTGCAGACGGCTACTGTGTTTCACCTTTTGGAGACAACATAGTACTAAAGCTGCAAACTCTGATACACAGATTACTTGTTTGATGTAGACTCTGAACATAAAATAGCTTATCTATTTGTTTAGATTTCATAGTATAAAAGTCCTCACACTTGTATAGTAGAGGCAAGCTTTTTAGTCTTTTGATTGTATCTGCCGATTGTAACACTTTGTTTACACCAGATTAATCAAGTGAATACTTTAAAAGAACAATTTGTGCATTTACATTTCCTCTAAGTATTTGTGTTTTGATAGTAAGTATCTAACTTAGATTCTGTATTCGTTAGATACTGATCAAAGAGGAAGTTCTTGTTAGTATAAACCTGTTTGATCCAACACCTTCCACGCGAATCTTCCATGTGTCATAATCATTTGGGGTGAACATTGGTGGTTTGGTTTGAGTACCACTTTCCAAGTCATGCTTGGTTGACATGGCAACACTAATCATTTCGAGAGAAGGTTTGAGTGTTTGAGAGACTGACCATAATAAAACAATTGATTTGTTGAAAGAAAGTTTCAAACAATCAAGAGCCAAAACTCTTATACCACTTGTTGGATAGGATTAAACTAGACTTTTATTAATATCAGCAGTTAGTAAATACAGAATCTTCACTAACTACTTAGTAACAAACACAAATTAATACTTGATTGAAAACAACAAGGAGTTCTTTCAAAGTATTCACTTGATTATATTCATTAATTATAGAGTGCAATAACAGGAAAACAAGTGGGCAAACTAGCAAACTTTTAAACTATACAAGTGTGAGTTATTTATACTATGAAAGCTAAACTCTAGAACAAATCTTGACCATCTATTTTAGATTTAGGTTCAACGACATGTTTCAGCCATTTATCTAGCACTATGGCATACTACGAATATGTAATACAATTGGTTACAAAACATGTATAATATAGACAAGAATCAGTGCATAGAAGATCAATAGTTGTAGTGTGATGTTGTCATGTTTACTCTTCAGCATTGATACTCTTGTCTACAAAAGTAGTAAATGAATATATCTTCAGGAGTTTAGCACATAGATAAAATGCTAATTCATAGTTGTTCAATACTTGATCAGATATATGAGATCTTTCGGTAGATAGATTCATCTTTTAGTATATTAGCAATATTCAACACTAAACCTGATACATAGTGTTTAAGTAGCTTCATATTTTTTATATCCTAACATATTCTTCTCAATAGTCATATCTGCCCAAAAGACAAAAGGTCGATTTTTGCACTTCTTTCTTTTTTGGCATCTAGCCTCTTTTTGAGGTTTTCCACAATGATCTTGTTGCTAGACTGTGTTTGCCCATTAGCCTAAGGATGGACGGGAAAGGAGGTTATAACCTATATTCCTCAATTGGCAAAGAAGTTCGTTGTTGTCTTAGTGATAAATTGAGATCTGTTTAATACAATTTCTGACAAGATCCCAAATCTTGTCATGATATTGCATTTTATGAAGGATGCTACTTCATTATCTCTTACTTGGATGAAAGCTTCAGCTACAATCCATTTGGAAAAATAGTCAGTCAATGCTAGCTCGAATACTTTTCTACCTGGTGCTTTATGTAGCTTGCCAACTATGTCCATTCCCCATTTTATGAATGGCCAAGAGGAAATGATTAGGTGAATGGGTCCTAAAGCTGATAGGCATATTACTATGTCTTTGGCAAAAGTCACATCTAGGCATAGCTTATAGCATTCTTCCTCATGGTTGACCAATAGTATCTTGCTTTCGGGACCTTGGAGAAAAGCGCTCTACCCCAGTATGGTTACCAGTCTCCTTCATGTAGATCCTTTAAGACTTCTTATATGTTAGGGTTCTTAAAACATTTCAAATAACAAAGCATGATACCTTCATCCAGAAAGCTTTATGATTTTTCTCATCTTTCATGATTTTGCTATTTTGCCTATACCTTTTGATGGGCATGATCCATGATTCTTTGATCTGGTCAAGATCTTGGATCTCAAGGCTCTCTGTATTTGACACTTCGTTCCCCTTGTATTCTAACACATCCATTGTCAAGCTCATGATGTGTACAATCGAGATTTTTTTCATTCAATTGTATATTTGTTGAGGTGGCATGTGGTTGTACTAAATTGAATAATATTTTTTGAAGTAATAATCAATAGTATTATGATTATACATGTTAAACCAATCACAATAAGGATATTATGAATCTTGATTAGCTTTCTTACCTTACACTTTGGATGAATTGAAGACTTTTTGTTTTTAAAAATTCTTTGGTGTTTGATGTTAAAGCTTGATTGAAATTTTTTATAGCTTATTCATTTTGTTTTTTAGAGTTTTTGAGTGAATTCCTTATTTATTGCTTTTGCTGAATCTTTTTAGTCTTAAGTTCTTTTTCAAACTTAGCAACAGAGAAATCATGCCATTTTCCTATGAAAATATCAAAAGCTTTCATCTTGGCATCTGATGAAATATCACTATCTGTATTGAATTCAAATGAGTTTTAACCTCACTTACAATTTGTTTTTAGTATGTTTTTGTTTCATCTCCTTTTTCTTCAAGTATGTAACATATTCAGGGTTACCAAAACCTAAAGTTTTAGCTTCATACTTAATAGCTTCATCATGAAGAAAAATATATAAGGAATGATAGCCTTAGTTAGGCTTTTGGGTTTGGGCTTGTACACTGGTTTTGTGGAGTATTCTTTAACCTTAATTGGATGACCATTCTTTATCTTCTTGGAATTTCTCTCAACATATTCATAAATAGTTGGATTATTTTTGGGATTAGTTATCTGAGATAGATGTGGAGATTGATTACCAATAATTTTAATTTCTTCCAGGATTGGTTTGGCAATAAACTCAGGCATCAAAATGTAATTATATGGTAGGGGACAAGCTTGATACCCAATTCCAAATGTATTTTTAGGTTCTTTTTGTGCATCAATCATTTCTTGAAGTTTAATTATGAAAGTTGAAACTTTCAAGTTTGATTTCTAACTAAATGATCAGCTTTTAATTTGGTTATCAATTCAGTTAAGTTATCAGTTCGAGCTTCAAGAGTATAATTTTCACTTTGCAGCTTCACAATCTCAATTAAGAGTGACTTAACTTTATCTTCAAAGCTTTTAAGTTCATATTTGATCATTTCAACTTTCACTCTTTCTTCCATAACCATAGATGCCAATTTGTGATTAGGTTCTCTATAGCCTTACACTTCATCAATAAATTTTTAGGAATAAAGATTTTGTTCTACGACTGCTAGCATTGGTGTTGAAAGATAATTAATATGAGCCATAAAAGCATGATTCTTTGACTTCACTTACTTAGTATATAAACTCTAGTCACATACTCCATTTTGTTAGATGACAAGAACACTAGAACTTGTATGAGGAGTATTTTGAGAATGATGAGATATCTGATGTAGATGTTGATGTTGATTCTGATGTGATAAATTACCAGATTGAATTACTCCGTGCTAATGTTGCTGAAAGTTGCTTTAATTAGATGAATTGCCATAGGAGTTTTTTGAGAATTTGTTGTTGTTTCTAGGAGCATTGCATTCTCTTTGGAAATAGCCATTTACACCATAGTTTAAACACTTGACTTTGGACTTGTCATATCCACATTTGGTGTTCTCATTTAAAGCCAGCTTTCTTCCTTTTCTAAAGAATTTCTTGGCTTTCATAGCAATTGTGGCCATTTATCATTACAAATCCATTTCTTCTACATCATCTGGATCTATTTGTTTAAGTTCTTCTTGGATTAGATGTGTTGATATCAATCTTCCTCCCAAATAGGCTTTGAAACTAGAAACAAAAGCATTATAAGCTGCTTTTGTTCTTCATTTACAGACACATGTTGCTTATCATGAGATTGAGTGTAGCTTTAACTTGATGACTTTAATCTTGGTAACCATACTGTCTAAGCTGGTACTATCAAGATCCAGAGTGTTCTTGAGTTGTTTGATGTTATGCTTCCAAGATTCAGGTAATTAATGCAACATCTTCATGTTAGCTTCTTTAACCTTGTATGTTACCCCTAGAATCTTGAAATCATTAATATCTAAATGAATCTGTGAAGTTGTTTTGATACAGACTCTCCTTGAACATGCTGAAATGTCTCATACTGATTGATTGATCTCAGTTACTTTAAAACTTCCTTTTACACATGATATGCAAAGTATCCCATACATAATTTAGAGTACCATATTTTTCAAGCCTTTTAAGAACCTCCATTTTCAAGGCGATAGTAATAAATTAGTATGCCTTCATGTTTGCTTTAATCTTCTTCACATCTTTAGGAAATAGATTCAGGTAAGCATCTTTAACGGGAACCATAACATTCCTATAATTGTCAGCATTGAGTACCGTGGGAATATAAGGTCCTTGGCTGATGGAAATCAAGTAATGCACTGAATAATGAAATCTTTGGTGAGATTTTCTAATAGTATGAACAGTAACTTTTGATTCCATGAACAATACTGATTTAGTGAACACTATTGATGTGGTGAAGAGTGATATTCATCCGAATACGATGAACAATACACAATCACCCTAAACAATGTACAATCCGCTGAACGGTACAAGTACGATGAACAGTAGTGATAACTAAAATTTCACAAAATTAGTTAAAATCCAAATCATAATTGCTCTCTTTTGATGTACGACATTTCGATTAGGAACCCTTTACTAATCTCAAGCCACATTACTCACTTTCTCTTTTGATTTGTGTTTGAACAACTCATGGCGAATACTGATCAAATACTTGTTTAATTGTGTTTCAGACTTGATTAATTACTAATTAATGCTGAGAACATCTTCGAATTGTAGCAATTTCAATATATCAATCGATTCCTAGCTCTAATTTGGGTTACGTCTGAAGAAAAAGAGCCGAGACTCTGATACCAATTGTCTGGGTGGATTTAGGATGGATCAAATATATTGAGATTACTATTGAATCTTAGTGGCAGAATCATAATGATCAATTATCAAAATAGAATAACAACAATTGACAGAAAGCACAATCAAACATGCTCATAAACTCTCTTTTTATTGATAATATAGAAAGCTATGTTGCTAGGGTTTGCAAGGATTACATCATTGAATTCATAACTTTCTATTTATAGGTCTGACGTATGGCCTATACTATTGACTAAATTATCAGAAATATTTACAAGTCAAAAGATGCAAAATCCTCATTGGACTAGTCATCCGCATTGACTAAGGAGTTTATACGCATTGACTGATGCAGATGACCAACTCGTTGTCCATATTGCTTGGTTCTTCATCTGCATCAACTTGTTCACCTGCATTAAGTACTTGATCTTCACTCGCATCAAGTACTTAGCTTCTATGCGTATTGACCTCTATTTGCATTAAGTTCAACACTTGGTCATCATCTACATCAACTACTATCCGCGTCACTTTGAGACTTGTAAACTTTCCAAAATAGAACAATAGACTAATCATCATTTAAATTGCCATGCATGATCTTTTTAGGCTTCAACATATTTTTACATTTTCAGATTACTCTCGCCGAGATATCCAAATTTCATATATCATGGCTTGTATAATTCATTTTCTAGCCATGATATTGCTATTTTAAGTTTGTGGGTGTTTCATGTCTAATTTTCACTTACATTCCCTCATATTTTTTTTATTAGTCCTCAGACTTTCTTAATTTACATCTTGGGCAAGAAATTATATACGGGTTTTACATTTAGATGTCGATTAATGGGGAGAGATAATGACGGCAATAATGGTGGATTGTGGTTTGTGTCAATGGAGTCCCGGTCATGTGGTGGTGGTTTATCACTAGAGAAGAGATTTGGGGAGAGAGAGACTAAGGAAAAAAGACGATGTGAAATCCAATATTACAATCTATTTTATTTTTTTATTAATATATATGAGTAAAAAGATCATTTTAAAAACCTTAACAACAAAAACTAATGATCATCCACTTTAAGGATCATTGGTGTTACGATTTACCAAACAATCAAGAACAATGTTTTCAGAATCGGATTGGATAACAAACCGGTCTTGTTACTGGTTCATTGGTTGGACCGATCTGACCGGATTCAAGAACCAGATAATATATTATAATCAATAATAAAATTATGTATACCAAATAAAAACATTTGCAAAATAAAGATATTTTTTATTAAAAAAACATCCTTTTAACACTAATAAGCATATAATTTGTTTAATTTATTCAAAGATGCATTCAGATACATTGAAATAATATTTAAGTAACCATAAATTTTAAAATATTTTAAAATCAATTGTAGTGTTCGAGTATAGACCTGAAACTTCAGAAGCATCGATGGAGGACTACGTTTACAAATATTTAACAACATTGGTCAAGACCATGTCTTTAATTTTTAAAAGTTTAAAACCATATATGTTATGAACATACCATATGAATCATCCTTATTAACTCTTCTCTTTATTTATAATATTAACGAACCATTCTAATTACTTTTAAAATTTAATACAAGTTGACATTTTTAATTAAAAAAAGTTCAAATAGTCAAGCCAAATTATAATCATTTCGACAGGCCTGACCAACTATCAACCAGACCAGTTTGGGTTTTTTTTTTTTTTTCTTTTTTCAGAATCATAGTTAGTGGCACGTCTAGATTTTTTATCAAACCAACCTAATCAAACAGTGAACAACCCTAAAAACCATTACAATCACATACGTTGATAACAATATAACTGATCATCCCATGAGTACAAAGGTAAAACATTTCATTTTGCCAGTTTAACTATTAAATTGCAATTATGTTAGATGCATATCCAAACAAAGATGGATCATCTCTTCAAAGCCTACTCCCTTAGCCATCTTAATTTTGAGGAAGATATTCATGCTTCTCTAGCTTCTAAGGCATCAACTTCCTCGTTAGATAATATATCAACAATGGGTTCATACAAGTCCCACTCTCTTCTTTTCCTACAAAAAAATAAATAGAAAAAACTGAATCAAAATCAACATCAAACAAGGTTGATTCACCATCGTGTGTGGTTAAAGACAACTACACTTGGCAATCATGGCTCATTCTTCAAAAAATGCTTTAATTTGGGTACTTTTTGCTTTGCGGAATGGGTTGATTTTGGTCTACTCAGTTTTAGAATGGATCAAAAAGGGGCAACTATTATGAAATGGGCTAACTTAGAACGGTTCCAAGGTTTAAAAGTACGGAATCAAGCCTCGAGGCGTTTTCCCTTCGCCTCATGAGGAGTAAGCCTCAAGGCGAACCGAGACGTAAGCCCGAGACAGAATTAAAAATTAAATAAAAAAATTATATATAATATAAAAAGTAAAATACAAACTAATTTCATCATCAGATTCATCAAATACATAAAAAAACACACAATAAAAAGACATGAAATTTTTAAAATTGACACAGAGTCTAAAACAACAAAAACAAACATTAAAACCCTTGAGGGGCCCCCGAGGCGCAACTTTTCTTACCGCCTCAGCCCTATGAGACGCACATATAAAATAACCCTCTCAAGGAGCACGCCTCAGCCATCTTTTTAAACTAAAACGGTTCCAAATGGGGCAGCACCACCCACCGCCACCGCCTGCAGCCGCCACAAAAACAAACATATAGTGTACCCAATTTGATACTTTTTTGTCTAAAACGATCCCTTTCAACCTGGCGCCACTTTGGTCATAACCATTTGACTCGAACTACATAGATACTTTTTTTAAAAAGAGATTTTGACCTGTTAAATGATCAGAACCCACCTGACTAGTTTGCTAGGCTATAGAAGACAATTAGTATTACCTAATGACACTTGATTTGTTACCAAATAACTTCATCGTGTCCAATGCATTTCCACCTGGCTTACTGTGAGGTGCAAAAATAGTGAATTGATCATCAATATTTACTCCAAAAAAATAAATTCATCTTTATTGCATCGCATTCATCTCATTTGATTCAAACCTGACTACCTGAGAGGCAAATGCTCGGCCCCCCTACGTCCTTTCTTGTTTATTCTTGTTTCCCTTGCTGAAGCTACACTCTGGATTGCAATCTAAGACATAATAAGATTGTATATAAATTATAAACTTAGTTTCTCAGGCCAAGAATGTTTATAACATATAATCAAGTAACAAAATACTAACCTCACAAAGTTGCTCCCTGATGGCAAAAGCAATTGCAGGCTGCAGAAACAAGGTGTTATGTAAAAATGTAGGAATTAGAAAATTATAATCGAAATAGCGGCTCCTAAGAACAAAAATGCAACTTTACAGGTCTATTTAACATATTAATATTAACACCACATTGCATAACTGCAAGAAGATAATGTTGTAATAATCAGTTACCATAAGCTGCCTAACACAAGATAGATTTCTAATTTGATACACAGCAATTATCAAACACACACACACACACATATTATGAACAGCATCAATCTAATATTAAATAAGATAATTATTCCAGGCAATCAAATTAATCTGAATTTTCAGCTATAACATACAGAAAGTATGGCCTTAAACAGTAATTATGTGTTTCAATAAGCTTACTCCAACTTCAGGGTCTTCAATACCCAAATCTTCACAAAAAATTCTTGCAAATTCTTCAGGGTCACTCTCGAAGTTATTCAAGTCCTGAAATTGGTTCAAGTCAAACCTTGTTTGCATTAATGTAATAGTACTGTTGAATATGCAGGATATAAGATCCTAAGCATCTCCTAGTATTATAAACTTAAAGAAAATATCCAATCATGACATAAACTGAGCCAGAAAAGCGCATGAATAAAATAAACATACCCATAAAAATTGGTCTTTTATCAGAGTATGATTCACTCGAAGATCAAGCTGGTAGATATCAAAGGAAAAGTCAAAATCCACAACTAGATATTAAAAATTAAGACAGTTAGCCATGAGAAAATGTCTACAAATGCCAGCTGTTATGTGATAGATGAGAGGTACCTTAATAGGGACCATTTTTTCACCCGTGTGCATATCTTGCCTTTCAAATGATCGGAATTCATTAAGCTGTGACTGCATTAGTTAAAATACAAAACATCACTAAACGGTGATTAATGGATGCTTTTGTGGAAGTGTAAGCCTTATATCTATATGACATGTAAAAGATGATGAACAATCTCTTTTGTGATTGGTTAGCAGCCACGATTGGACTACAAAACTTTTTCTTTTATATTTTTTATGGTTTCCAAAAATTAACATTTGTTTAAAGGGTTTGGATGCAGGGGTTAAATCCAAAAAGAGTGCTTGCCGTGCACACCCATTGACTGTCAACCTACCCGGGGTGCAATTTTGTTCCAGAAATTTTTTGCGGTTTTTCTTAGTTTTTTAATCCAGATTTTTTTTCTAAAATACAACGAAAGTGAATTAAAAAGTTTATTTAAACATGCAATACACACTTGGTCTCTTATAATTTAGACAAAAGCGAATTAAAAAGTTTAATACTATTTAAGTCTAATGTAATTACTTTCCTAATGACATGTTTTATTGTTTCATTGATGTGTAACACCTTGTAATTTTAAATATACACATATAGTAATTATACATTTGAATGTTAATATCTAAACTAATAATAAGATATGTGGAAGATATATAAAAGAAACCATAATATAAAAATATTTTGTACATATTCATACATACACACATACATATATATACATACATATATGATTATTTAAAGTGGTTCTTTGTGGTTCTTTACAGATTTATGGTTCTCTTTGAATGTCCCTCTACATAAATATATAGATAAAATGATAAATACATAGTTACATAAGTATATATATGTACATAACTATAGATATATGTATGTACATATACATACGTATAAGTATGTGTATAGATATAAACGGCAGGAAACATTTTTATTTTTCGTGTTGTCGCAACAGCATGTGATCGAGCAGGTGTTCTTGTTTTTCTGGGTGAGTTGGTCGAGCAGGCTGGATTGTTAACATTTTTATTTTCCGTGTTGTCGCAACAGCATGTGATCGAGCAGGTGTTCTTGTTTTTCTGGGTGAGTTGGTCAAGCGTACTGGATTGTTTCCGGGAAAGCAGGTCATCTCAGCCAAAGAGTAAGAAGCAAGGGGTAGAAGGTTCGGTTTTGGATCTGTGGAATGACACAAGGAAACAAAAAAGAACAAACAAGCTAATAAGAACTGGAAGTCAGAGGTTTTGATTTCTACAGGAATGATTACAAGAACAGCCAGATTCAAGAGGGCAAATCTCTAAATTCTAAACACAAAGTGGTATCATTACTTCCCGCATAGAGAAACGACTTATCCGCAAGTCAAAAGGAAGGCAATTGTTCTGCCAAACAATACCTTGTCTTCGCGGATTTGATAATACGGAAAATACCTTTCTGCTTTGACGATCCAGCCCCGAGGGTTACCATCATAAAAGGTAGGAAAATCAATTTGGTGGAGGGTCGACAACCATAACCATAACCAAGCCCATTAAATCTCATCAATAGTCAAGCCCAGTGTTGTAAAAATCAGCATGTCTAATCCTCTCCTAAGAGAGGTGCAACTCCAACAAAACATGTCTAATCCTCTCCTCCCAAGTCAGTTTGGGCCTGCCTCTACCCACCCTCCCGTCTATCAAAAAGGTCTCGATCACTCGAACCGGTGTTGTCATATGCCTCCTTTTGACAAGTCCAAACCATCTTAATCTTACTTCTATTATCTTATCTCAATCTTCCTTCTATTAACTTATTATTTTTCTGTTATCTTAATCTTCCTTCTATTATCTTATCGCCTATGGAACCTCGTGACCTTGAATGGTGGAGGGTCAATAAAAGTGATTAAATATCCATGAGCCCTCACCTTCGTCGTGTCTCCCTGACCGTCTATTTTTCTTCCCCTCTTGGTTTTAAAAAGCGAGAAGCGCACCGAGGCGACAAGGTCTAAAACCGAAGCGCGAAGCGCAAAAGCGGAGGGCTTTTCGTACATGAAGCGCTAAGTGTTTATATAATTTTTTTAATATAATCCTATAGGTTTTTAGCATTCCCATCCAAAATATAGCTATAAATAATGTTTATATATGCTTTAATGTATACATTACATGTATGTATAACTTCTTTAGCAACATTTATAGCACTTTGAAGCAAAAAACACCCCCTGTACAAGAAGCGCGCGCCTCAGAGGGATTTTTCCCCAAAAAATCGCGCTTTTCTTGCGCTTCTTGTACAGCATGCGCCTTGTGTTACAAAAAGCCCCAACCCTCGCCTCAAGAGTCGCCTTGCGCCGCGCTTTTTAAAACCAAGCTTCCCCTATGATAGCGCTTGAAGCTTCAAAGGAGTAACATCTTCCTTCAAAGCTTCCATGGACTCTAAACATGTTGCATTTGTTGCTAATTGAACAACAATAGAACCTTACATAGAACCTGCTTCCTAGATCATCTGTTCTTTTACTCTAGGCAATGGATCCATTGATAAGAACTTGAAGTTGAAGGTTTCAATCTCTAAAGGAACTATTACAAGAATAGCCACATTCAAGAGGGGCAAATCTCCAAATTCTAAATACAAGCTGGTTAATAATATTCAAGATAAGTTCTTCCTAAACAAAACACGAATATACAGACTAAACCTATTCGACAGTATTCCCGACTCCCCCACTAATCGGGAACTATTAGGACTGCTTGACTTGGTAATGGGTCTTTGGGGGTTTGGGTTCATATCACAAGCAAGTTTTGCAAGAAATCAGCAAGTTTAGCAAAAAAAAGTACACGTAGCAAGAGTAAAGGCAAAAAATCAAGTTCAACATGAAGGAAAGCAAGATCGCAAGAAAATCAAGCAAGACCTATAGAAGCAAGAACTTGATCACGCAAGAAAAAAGAAACAAGAAACAAAGAAGTAAGAAAACAAAAACAAACTTTGTCTTTTATTAGCAGTAACAAAAAGAAACAAGGAACATTAAGAAACAAAAACCAAGAAGCAAGAAAGGCAAGTCAGCAAAAAGCAAGAAGCAAGAGCAAAAAGCACAACGCAAGAATGCAACAAGATAAGCAAGAAAGCAAGAAACAAAGAGCAAGAAACAAAGAGCAAGAAACAAGAAAGGCAAGTCAGCAAAGAGCAAGAAACAAGAAAGCAAGATTAGTCATAATAAAGCAAGACCACAACAAGATAAGCAAGAAAGAAAGAGATCTCAACAAGAAAGAAAGAACGACATCAAGAAAAAAGGAAAAACAAGAAAGCAACAACACATCAAGAATGAAGCAAGTAAAAAGCAAGAAGTAAGATTAAAGCAAGTCCAGTAGAAAGTTTTGCAAGATCATAAGCAAGATTTGCAAGTTTAAAGGCAAGATTAGCAAGCACGAAAAAAAAGGATTAAAAGCAAGTAACAAGTATGATGAGTCTGCATGAAAGGAAAGTGATAAATCCTGTTGTCGGATGCAAAAAGTTGAGGATCGTGAGTGAGTCGGCGAACCAATGACTGGTCTTGTTAGAGTCAAGAATATAGGAGAAACACATTACGATAAGGGGAAGAAATTACCCTGATTGGGTTCACATATGAAAGTTGAAGGGCTAAATTGGAAATGACTTAGAGTTCAAGTTGATTTTTGAATGGGTCGAGATCTCTGAAGATTTGGGCAAATCCCGAAGATCTGTTCCGGCTGCAATTCAACAAGTTTTTAAGAGATGTTTTAGTCTTTAATTTATTATTTAATTAGTATGTTTATCAAGTTTGTTGAGTCGGTTATTTGAATAGTTATTGGGGTAGGATTAGGAGTCTTATTATGCAAGTTTCTTTAGTATAAATTATAAATGGCGGATCTTGGATATGTTTTAAGCAAGCTTTTTTGTCAATTATTAAAAAGTCACACATTGTTTATGCAAGAATTGTGTTTGTGTTGTTCGGTTTCTAGGGCCTGGTTTCCAACAGTAACGAACCGCCTCAAACACCAGTTAAGTGTGCTTGAGCGGGAACACTTGAAAACAACACCTTGTCCCGAAAAACTAAATCATCTTAATATATCATATATGTTGTATATGATGGATTAGTTATTAATGTCAAGGAATCATGAATTTAACAATAATGATGACAAAATCATTTTAACTTGAAATTTTCCGGTTTGGGTGTCCCGTGAAAATGCAAAAGCACCTTTTCTAGAAAATTTTGAAGTTCAATAATTGTGTGATCATCATTATTATAATTATAAATCCTTGATACTAATAACTAATCCATAATTTTCCATTGTTTCTCATCATCCAAGGGCAATGTAGCTATTTGGCAAAAAGGTCAAATTCTTCCATTGAACGATGAGCTCAATCATAACATCACACATCACCCAACATGGCCATTTACGAAAGCAAAAACACAAAGTGGATGAATGCAAAGGTATGAAAGTCCTAGATAGTCTTTTTATGGTTGCGGTCACAAGCTAATTAGTACATACCAAAATGGAAATTTTTCATAGTTATTTCCTCTATTTTTTATTCTATATACTATATCAACTTAAAATGTGACAAACTGTTGTAGCAAAGAAATTGAACAAGACACTATTCATTAGAAACATGATAAATGTAATCAAACGCCATCCACTTCTAGCCACAAGGGAATGTTTACCTGAATGGATTGAGCAATCTGGGTTATGAATGGTGGAGGAAGCTTGAGGTCTTTTACTGTGCGTTTAGCAAACAAACTTACATCTGAATCTGGATCTGTGACAAAATATAAAACACAGATAAACGAACTGGAAGATATCCACGACAAAGTTCTGAAACTAATATATATAAAGAAACACATTGTGAGTGAAAAATTAAAAGACTAATAACACCCCCAATTTATTTTGTCAAATTGATCAACAAATATTGTCATTATATCTCTAGGATGTTTTCTTGAGTTTATTTGTTGCTGCTTAACCTATGAACTAGTGTACATTTCAAACTACCAGCGATTCTTTACAACATCATACAAAAAATTAACCTTCTTCTGAATGCAGTAATTCAAGGGAATGCCAATCAGCAAACTATTACCCACAAAGCGTAAATAAGAAAAAAAACCAACATTGATGCCTTACCGGAAGGGTTCCACGTAAAGGTATCCTTGTACCTCTGGCCATCTATATCAATGTCAAGACGAATGGGAACAAGATTTTCAGCAGTTGGACTGCATTTTAAATGGTTAACTAGTTACATACTCCTTAACAAAATTACCAGCATCATCAGAATAGAAAATAAATAAAAAATGATAATATCATTTTGATTTCTCAAAAGAACAGGCTTAAGGGAAGTGATAAGAAACTGAGGAATGTTTCAGATGACAGTTGTTGAACTTACATTCTGAACTTAACTGGGCTTCTTAACGAACTCCAAGCTGGATTCGGCTTCATCTTATGCCCTTATATTATGTGCGGTGAGTTTTAGCTGTCACAGAAAAGCTAGTCTTTAATTCTAGCTGTAACAGAAAAACATGTGTTCATAGTTTCAACTATCAGCATCCAAGAAACACAATGGGTTCAACAAGAAGACGTTTCTGAGGGATGAACACAGCTCTTCACTTTCAATGCCACTAATCGATGGTATACGTACAAACTGAAATAAAAATTTTCTTGGTATTTTCATTACAGAACCCTAATTCAGGGTTTCAGGATGAATTTGATTAAAATCCCCACAAGTTGAAATACATGGCATTAATAGATGTATAATAAAACCCTAAAACACACAATTAAGCGAATAGAAGATGAGAAAGCGATATCTGACCGACGATAGAAGCGCCGGAATCTGATGTTTATGCGTTAGTTTGGAGATATGAAGGAGATTCTATTTCTGGTAGCATCTGCTGTCTGATGCAGCGTTTCTCAGGAAACCGCCCTGTGCTTGCAGGTGAAGGGTGTGGCCTGTGAAAATAAATTATAGTTTGACTAAAATAATGTTATACTTATTTAATTAAAACCGGAGTTAAATATTTTTTGATCTCTGATTTAATGTCGCTTATATCATTTCATTACTTGTATTTTAGCTTTTACGGTTTTAATATCTGTGTTTCAAAAAAATTGCCGAAACAATCATTCTGTTCAAATCCCTTCATAACGTTTGTTACCACCGGGGGTAAAACCGTCGTTTCCTTTAGTAAATTGTTATTTTTGCCCCTGGTTTTATATCATTTTTGTCATTTTCAGTACTCCCGATCGATCGTATTCACGTTCCTCCTTTCTTCTTCTTCAACACCATCCTTTCTTCTTCTTCAACACCATCCTTTCTTCTTCAACACCAGTAATGATAATTTAAGTATGATTATTATTTTAATTTGATTTTAAAACTTTCAAAAACAGTGGCACATTACTGGTTTTTGTTAATGATTATATACTTTATAGTTGGGCTTTGTAGCAAGTTGTTTCTCTAGTTTGTTGGTTAGGTTTTTAATTTCTCTAGTGCCTAACTCGTTTTCAAGACTAGTTTCATACAACTTTTGCACCAATCTGTTTTGTTTTTGTTCTTACGTGGTTTTACCCTGCATCCACGTATGTGGCTTTTTTTTCTTTTCTTCTTTCTTTCGCTTTGTGCCTTTGTTATTTCCCCCTTCGTTTTCATTAATAATTAATCAAAACGCTTATCAAGGGTAGCAAATCACCAATGGCAAAAGACTAAGGCGATTCCCCATGTATGATTATTAAGGTTATCTAAATAGTCTAAAAAGGGGAGGTGACAAAATAAGATCGGTTGGGTGCTATGAATAAAGTTCGTTTTTATTATTAACTATCAAGTTCACACCCGCGTGATGTCGAGGATAAAATGCATATTAAAAAAATAAGAAAAACTCTATTTACACCAGAATATTAAAAAGAGTTTATTTACAACAATATTAACTTTAATAAAACGCTAAAACACTGACATCTCCAAAAACAAAAACATATCGCAACGTTATAAGTGTATTTAATCTAGAAGGCAAAAAAAAATTTGGGCTTAACATGTATCATTCTGATCTCTGATAAATCACAAAACAAAAGGAGATTATGTATGTGGTATCAAATAGTATAAGAATATATGCATATCAATAATCTGAAAGGAAGAATTGCAAACCTTTGCAGAGTTGAATGGATCGTATTGAATAAGAAGAAAAGATGAATGTGAATCTGATTGATCATGAGTACTGAAATGAAAAAATTGATTTAAAACCAAGGACGAAAATAGCAATTTAGTAAAGTAAATGATGATTTTGCCCCTAGTGGTAACGAACGTTATCAGGGGATTTGGACGGAATGGTTGTTTTGGTAATTTTTTTGAAATACTGGTACTAAAATAGCAAAACTAAAATACAAGTACTGAAATGATAAAAACGACATAAAACTAGGGACCAAAAAAGTATTTAACTCAAAACTATGATAACATATAATACAAAGTCTAAAAACACATAAAGCATATGAAGTTATCTGAGCCGCGATACGTGTCTTTTGGGAAGAAGGTAATTTCGTCTACATCATAATTAAGCATATAAGATACATAATTATTTAAGTTATATGATAATAATACAAGTTATTTTAATAATTACACAAACCTATGTTTATGATTACACATAAATAATAATTACTCAAGTTATAAAAATAATTACTCAACTTATATGATTATTACTCAAGTTATATAATTATTACGTAAGTAATGTAAATAGTTATACAATTTATGTTTATTATTACACACAGTAAAAACCTTAACATATAAAAGATAATTACTCATGGTTTATGTTTGTAACACCCAAAGTTTAGAAAAGAAAAAAAAGCGCATATAACTTGTGATTTAAGTTAAAGACAAGGGCCAAAGGTGAACAATTAAAAGATGCACCCACATGTTAGTATAATACGAAAAATGTCACCCCTTTCCTCACTTTCATACAGCCAATATTCCCTAGGTTAGAGAGAGAAAGAGACATCGGTTTTAAAGAGAGAAAGTTGAAGAAATCGCAAAAGGTATGATTTTTATCATTCTTTTTCATAGATCTAGGCATCTAAGCTTTAACAGTGTTTATAATGTATTTCTATGTATAAAGTTTAAAACTTTACGTGTGCATGTGTGTAGATCTCAAGTTTAACTCTTGAATCTAGGGTTTTGTTCGAAACCTTCACGAGTTGAGTTCTAGATCCCTTTATTTAGAAATTTTATCATACTTTTGAGGTTGATATGCATACTTACATGTTTAACTTTTAAGAAAACTATGATTTCACATGAAAAGATGGCACTTTTATGCTTCAAAATGATGTTTATAGTATATTTGATGATGAAAATATGTGCATGATAGATATAATATAGAACCCTAGACATAAGAAGTCCAGATATGTTATTAGGGTTACGATATGCTCTTTAATGAGATAGAAATTATAAGAATGAAATTAGACATTAGGTTTGGTTTTATCACATCAGGTACTGTTACCTGCATTAAGGTTGCCTTAATAAATACTCTACCTTGAACTACCCGCATTGAACTTTACTCAAGAGCATTAAACATTAGATCATTCGCATCAACAACTGTTAATTGCGCTAACCATTTATCCATCTGCATTGACTTAACTTACCTACATCATCTTTAAGTCATCCGCGTCAACTTTGTCCGCATTAAACTCCATTCACCGCACTATGTGTTATGCCATCTGCATTGATTACTGTCCGCATTGGACTTAGTCACCCGTATCAACTACTACTGCACTGATTGTTAACCACATTGAGTTATTTATCCGTATTGAATCCTACACTCACATCCTTCATACTTGGTGAATTTCTAACACCATTCATCTGCATTAGATGCTATGCATCCCCATCAAAATTATTCACCTGCATTGAACCACCCATCCGCATTAGGTTACTATTTTCCACATTATGTGACACTTAGGATATTTTCATCAAGGGTTCCAAATAAGCATTGACTAGATTGGAGTTGACTGTAATTTAATATGATTGTTTCTATTATATGAGTTCCTATATGCTTTAGTTCTATAAAAAGATTACTTGATGCTATATGTTATCTGAATTAATGCATGATATCATAAAAGTATTATGTTTACCGTAGTGGAACCTTAATGAATGAAAATGATAATTAAACCTAATGAATGTTACATGGGCCCAAATGATAAATGAATAGCCTCAGAAGCACTATGGAAGGACTTTACTTATGTGCGTCAAATGAATAGAATGGACCTGTATTCATGAGCAGGCTGTATGCCTTGCAATGTGGGTCAATGGTTAGGGGTTAGCTACCATGATAAATATTTATTGAAAAGAGTTGACATCTGTTGTCCACTATATATTTAGGATTCTGCTCTGTGCAACCCAAGTTTATGAAAGAGGCAAGATAATAAGTGAAAGGAAGATAATGAACACAATGATGGATGATGTGAAAGTCATGATGACTGCTATGTATGATAATTGTGTGTTCATTAAAGGCAATGAAAGTGTAATTTCTATATATTATATAAACTAGAACACACTCAACAACACTGACTTTGTATGCATATTAGTTGACAGAAAATGATGAAAGCTAATGATGGCATGAAAAAAATTACTTGGTATATGGAGACCAGCACCCTTGTTTTATGAATGATGTTTCACTTTAAGACAAATTTTGTAACACCCCGAATTTATATTTTAAAGACGAGAAAAGGAAAGTAATAGAAAGAAAAGATAATGGGCACAAGTGGAGAGGCTAAAGTTGTAAAAGGAAAAAACTTTAGTGTTATTATGTTTAAAAGAGGGCATGGCCGCCCATGCCCCCACTGTTTTCCCTGCTCTCGGTCGCAAGAAAGAAGAAAGAAGAAGAACAGAATTCTCCATCGTTTCTAGTGAAAGAAACCTTCAAAGGTGAGTTTTCTTGAACTTAAGTTCGGTTTTCAGCTGGGTTTTTGAGTTCTAGATCGAGATTCGAGGTGTTGAGTGCTTGTTTTTGTGGGTTTTTGAGGATGAAATCGCAGGTGGGTCTTGGATTTGAAGTGTGCTACTCAAAGGCTAATCAAGGTGAGTTTCTAGACCCCTCTTTTACTGATTTTCAAATGTTTTTGGGCTGTTATGCATACTAAGAAAAGATTTTTGATGTACCCGTATGTTTATGCTTGATGTGGTTCGTTGGTGTTCGGTTGTGGTATGTTTTAGAGGTTGTTTTGAAGTTATGATGGATGTTTAGCTAGTTTAGGTGCCTTAGAATGATAGATCTATGTTTGGGTTAGGCCAGAAATGTTTCGGGTGTTTATTGGCAGTTTAGATGTTTCAAAATGTGTTCATGCGCCCAACTGTCCTCATACGCCCAGGGTCATGCGCCCCAATAAAGGACATGCGCCTAAACAGTACCCTTATGCGCCCAGAATGTTGCCCATATGACCAAGTGTTGGTCATGCACCCAAGTGACCTCATACGCCCAAGGCCATGCGCCCAAATAGTGACCATGCGCCCATAATAAGTGAAAATGCGACTAAGTTGGTCATGCGCCCAGAGTTGCCCATGCGCCTAAGTGTTGGAGTGTAACACCCGAAACCTCGGTCAAAGTAAAAGTATTTGGAAAGAAAGAAAGAAGAGCCAAAGATGAGGGGTGTTTTGTGTAAAAGTACACAAAAAGTCAAAAAGTTACTTTTAAAGGGGCATAGCCGCCCATGCCATGCCCATTTTGCTGCTGGTTATCGACCAAAAAGAAGAAGAGAAGCTGCAGACCTGCTCTCTCGGTTTCAAGAAGGAAACAGAGCTGAAATCTTTAAGGTTAGTGTGTTTACATGTTAATTGGCTCGGTTTCTTTGTGGTTTCACCCTTAGAAACCGATTATTAAGTGTTTTTGGTGTTTTGGCGCTTGTTTGTGCTTGTTATAGGTGTTTGAACTCGTGTACAAGCAGGTTCGGAGGAGTTTTGCTTGTTTGCTACACTAGGTGAGTTCTAGACCCCGATTTTTATGTGTTTTAAACTTCTTTAGGGCTGAAAATGCATGTTTAAAAGATTTTACAGCTGTTTTATGCTTTACCATATGTATATGGGTGCTTGTGATTGTGCTTTATGGTGGTTTATATGCTGTTGATGCTTGTGATGTTGGGTATAAGCTTCAAGCAGGTGCATAAGCATGTTTGGTTAGGAATTTTTGGTGTTTTCGTGGTTTTATGCCCGCTCTAGATGTTAAGCATGTTAGATCCATGATAAGGAGGTGTTTGATCGAGGATTGGGGACTGGATAATTGCATAAGTGCATTTGCAGGTCGGTTAGTTCATCTGCATTTAAGAGCTGAATATACACTTAAGTAATTTGTTCATGTGCATTTGTTTGTTCATCCGTATTTGTAGTTGCTTATGCGCCCAAGTGTTCTTCCGCATTTCTTTTGTTCATGCGCATTTGCTACAGTGTTCATCCGCATTTATTCCAGTGATCCGCATTTGTTCCAGTCATCTGCATTTGTTCTATCAGCATTTAGTGGCACATTTGGAATAATCTAAGTCTTTCATCCGCAGTAGTTACTGTTCATCAGCATTTGTTTAAGGACTTAGAAAATTTTCTGGAATTTTAGGAAATCAGAATTTTAGGGTTTGACCCTGGTTTGACTTGGTGTTATTATTTGCTTATTTTATTGATGTGTTGGGCTGTTCTTGTGTTTCCTATTATATTATTATGTGACTTTACGTGATGTGATTTTATCCTTATCCGTAAAGTATTATCTATAAGAAAGTGGAAATATTAATAAAAGTGGAACATAAAGAACGTAAGAAAGTCTTGCAAGCAAATTCACATGAGGTTCACAACCACTAGGTTGTTAGCTCAACTATGTGCGGTTTAGCTAACCCGTTGGATGCACACAGGGTCAATCGTTGAGATTGAAGGGACCATTATCGTTGCCCGGTACTGGAGTCAGCTTTATGCACCACGGATGGGGTCTATTATTAGACCTCAGGCCCAGTACCAGGTTTATGCACATTATATGGGGGGTATAGCGCTTTGGTCCATATCGAAGTGAAAGATTAAAAGTAAAGGTTCAAGTGAATGACCATGGAAATGGTGAAGAAAGATATAAATGTTGATAATGAATAATATCTGAATGTACGTACGATGTATGATCATATACAAAAGAGTAACAGTATTTTAAAGAGTATTTTCCTATACAAAACTCATAAAGTATTTTCACTATTTTAAAACTAGAACTCACTCAGCAACGACTTTTATGCATTTTCAGTTGGCAGGTAATTTGCTGAGGATGGCACTCGGGGAGGCTACTCGTCGGGGCTAGACTGGCATCCGTTCACTCTTAATAATATTGTTGTTTTGTAATGAAATTAACTGATCTTTTGTAAACTGATAACAAACATAAATGTATTGCTTGACAACAGCGTTTATTAATGAGGTGAATGGTTTTTGATGTTAATTCCGCTGCATTTTTAAGAATTATGTAATGTTTTTATTTAATTATGCTATGATTGACCAACTATGAGGTCTCCAGGAACGGGGCCTTACAAGTTGGTATCAGAGCCAAAGTTTAAGAGAAATGGAAATATATTTTCAAAAACCTAAACTTAAACTGAAAATGGGACCGCATGGAGGGATGTCAGCCCGAGTAGCTATGTGCCATCAGGTAATTCTTTTTATAATGTTAATCGGTATTATATGAGCATGTTATTTGATTTATGTGCTTTAGGAGATTTGAATACTAATATAGTCAGGATAGGAAATGCTCGGGGGATGAAGAGTAAAGTAAGTGGCTAATCACAACTGGCCACTGTAATTAGGGACTTACTATACTTAACATAAACTGAGCTATTACCTTGAATGATCGTGTTGGTGTTTGAATCTTATAGTGGTTAGAGGATGGCGGGAGGAAGATCATCTAAGGCTTCTCGAGGTAGGCCACGGGCCGTGAAGAACAAAACCAAGACCGCAGAGACGGCTCCTGCTGGGCCTGATCTTTATCACCCGGAGGGGGTGGATGAGAGTTCTAACTTGAGAGCCTCGGTGAAGGAGGCAGTGGTGGAGGAGGTTCACCAAGTCAAGCAGACAATCCTACCGTCTGTCGTGATTGAAGTGATCCGAGCTGTGAGGTAGGATGAACGAAAGGAGAAGGAAGAGGAGAGGAGAACGACTGCTGGCAGGAGAGGTGATGTGAGGGATCACGATGAGGAGGAGGAGCTAAATACTGGAGGGGGAGCCTCTAGTGATGATGAAGAAGTGGTGGTACGGGAAGCCGCGAGGGGATGCAGCTACGGGGCGTTCCAACGGTGTAGACCCCCTACTTTCGATGGCAATGGTGATGCTGCTGCTGCTCACCGCTGGGTGAGGGAAATAGAGGCGGTACTGGAGATTAGTGAGCGTCGGGAGGACCAGAAGGTGAAGTTTGTCACTCACTCTTTTGTCGACACGGCGCTGTGTTGGTGGGACAACCTTGTCCAGGCCGAGGGCAACCGGGCCATCGGAAGGATGAGGTGGGAAGAACTGAAGAGGTTGGTGATCGAGGAGTTCTATCCTCATCGGGAGCTCGACAAGATCGAGAAAGAGTTCCTACAGCTGGAGGCGGGGACTATGACCCACCAGCAATACACCGCCAAATTCAACGAGATGGCGAGGCTGGTGCCCGATCAGGTTACGCCAACATCAAGGAAGATTAAGCGATACATCCAAGGGTTACCCGCTGATATTCGCAAGCATTTGATCACTGCTCGACTGAGCACTTTTAGGTCGGCAGTGGACTTGGCGGGTAGGTTGTATGATGAACGGGAGGTAATTGTGGTTGAGGTGAAGAGGACTGGTGGGGGTGACAGAAACTGGAATGGGAAGCGATTCGGGCGTGGTGGTTTCACCCCGAACAACAAGAAGCCGAAGGGGGATGATCGGCGAGGGGCTGCTGCAGGCCCGGAATAAAGAGGTGTGGTAAGTGTGGAAAGGAGCATAGCGGGGAATGCCGTTTGGGATTGAACGTCTGCTTCTATTGTGGGAAGCTCGGCCATATAGCAAGAGATTGTTGAGTGCCGAGGTGCTTTAACTGTGGGGACTGGCCACAGAAACCACGAGTTCATGAAGCCGAGAGCTGAGAGCTTTGAGAGCAAGAAGGTGGCCGAAGAAAGAGGGCAGAGGACAAGTGCTAGAGCCTTCACGATGACCCGAGAGGAAGCCCGGGTAGACCCCGACGTTGTGTCAGGTATGTTTCTAGTAAACCAAACTTATGCCTCTGTATTATTTGATTCTGGAGCTAGTAGGAGTTTCATATCTATTGCTTTCTGTGCTAAGTTGCCTGTTAATAGTAGAAGTGTTGATGAGCCTTTTGATGTAGAAACTGCTATTGGTAAGTCAACCAGAATATCTAGTATGATGGAAGATTATTGCATAGAACTAGAAGGCTATAGGTTTGCTGCGAAACTATATGTGATGCCCCTAGGAGGATTCGATGTAGTACTAGGGATGGACTGGTTAGCAACCTATGAGGCAAACATCATGTGTCGCAAGAAGATGATTCGATTAACTGCGCCCGATGGAAGTTCGGTGACGGTTCATGGTGATCGTGTTATGACGGTTCCTAAGGTGATCTCGATGGCGGTGGCAGAGAGGTGCATGAGACGCGGTTGTAGTGCCTACCTGGCGTACGTAAAAGATGTGGACGCGTCGATACCACAATTATCTGAGGTACCAGTGGTGTGTGACTTCCCGGACGTGTTCCCAGAAGATTTACCAGGTGTGCCACCAGATCGCGAAATCGAGTTCTAGATAGATCTGATACCCGGCGCTCAGCCCGTTGCCAAAGCACCGTATCGGTTAGCTCCGTCTGAGATGAAAGAACTGATGGATCAGCTGCAGGAGTTGATGGACTAGGGGTTCATCCGACCAAGCATCTCTCCCTGGGGTGCTCCAGTCTTGTTTGTGAAAAAGAAAGACGGTAGTATGAGGATGTGCATAGACTACCGGGAGCTAAACAAGTTAACGGTGAAGAACCGATATCCTTTACCAAGAATAGATGACTTGTTCGACCAGCTCCAAGGTGCCACTTGGTTCTCAAGGATAGACCTCCGATCTGGCTACCATCAGCTGAAGGTAAAAGAACTAGATATTCCTAAGACAGCATTTCGCACGCGTTATGGACATTACGAGTTCCTCGTTATGTCTTTCGGTTTAACTAACGCGCCAGCTGCCTTTATGGATTTGTTGAATCAAGTGTGCCGGCCGATGCTAGATAAATTAGTGATTGTATTTATTGATGATATCCTGATTTATTCAAAGAGCAAGGAAGAACATGCCGGTCACATACGCGAGGTGCTGGAGACACTTAGAAGGGAGAAGCTTTATGCTAAATTCTCTAAGTGTGCTTTTTGGTTGCGCGAAGTTCAATTTTTGGATCACGTGGTGAATTCTGAAGGAATCATGGTGGACCCGGCGAAGGTTGAGGCGGTGATGCAATGGAAGTCTCTAAAGACGCCATCCAAGATTCGTAGTTTCTTGGGTTTAGCGGGCTACTACAGAAGATTTATCCAGAACTTTTCCAAGATAGCCTCAGCTTTGACCAAATTGACACGTAAGGATGTGAAGTATGTGTGGGGACGGGAACAGGAGGATGCGTTTGAGGAGTTAAAGGCAAGATTAACTCAAGCCCCTGTCTTAACATTGCCTGAAGGGAGTGAGGATTTAGTGGTCTATTCAGATGCTTCCTATTCAGGACTAGGTTGCATGCTAATGCAACGTGGGAGAGTAATAGCCTAAGCGTCTCGACAGCTGAAAACCCACGAGGTCAATTATCCCACGCATGATCTGGACTCGCAGCTATGGTCTTTGCCTTAAAGATTTGGAGGCACTACCTGTACGGGACAAAGTGCACAATTTTCACCGACCACAAAAGCTTAAAGTATTTCTTCAAGCAGAAGGATCTCAATATGAGGCAGAGAAGGTGGTTAGAGCTGATCAAGGATTATGACTGCGAGATCCATTACCACCCGGGCAAGGCCAACGTAGTGGCTGATGCCCTTAGCTGAAAGGAGAGACCAGAGCCGATACGGGTGAAAGCATATCAGTTAGTAATGAACTCGGATGTGATGACGCAAGTCAAAGAATTTCAGGAAGAGGTGTTGAAAGAAGATCGCCTCAACTCTGAACGAATGAGAGGTTTAGCCACAGAATTGGGAGAGAACACCCATGGGGTTAAGAGTCGTTTTGGGCGGATGCGGATTCCTCGATATGGAGATCTACGTGGGCTAATTATGGATGAAGCTCATAAGACTCGATACTCCATTCATCCCGGTGCTACCAAGATGTATCAAGATATGAAGAAGGACTACTGGTGGCCGGGTATGAAACGTGACGTGGCGGAATATGTGAGTAAGTGCCTGACTTGCTTGCAAGTGAAGGCAGAACATCGAAAGCCATACGGGAAGATCCAACCCTTGGATATACCCGAATGGAAGTGGGAGCACATTACCATGGACTTTATCACGAAGTTACCCCGCACGACGAGGGGGTACGATACCATATGGGTGATAGTTGATCGACTGACAAAGAGTGTTCACTTCTTACCAATCCGCGAGACGTATTCATCTGAGAGACTGGTGGATCTGTTTATCAAAGAGATTGTAGCTCGTCATGGCGTGCCGGTGTCAATCGTGTCAGATCGTGATACCCAGTTCACATCTAAGTTTTAGAAAAGATTCCATGATGCCATGGGGACGAGACTACACATTAGCACGACTTACCATCCTCAGACAGATGGTCAGTCTAAGCGGACGATTCAGACGCTAGAGGATATGCTCCGTGCATGTGTGATCGACTTTGGAGGAAGTTGGGATGATCACCTAACGTTGGCGGAGTTCTCATACAACAACAGCTATCATGCAAGTATGCCACCATATGAGATGTTGTACGGTAGGAGATGTAGGACGCCCATGTGTTAGGGAGACATCGGGTAGAAGGAGTTGGGAAGCGTGGAGGTGATCGAGGCTACGACCGAAAAGCTGGAAAAGATCAAGGCCTTTATGAAGGCGGCGAAGGATAGACAAAAGTCGTATGCCGACAAAAGGCGTAGACCGATCGAATTCAACGTAGGTGATAGAGTCATGTTAAAAGTCTCGCCTTGGAAGGGGATCATCCGGTTCAGGAAGAGAGGCAAGCTGAGCCCGAGATACATAGGACCTTTCCGAATCGTTGCATGAGTAGGAGAGGTGGCCTATCGACTAGAATTTCCTAATGAGCTAAGTGGAATTCATCCAACATTCCATGTATCTCACCTAAGGAAGTGCTTAGCCGATGAAGATATGATTGTACCACTGGAAGATATCGAAGTGGATGAACGGCTCAACTATGTGGAGCAGCCAGTGGCAATCATCGATCAGAAGGCGAAAAGGTTGAGGAATAAAGTGGTTCCACTTGTGCGGGTGCAGTGGAAACACCAAAAGGGTTCTGAGTCTACGTGGGAGACTGAAGAAGAGATGAGACAACATTACCCATAGTTGTTCGAAGAATGACAGGTTTCGGGGACGAAACCTCTTTAAGGGGGGTAGACTTGTAACACCCGAAACTTCGGTCAAAGTAAAAGTATTTGGAAAGAAAGAAAGAAGAGCCAAATATGAGGGGTGTTTTGTGTAAAAGTACACAAAAAGTCAAAAATTTACTTTTAAAGGGGCATGGCCGCCCATGCCATGCCCATTTTACTGCTGGTTATCAACCAAAAAGAAGAAGAGAAGCTGCAGACCTGCTCTTTCAGTTCCAAGAAGGAAACAGAGCTGAAATCTTCAAGGTTAGTGTGTTTACATGTTAATTGGCTCGGTTTCTTTGTGGTTTCACCCTTAGAAACCGATTATTAAGTGTTTTTGGTGTTTTGGTGCTTGTTTGTGCTTGTTATAGGTGTTTTAACTCGTGTACAAGCAGATTCGGAGGAGTTTTGCTTGTTTGCTACACGACCCCAGTTTTTATGTGTTTTAAACTTCTTTGGGGCAGAAAATGCATGTTTAAAAGGTTTTACAGCTGTTTTATGCTTTACCGTATGTATATGGGTGCTTGTGATTGTGCTTTATGGTGGTTTATGTGCTGTTGATGCTTGTGATATTGGGTATAAGCTTCGAGCAGGTGGATAAGCAGGTTTGGTTAGGAATTTTTGGTGTTTTTGTGGTTTTATGCCTGCTCTAGATGTTAAGCATGTTAGATCCATGATAAGGAGGTGTTTGATCGAGGATTGGGGACTGAATAATTGCATAAGTGCATTTGCAGGTCGGTTAGTTCATCCGCATTTAAGAGCTGAATATACACTTAAGTAATTTGTTCATGCTCATTTGTTTGTTTATCCGCATTTGTAGTTGCTTATGCGCCCAAGTGTTCTTCCGCATTTTTTTTGTTCATGCGCATTTGCTACAGTGTTCATCCGCATTTGTTCCAGCCATCCGCATTTGTTCTATCAGCATTTAGTGGGACATTTGGAATAATCTAAGTCTTTCATCTGCAGTAGTTACTGTTCATCCTCATTTGTTTAAGGACTTAGAAAATTTTCTGGAATTTTGGGAAATCAGAATTTTAGGGTTTGACCCTGATTTGACTTGGTGTTATTATTTGCTTATTTATTGATGTGTTGGGCTGTTCTTGTGTTCCTTATTATATTATTATGTGACTTTACGTGATGTGATTTTATCCTTATCCATAAATTATTATCTATAAGAAAGTGGAAAGATTAATGAAAGTGGAACATAAAGAACGTAAGAAAGTCTTGCAAGCAAATTCACATGAGGTTCATAACCACTAGGTTGTTAGCTCAACTATGTGTGGTTTAGCTAACCCGTTGGATGCACACAGGGTCAATCGTTGAGATTGAGGGGACCATTGTCGTTGCCCCGGTACTGGAGTCAGCTTTATGCACCACGAATGGGGTCTATTATTAGACCTCAGGCCCAGTACCAGGTTTATGCGTATTATATGGGGGGTATAGCGCTTTGGTCCATATCGAAGTGAAAGATTAAAAGTAAAGGTTCAAGTGAACGACCATGGAAATGGTGAAGAAAGATATAAATGTTGATAATGAATAATATCTGAATGTACGTACGATGTATGATCATATACAAAAGAGTAACAGTATTTTAAAGAGTATTTTCCTATACAAAACTCATAAAGTATTTTCACTATTTTAAAACTAGAACTCACTCAGCAACGCTGACTTTTATGCATTTTCAGTTGGCAGGTAATCTGCTGAGGATGGCACTCGGGGAGGCTACTCGTCGGGGCTAGACTTGCATCCATTCACTCTTAATAATATTGCTGTTTTGTAATGAAATTAACTGATCTTTTGTAAACTGATAACAAACATAAATGTATTACTTGACAACAACGTTTATTAATGAGGTGAATGGTTTTCGATGTTAATTCCGTTGCATTGTTTTAAGAATTATGTAATGTTTTTATTTAATTATGCTATGATTAACCAACTGTGAGGTCTCCGGGAACGGGGCCTTACTTGGAGCGCCTGCATAGTTGAAAAGCACCTAAGCAGTGCTCATGCGCCCGCATAGTTGTAATGCGTCCAGGCTGTTTACACTTAGAATTTTATTGCTGATGCGCCTTGAATGTTTTAATGTGCCTCGTTTTAGACTTAAGGTTTTCTAAGGTCTTTAAGAGGTGGATGTTTGAGATAGGTTCCTTGGTGATGTGGTGGCTTATGCTTGTTGTATACTTGATGATGTGATGGGGTCTTGGGTGTATGTGTGTTATGTGTTATCTTTCTTTGTTAAACGGTTTTCAAAACGTATGTATTATGTTATATTATACTTTGTGTATTATGTTGTGGCTTTACGTGGTTTGATGTATGAATGAATGTAAAGTATTATGTAACGAAGTGAAAGATAATGATAATGAAAAGTGGAAAGTAATGAATAAATGAAAGTCTTGTAAGCCAAGATTGAGGTGAGTAACCGTATTGTAACAACATACTCGTAAGGGGTTTAATCCATGAGATTGACCCGAAGGATGTCGTGATGCTCGCCCCGGTACTGTGTCGGTCTTCAGACATGAGTCGGGGGTTTGTTTACAGGCCCTGGCACAGTACCAGTCTTCGGACATGAGTCGGGGGTGTTACAAACACAGACGGGGTCCTTGTCGCGTACCCCGGTACTGTGTCGGTCTTCGAACATGAGTCGGGGGTTTGTTTACAGGCCCCGACATAGTATCAGTCTTCGGACATGAGTCGGGGGTATTGCATGAGACAGGATCCAGATACAAGTGAAAGATAATGTTGAAGGTACGAAACGTAAGAAATGAACGATCATGAAGATAATAAATATTATTATCAATGTGTACGTATAATGTGTGATTGCGTACGATTGTGAAGGTTATGTTTTAACAAAGTAAAGTATTTTATTTATAAAACTTGAACTCACTCAGCGTCGCTGACTTTTTGTATGCATGATAGTTGGCAGGTATTTTGTTGATGCTGAGGAGTTGCAGGCATGGATGCATACGCTACTGGAAACGTTTTGAGTCTGGCATCCACATACTGATATGATGTTGTAATCATATATGTAAACGATTTATGTAATGTAATGATATGTTTTAATTATAAATAAAAGTTTTTAAATTCCGCTGCAAAAGTGATGTTTGCTTTAAATATTTTATGCGATGACGATCCAGCTGTAAGCGTCCCGGGAATGAGGCTTTACAAATTTAAGTGTTTAGTTTAAAGACAAATGTTTAATATTCACAGTTTATGCTATGGTATGAATGTCTTCTAAGTTTTCTATTTAATTCCAATAAAGTATCATGTAATGTTTTATGTTATGATTAGCCATTTGTGAGGACTCTTAGGTTTGGGACCTTTCATAATTGTTTATTCCTTAGAAATTAAGAGTTGATATTAATAATCATTTGAAATATAAAAATATGAATATTAAATAAATATGTTAAAGTAGTTATATAATATTACTTTTTAAGTATTACGATGGACTCATAAACTTAATATGGTCATCAAACTTTTATATGTTATTTTTTACCTATTAATTTTTGTATTTATAACATTGATTACTAAAGGCCTATGATGGACCTATAAATATGTATGGATAGTTGTTAACAAAGACACAAGAAAACATTCTTTCATTCTCTTATTCTCCACTCTTTACTCGTTTCTCTATAGCTAATAGGTATTGTTTTCAACACGTTATCAGCACGTAATCGCTTTTGGAGTAGGATATATCATATTAGCATGTAAGTTAGTATTGTCTAATTAAAATTTCGTTCTTCTCATCTTTATTATTTTCAACAAAAACCATATATAAAATTTTGGCCACTTTAAAAGTTTATATCAATAGTTACTGTTTTTCTATTATCAAACTTTAATAAATGGACTAATAGTTATTATTATATATATATTTGACATGCATTTTACAAAAATAATGTTTATTTTCTTGTAGTCATCAATGTTCTTTTATATATCTCTAACGCTTAATGGAGAATAATAAATTTAACCGTCAACTTAACATATGTTTACATATCTTTATATCTTTTTAATCTCATTATATGAAAATGATATTGTTATAATCATATTTTAAAAAAATGAGTTATCATATTCATTAAAAACTCATATAGTTATCTTGTTAACCTATTAATCATTCTTTTGACCATTATTTAATGCTAATGTTGTTTAAGAAAAAAAAAGTTAATATTATACTTCTTTCATAACTTGTGGTTTGTCAATCTTTTGTAACCTCCGTAACACATAATGATAATCCGTTATCTTTACAATTATGTTTTATATATTCACAAGTAGAGATGTTGGAAAAACAAATTTTATGTGATGTGTGAGAAATTTTATTCAATAAATTATTTTATGAAATGTGAAGTTAATAAATATAATAAACTCATGGATAAATATCGATAATTTAATATTTTGTGAAATGTAAAGTTAGGATAAATATATTAAACTCATGAATAAGTGAAGTTATGTAAAAAATTTAAATAATAATAATAATAATAATAATAATAATAATAATAATAATAATAATAATAATAATAATAATAATAATAATGAATAATTTGATGTTAGATAAAATTTGGTTTTTGGTGTATGGTTTGTATCTCTTAACATTGTATTATTACAATGTATTTAGTGTTCATATTTAATTTATTTTTTATAATTTGAATTACACATATTAATTCATATGTTTTATGATAATATAGTTCATCATGTCAAATCTTGCGAAGCTTGAATTTGTGTCTTTCGATATTAGCAAAAAAACTAGTTGTCATGGGTGTTGGATGTCAAAATACATTTGAATGCTAATAATTTTGGTGATACCATCAAAGAAGGAAATAAAGCAACCAACCAACCCAGATAAAGTAAAGGAAATTATATATTTACGTTATCATATACATGAGGTTTTAAAAAATGACTACCTCACAATTAAATATCCACTTGTCCTATGGACCATACTGAAGGAAAGATAAGACCATAAAAAATGATAAATTGCCAAGAGCTCGTTATGAGTAGCTCCACTTAAGATTGCAATACTTCAAGTCTATAAGCGAGTGTAACTAGACTATGTTTAGAATCGCTTCATAATTGATTCTATGTGATGAAAATATTACTGATAAGGAGATGTTGGAAAAAAACATTATCCACTTTTCATGCCTTAAATCGTGAAAAAGGCTTCATTAAATATAGTGACCTAATATTATGTTTACTTGTAGCCGAGAAAAAGAATAAGCTACTAATGAAAAATCACGAGACCTGTCTGACTGGTACAACCCCATTTCCAGAAGCAAATATGGTGACATATAGTGACCACAGTGGAAGCCATGGACGTGGCCACAGTTACAAACATTGTCGTGATAATGGTCTTGCTCGTAGACATGGAAATAGTATGGGAAATTATCATGGTGTTCAATTTAAGAACATAAGAATTCACTATAAATCCTATGATATTGGAATGAATTCTAAGGAAGAATGGAATAAAAATAAAACTAGAACCCCACAAACTGTATGTTATCGTTGTGGGAGTGATAATCATTATGTACGTACATGTTGTACAAAACTTGGTGGAGCTATACCAACAATCCATCAAAGGAAATGAAAAGAAATTGAAACAAATTTCACATATGAGAATGATAATATTGATATCCTTGATGGTCATAAGAACCTTAATGATACAACTTATATGGATGCTAATGATTTTCTTATTGATACAAGTCATATGGATGTGGATGATTTCCTTACTGATACAAATCAGTTGAATGCTTACAATTTTCCTTACATGTGAATTATTAGTTATGTGTTTTGTTTTAAAGCATACGAGACATCTAGTTATGGGATTTTATTTTGTTTTATGTTGAAACGTTTTTTAGTTATTTTGTTTAAGTTACTTTATTTATCATTAATGTTTTTTTATGTTATTTAGAAGAAAATAATGAAACTATCTTATTTATGAAAATTTTTTTCTTGTTTCAAAGCAAATGGAGTGTTTAATGAAACTTCCCATTAATGATGAAGATGTTTGTCTAATCGATAGTGCAATTACTCATACAATTTTTAAAAAAGAAAGGACTTCTCAAATTTAATTATACAAAAGGCAAAAGTTAGTATTGTATCTAGTAGCACAAAATTAATTAAATATTTTAGAGGAGCTTTGCAGGACCGTTAAGGGTACTTAAGCTTGCACTTAGTTAACACACTTAGGAGGATCTTAAGATCACTTAACAATTCAAATAGGGAACTATGAACCTTTACTGAAGATACAAGATAAACACAAGTAAAACAAGAACAAGTGCACAAGATAAAGTTTTCAAGGAAGTTGTATATTTCTTCTCTAGTTCTATTACAAGTGTTGTACAAGTATTTTTTTAAATACAAGAACCGAAGACTACTTATACTACATCCTACAACCGTCAATATGCAAAAAGACAGTTGGAAGTGACTAATCTAGACAACAAGATCAGCCTAAAGTCAAAAGGCAGATTGCCTTTTGACTAGTGACTATGACAAGCCATAGCTCACTGACTTTCCTATTACAAAAAGCCAAGAAGGAACAAAAATAGAAACTTGCAGGCGAAGACCTTATCTACTTTATCATAAAGTATGGAAGTTTCACCAACTAGTGATAGCAGGTGAACTACCAGAGCATGTAGCAGAGAGTAGGTTACTTTATGATAAAGTTGATGGAAAATGTATCTTTTCTCTCTCTTCAGAGGAAAATCAGTCTTGTCTTTAAACAGCTTCGGAAGACTTTGTCTTGAGAGCTTCGGAAGATTTCATCTTTTACCTTCGGAAGAGTTGAGTCTTTGGCTTCGGAAGACTTTATACTTGGAATATTTTCCAAGTTCAGTGTAAAGCTTCCGCAGCAGTTTCTTCTGAACTTTGGCTTCGGAAGATTTTACACTTAGCATTTTTCTTGAGTGCGTAAAACTTCCGAAGCTAATTCACCTTTGTTCCAAAGTGCATGTTGGAAGACTTGGTTGTTTTGGTATCTTTTGGTTGCATCAGCCTCTTAACTTCAGAGGTTCCTACAAACTCCCCCTAGGCTGATGCTATCAAAACAGAGAGGTTCTTCAGACTGGGATAGTCCATATGAGGATCTTTAGAATTCCTTTCTTCATCAGTAGATCTGGATTCTTCAGACTCATGAAGTACCTTCTCATGTCATAGAGATCATGCAGAGGGAGTTCAAGCATGTCACTTATGAAGTAGACATGTTGTTCTCCCTGATCTCTAGTGACATACCATCTGTCTGGATCTTCAGCAAAAGTCCAGGACAGAATTTGTCTTCTAATAGAGAGAGGCTCTACTATGATAGGAGTTGGTTGAGAGTCCTCTTCATGCACTTTCTCAGGATGTTCTGACTCATCCTAAGGTTGGGAGGAGGATGCCTTTCTTCTTTTCTTCTTTGAAGATGATCTTCTTTTGGCCATACTCTTTTTCCTCCCTGATGATTTTAACTGAGAGGGTTGGTCTTCAGTACCAGGTTCTTCAGTGGATTCCCTCTCAGTTGGGATCTCCTCAATCCCAGTTTCAGAAGGAGAGGGAGGAGAACCCTGCTGTGGGTTAGAAGATGAAGTTGGCTATTGTGTAGCTTCAGGTGTAGGTGGTGTTGTCTCTGTAGGTTCCACCTTTACCTCAACTTCAGGTTGAGCTTGACTTGATGATGAATGAAGGTCCACAAGCTCTCCCATTTTTATCTTCTGCTTGATCACCCTTATGTGCTCATCCATTGTGGATAGAGACATGGGACCAAGCCTCCTTCCAGAGAACCTATACAGCTTCAAGAAGCTCATCATCCTTTGCCTATCTGCAGACTTTTTCTGACTTTTCTGGATGATGGCTCTTGATTTTGCAGCTTCTTCCCTTTGCCTCTTCTTTGCAGCTTTCCTTTCTTTCTTGGCTTGCTCTTCCAGCTACTTAATGTATTCGTATAATATATAATCATAAGGCAAGGGAAGGAGTGTAGGTGCCTGATAGAGACCTATGGCACTCAGGTAGTTGATCATTTTTAATCTTTCTTCTTCATCAACTACCTGAGGTTGTTCAGCAGCCATAGTCTCTGACTCAGGACTTTCTTGAAATGGGGAGAGAACAGGAATATTCTTGTAAAGCCTTTTTCTCCTCATTTCTTCCTTGTGTTTGAGGGTCAAGGCTGCATCCTCTGCTTCCTTCCTCTCCTTTGACAATTCAATGTCAACCAGTTCATTTAACTCCTCTAAGAGGAGAAAGATGAGTTCATCTATGTTGTAGTTCCTGGTCCCCAGATAGTTAAGCCTGGCTGCCCTTAATTCATCTTCTTGAGTGTTTGGTATAGGGGCAGTCAGAATTGTAGCTTGCATGAATCCTGGGGAACCACTTAAACTCTCTCCCCTCAGCTTCCTCTTCCTCTCTCTCTTTTCTTCTTTAATCTCTTCAGGAGTCATCTTCCTTTTGCCTTTGTCAATAGCAGATCTTGATGACTCAATCTGAGAAGAGCTTTGGCCTTTATTGTTTGATTCAGCAGTTAAGCTCTGGCCAGAGAGAGGTTGTGAAGCACCATCACCAGCTGGTGCCACACTGAGGGTATGGGGTGCTGGAGGAGATCTTGTCTCAAGGTTCACAGTCTCAGCCTCTGGGTCTTCAGTCAAGGCTTTCCCTTTGAAGCTAATCTTAGGGTCTACCTCAACATCCAGTTGACCAAAGGCTTCAACTGCTAGCCTCTGTCTATATAATGCAGTTCTCCTTTTGAATTCTGCCAGCACCCAGTCTTGAATTTGATTGGCTAATCTGATAGCTTGTCTGTTATTGCTTGGGTTGACAAGTGCCAGATCTACCATGTTTATACTCTCATAGAAACTCAGGGTGGAGATGTTGAAAATTTCTTGTTGACCCTGAGCTCTAGAGATCACAAGAGCTTTCCTATCATTATCATACCCCCAACCCCAGATTGGGTTCTCAGATGGGGTAGACATTGCTCTTGGTACTCCCTCCTCAAATAGTTATTGAATGACCAGTTCCAGATCACTGTCTAAAGGAGGTTGCTGAGCATGGACAACTGCAAGATAGGATGGTGAGTCCTGTATGTCCATACTTGAGGAAGAACTCCCAGGTTCTGTGGCTGTCAGAACTTCCTTCCCCTTTTTGGTAGAATCACCCTCATGCATAGGTGAGCTGGGGAAGTGATCCATAACATCCACAGGTTCTTGTGGACCTGGATGAGTTTGTCTCATAGGTCTCTCAGCTAACTAGCCCTTGAGATCGGTGATCTCAAGTTGCTGGTCATGGACCCTCCTTTTACAAGATAGTCACCTATGATTCAAGGTGAGCTATCTGTGAAACCAGTTGGGTGCAGATGTCTTCGAGTTGGTGCACCCTGAGTTTTAGACTCCCCTCATCTTCAGTTGAAGAATCATTGGGGGATGAAGGAGGTGAACCGAGGTCTGCTCCTTCACAACCAACATGGGGTTCTTGGCTGCTGGATTTCCCCTACCCAATGACAGTGTCAAGAGGCTGGGTTGCTGTGGTTGAGGACTTAAGGATGTAATCACCGGAAACAATGAGAGCCTCTTCCACATGGATCTCCTGGACAATCATAGGAAGATCCACCTCAGTTTGGGGTGTCTGATGTGGGCTAGACATAGGTGAAGTAGGAGTACTCATCTCCTCTTGAGTGTGGGTAGAGAGGGGAGAGTCATGATACTCACTGAAGCCCAAATCTTCATCAAAATAGAAGTCAAGGCTGGGAATGGGTTGGTTGAGATCAAGAGGCTGGGGATGGTAGCTTTCCCCCGAAGGTTGATCACTAGAGTGTTGAGACTCAGAGTGATGGCTTAAGGCTGTTTGTGGAGTGGTGAGCTCATCAGGCTGAGCATGAGGAACCTCAGCACTGATTGTTTGAAAAATGGGAGTGGTTTTCTCCTCAGGGGAAGTGGGAGCTCGAGTGTCCACTTCCTCCTGTATGGGTTGTGATATGGGGGCCTGCACATGCTCTGATACCAAATGCAGGACCGTTAAAGGGTACTTAAGCTTGCACTTAGTTAACACACTTAGGAGGATCTTAAGATCACTTAACAATTCAAATAGGGAACTATGAACGTTTACTGAAGATACAAGATAAACACAAGTAAAACAAGAACAAGAGCACAAGATAAAGTTTTCAAGGAAGTTGTATATTGCTTCTCTAGTTTTATTACAAGTGTTGTACAAGTATATTTTAAATAAAAGAACTGGAGACTACTTATACTACATCCTACAACCATTAATATGCAAAAAGACAGTTGAAAGTGACTAATCTTGACAACAAGATCAGCCTAAAGTCAAAAGGCAGATTGCCTTTTGACTAGTGACTATGACAAGCCATGGCTCACTGACTTTCCTATTACAAAAAGCCAAGAAGGAACAAAAACAGAAACTTGCAGGCGAAGACCTTATCTACTTTATCATAAAGTATGGAAGTTTCACCAACTATTGATAGCAGGTGAACTACCAGAGCATGCAGCGGAGAGTAGGTTACTTTACGATAAAGTTGATGGAAAATGTATCTTTTCTCTCTCTTCAGAGGAAAATCAGTCTTTTTTTTTAAACAGCTTCGGAAGACTTTGTCTTGAGAGCTTCGAAAGACTTCATCTTTTACCTTCGGAAGAGTTGAGTCTTTGGCTTCGGAATACTTTATACTTGGAATATTTTCCAAGTTCAGTGTAAAGCTTCCGCAGCAGTTTCTTCTGAACTTTGGCTTCGGAAGATTTTACACTTAGTATTTTTCTTGAGTGTGTAAAACTTCAGAAGCTAGTTCACTTTTGTTTCAAAGTGCATGTTGGAAGACTTGGTTGTTATGTTAGTAATTTGAAGGTATTCTTCAGAGGTTCCTACAAGCTTTTATAGTGTTACCAGGTGGAACACAAAATAAAATATAAAACATGTTATTTTCTCTATTGTCTCAAAATAATCATATAAGTTTTAAAGATATACATTTAAATGAATATCATGTGAGAGTGCATGCAATGAACGTGAAGAATATCTTCAAATTACTAACATAACTACGGGTGAAAAACAAGTATGTGACATCCGCCACTCGCATGTCCGTTAAATAAACCGAATGCTCGTTATCTCCTTTGTACATTTATTTCCTTTCTCGTTAGCATTATTATTGTATTATTAATGTTATTATTATAATTAAACCATTATTAAAATTGGAGATATTATTATTATTATTATTATTATTATTATTATTATTATTATTATTATTTATTATTATTATACTACTACTACTATTATCATTATTATTATTATTGTAATTATTATTACTACAATTATTATTATTATTATTTTAATTAATAGTAATGTTATAAAAGAAAATTAATCTTTCAATAGTAATATATGTAGTTTAGGGTATGTATTGCCAATAATTATAATTGAGGGGCCAATGTATAAATACCAAAACTCTTTTAGACAAACCCCCCTCCCCATCACCCAACCCTCCCCATTGAAACCCTACACCACCATCTACTGCCTATCGACTCCCCCACCATGACTTCTCCGGTGACCGAGCCCTAGTGAACCATATCGCCCACATGCGTTGTCCAAAACAGACAAGGGCACAACAGTCTTCGGCTGCTGTGTGTGACGTGGGCGCATGTGTTTTGATGTTACGGGACGTGGTGTATGCATATATATGTTGGTGTGTGTCGTGGTTGTGTAAGCATATATATATATATATATATATATATATATATATATATATATATATATATATATATATATATATATATATATATATATATATATATGCTTGTGTGTGTAAGCATTGAATATATGTGTGTGTCAATTGTAGGTATATATGCTTATGTATTTGTTGTATGTCCAATAGTGTGTGTGTTTCAATGTGTGTGTGGTGTATGTACCGTGTGTGTTTGGTTTTGTGTGTGTGGTCGAGAGAACCAAACACAACAGCCAAAGGATGTTATGTGTGCGTGGGTGTTAGTGTGTGAGTGTGGGTGTATGTGTGTAAACCGCGTGTGTGTGTTATGTTTGTGTGTGTGTGGTGTGTGCGCATGTAGGTGTGAGTATGGGTATGTGTGTGTTGTGTTTGTGTGTGTGGTGTTTGTATTGTGTGTGTGGTGTGTATTTGTGTTGTGTGTTTTTCAACCAAGGGTGTTTATGTGTGTGTGAGTTAGTGTGGTGTGTGTGTTCATGTGTGTGTTCAGGTGTGTGTTTCAATATGTGTGTTAAATGTGTGTGTGTGTGATGTGTGACCATGATATGGTGTGTGTTTGAGTGTGTGTGTTTTGTATGTGTTCTTGTGTGTGTGTATTAATAATGTGTGTATATGGTTGTACGTATAGTCGAGTGTGTGTTGGTGTGTGTCGTATGTGTGTTAATTGTGTTTGATTAGTGTGTGTGTTTGATGTTTTGTATGGGTGTATGGTTATATATTATTGTGTGTGTTCAAATGATATATATATATATATATATATATACATAAATACATAGATGCACTTATCTATTTAAGTAACTAATTTAAATATATTTACTTGTGTGCGTGTCGCACATCGAACCCGAACCAACCTGACAATGACTGAGTACGTTGTGATGCCTATTGTAACATATTATAAGTTAATTATATATTATTATAGGTGTTTGATTGCTTGGTTTACGCACTTGCTAAAAGTCTTGTTGATTTCCTTGTTACCCCGTATCATTCAAGGTGAGTTTCGCGGCCCCGTTTTCATTTCAATTGTTTATAAAACCTAGTGGGAAAAGTATGCAAACCTTTTTTATGTTGTGAACTCATTTAATCTTTAGGACTGTTGTGTTTTACTATTTTGCAAGTTAATATCGGGTACATGCATGAGATTTCTATGTGGTTCTTTATTCACAACTATTTAACCTGGTGTTGGAGCTGACGGACAGGTATTGATAGTACTATTAAGCTAACACCCCCACCCTTGTTTGTTGGTATAATAGTTGGGACTGACAATGGCCACAGACGGTCCCTACGGTGAATATGTTCCGACAAGATCTATGTGTACGTTATAGGTTTAATTGTGAGGCTCATGTTTACATGTGATATTGCTTGCTTATAACTGTATACACTCATGTCCTACAAATTATTACACAACATCAAATTTTGTTTATTATTTAAACCTGCGAACTCACCAACAATATGTTCACCGTTTTGAGCATATCTGTTCAGGTAATAATCATTGAGGTTAGCTAGAGATGATGCCTAAGTGATGACCCTGATGAATGAATTTTGGACTTGCTCTAGCGTTTCAAACTATTGTGTTTTAGTTTAAGTTAATACTATTGGACATGTTTACATTTACTTGATCCCGGGTTGTGGGATTCAAAATCATTACACTTGTTTGACTATGTTTGTCGTGGAATTGACTAACTGCAACATAAGTCTCCGTTTGTGTCGAGTGACATCATGACACGTTGGTTTTTCATCATTTAATGCATCTCTATTAACTATCAATGTGTTATGATGATCTTGTCCTTTATCACTCGTATTTCCGCTACAAGCGGTGGTGTGACAAAGTATTAGAAAGGTTGTCGCATTTACATCCGGTTTATACTATACAAAAATCTTTACAATCAAATCAAATATTACTATTGTAATATAAAAACATATAATGAGCCACGTGGCATTTTTTTAAGCCTTTATTTGTATAAGTGGCAGCATATTATGCATTCAAAAATATTGACCCATTTTTAGTTAGGCACGGATCTTAGGACCCAACCAATTTTAGACCTATTTTTTTAACATAGATCATATAAATACGTTATTACCCGACTGGAAACCCTAAAATTGCCATTCATCCCCTACGACACCTCAAATCCTTACGCTACTCTTCTCTTTCGATGTAAAATCCAACAATCGGTGTCCAAACATGGCTAGATCAAAATCGTATTCATCTATTTTCTGGTATTGTTATTTGGTTTGATCGATTTTGGTTTTGGTTAGGTTTGTTTCCGCATTCCTTTATTATCTTTCATTAGATTCAGTTTATGTTGTGTTTTGATTTATTATTTGTACTATGAACTAAGAGATCTGAATATTTGGGGTTTTAGGGTTTGTTTTCTCTGCTCGCAGGTTTGCATCCCTTATATTTTGATCTACATTCATGAAAAAGGTGGGTTTGTGTGGCTGTTTCAAATTCAAAATCTCAATCCCACCAACATTTTCTTCCTTTAATCTTACCAGGTAAGTCAGATTCTTATGCTTCATTAGATATGAGTGTGAAATATGAAGAAAATAGATAAGGGGTTCTTGGATTTGGGTCTTGTCAAGAAACAAAGCTAAATAAATGTTGTTCCAGATGAAAACCTTAATGGTTATTTACTTTCAAATTCAAATTCTTAAAAGGTGTGTAGGTCTATAATTCATTTTTTCTTCTTTGGTTTAAGTATCAAGATCAAGCCCTATGTTTATTGAATGACTTTTAGTTTTTGTTGGTTTGCTTCGCCATTTCCCCACAAAGCATTACTTTTGCATATTTGTTCTTAAATACCACTACAATTACTAAAGATGGAGGATTAGATTTTATCAACACATAGGAATTCTAAAGGTCATAAACTTCACCTGCCAATGTAATATGTTATTTTATTTATATTTGTTTTTGACCTAATAATTTGATACTAATTGTTAGTTGATGGATAATTGCTTCTTAATAGGACATTCTATGAAACTGAAAGTAAGGTTTTCTTTGTTTATTTTGTTGACCAGAACACAAGGTGCATTCCTATAGCATAATGGGTTTTATGCTTTAGCTTTATCAATGATGTTTGAAGTGCATTTTATCTTCTAAACCAAGTAAGGCTATGCAACCTTCATCGTATTTTTTTATATTAATCCATTTCAAAAAAAAGTCAGATTTGTTTATCTACGTACATTGTTAAATCTATTTTTCTTTTATTTTTAGCAGTGTTGTTTGCTTAATTTTTTTGATTTGACTAATTATGATGAATCTTTAGTTTTGGTTTTAAGGTTCTTTCATTTTCCAGTTTAACAAAGAATGAAACTTGGTGTTAAATTTTCATTTTGTTATAGAAGGCGTTAGATATTATATTGGTCCATTAACAAGATGTTAAGATTGAAGGAGCAATCAACAGGATAAAGTTGGTATGCAATGTTTTTATTTTGTTTGTTAATTATCATAATTTTATTGTTAGTTTTTCTTCAGTGTTTGTATATGACACTTTGTAAGGTTATATTAGAAGGCTAATGCAACTAAAGAACCAAAACAACCAAGGAGCTTCCTGCATGCATGCACTGATGTACTAGGTGAAAGTTACTTCGAAAGTTTTACACTCATCACAGAAATTATTCTAAGTGTAAAATCTTTCGAAGCCAAAGACCAAATGTTCCAAAGCCAAAGATGAAGTCTTCCGAAGCTTCAAAGACAAAGTCTTCTGAAGCCAATGAAGTGAAGACTGATTTCTTCTGAAGACAGAGAGGACATGCTTTTTCTGCTCTACTTTTACATAAAGCTGACTTACTTTCCGTTGCAACTCTGATGACTCACCAACTTATATAAGTTGGTGAAAAGGTCCTAGCTTTAGTAACCTATAGATTATGGTCTTGAGTCTGTAACTTCCTACTTTATACCTTTTATCCTTTTATAATATATAAGGATGTGAGCTATGACATGTCATAGTCACCAGTCAAAAGGCAATCTACCTTTTGACTTTACATTGATCTTGTTGTCTAGATTAATTTTTTCAGCTGGCCTTCAAATTATGGTCGGTTGTAGGATGTAGTATAAAGTATCTCAGGTCCTTGTATTTCTTTTTATGCTTTGTAACACTTGTAAAAGAACTTGAGAGCAATATACATCATTCTTGAAAACCATATTAGTCTTTTCTTGTTCTTAGTTCTGTCTCGTTTACTTTTGTTCTTAGTATCATTTACATAAACCCGGTTCCCCATTTGATCTGTTAATTGTTCTAACACTGTCCTCATTGTAAGACTGATTGTATTAACCATCCCTTAACCGGTCTTGCACACTTCTATTTCACCTTCATTTCAGGTACATTATAACTTATATTTGATTATTACGATTGACTTTTTGAGAGTTTACAGCAGTTTTTAGATGTGTGACATATAACTTTCTTTCATCTTATGATTAATATGGTTGTATGATGGAATAAAACTATTTGTAGGTTTGGTTATGACACCTAAAAGTTGACCTTATTATATGAATATGGGGTGTGCTTTGCCTTTGAAAATTTGAAAATTGAGACCTTGAATCCTGTAATGGTAAGTATGTCATTGCTTCTCAACTGAGATTTAATGGGAGATTATTTTAGATGCAATAACCAAATTTGCAATAACACATAATAAGTGGTGTGGGGAAAATTGCTTAATGAGTTTAATGCAAATTACTTGCACCCAATCATCCTTTATTAAGTATGTGAAACAATCTTGCTTTGGTACTCTTCTTCTTATGGATTGGTGGTACAACTATAGTAGGTATGACTTCATGATTGAATATATTTTACTATAAACATCTTATGCAATCTATTTTTTGTAACAAGTTACAAGATGTTAAATTTAGGTAGGTATGACTACATTGTATATTAACATAAGGTATAGTAGTATGAAGAAAGGAATCATGTCAATCAATTGAGGGAACATAGAAAGAGTCTCTTGATAATATGACTTAAACTTTTTGTTCCAAGCATTGTGCTTTTGAGGAAGATATTGAGTTTTCTTATTTTAGGTACTACCAATTGTAAGGTCCTGATCACTATCGATTCCACATATTGTTGCACTTGATAATCAAATTAAGACGGATGTGTGCTTGTGTGATATCAATGAACATTAAACAAACTCAATCGAATATTATTAATCAAATGATTACAATACCAAAGGAGTATACATCATTTAAGCTCGATCCACCCAAGGTGAGCTCCCCTCGGGTGGCCTATCACAAAACTCTCTGCTCTCTCACCCTCAAATCACTTTTACAAAATGAACACACATGATGAAATACAAAGGAAAAACATCTATATAAACTATTCAGATGTTCTCGTGCGGTAACTCCAACTTTTCGCGCGATAAGATCTTTATCATTCGTCTTGGAGTTCTCGCAACCTTGTATTTCTCGTATGATTTGAGTTTTTGCTTTCACTTGATCTTGTAATCCATAAAGGCTAGGTTCTTACACCATTAGCTGGGAAATAAGACACCTGTCTCCAAAGCTAAATCTGTTTTTTCAAGAATTCATCAAGGTAATTTAAGTTATTTTCATACTACTTTCATATTTGTTAGACTTTACAAAAATTGGTGACATTATCTTTGAAAAATATGGAACAATCACTTCTTATGTTTGACTAAGAGGTAAGTACTAAAGCTATTGATTCAGGTATCCATTTTGATTAATTAGTTAAACAATGATTCTCTTTGTTATGATTTATTTTAAATGGTGGGGTTCTAAGAAACATGAACCACACATGTTGCAAAAATCTTTTGTTTTTATTAAGTTCATGATGACCATTATTTAGTTGCCCTTAATTTTGTTTCTTATATGGGTTTAGTTTCTCTCTAATTCGGCTTTTATATATTATGACTGAAGTTGTTACTGAATTGAATTGCAGTTGGTGCTCAAATCTATTAGATGGTGTGAACCAGTGAAGGTGTAAAGACAATTGAATTATGTAGTGATACAGATGGAAAGCTCTACATTATTTATTATTTCTTACTTAACATATTTATTTAATCTTCATAATCTTAAATATTACACATTTATTAATATTGTCTACAGAGAAGTTTTTACCAATTTGTAACTGCAAGACCGGTGAAGGGTGGTCAATACAACAGTTTCACAAGGTGGAAAGATAAGAAACACTTAGCAGATCAAATAGGGAACCGGTTAGATGATACAAAGAACACAAGTAAAAGAACAAGAGCACTCAAATATAGTTTTCAAGAATGATGTATATTGCTCTCAAGTTCTTACAAGTATTACAAAGTATACATAAAGATACAAGTACTTGAGACACTTTATAATACATCCTACAGCTGGCCATACTTTAAAGGCTAGCTGGATACACTAATCTAGATAACAAGATCAATGTAGAGTCAAAAGGTAGATTGCCTTTTGACTAGTGACTATGACATGCCATAGCTCACATCCTTATCTATTACAAAAAGGATAAAAATACATAGTTGTAAAGTTATAGATAAAAGACCTTAATCTACAGTTGACAAAAGCATGGACTTTTCACCAACTCAAATAAGTTGGTGAGTCTTCAGAGTGGTAGCGAAAAGTGGTTTAGCTTTTGTCAAAATGTGATTCAGAGAAAGCATATCTTCTCTGACTTCGGAAGAAATCGGTCTTTGGCTTCGGAAGACTTTGTATTTGAAGCTTTGGAAGACTTAATCTTTAGCTTCGAAAGATATGGTCTTTTGGCTTCACAAGATTTAATACTTAGCATAATTCACTGAGTTGTATCAAATCTTCCGAAGTAGCTTCCATGTACTTCAGTTTTACATGCTGAGAGATCTTGGTTGTTCTTTGGTTGCATCAGCCTCTAAGAGTATGCCTTACAAACTCCCCCTAGGCTGATGCTACGAAAACTAAAGAGAACTTTGATTCTTGATCTTCATCTATTGACAGTCCTCATCAGAATCAAGACCATTCCTTTGAACATCAACTGGTCAGGATTCCTCAGACTCTTAAAGTATCTCCTCATGTCATAGAGATCATGCCAAGGGAGGTTAAGTATTTTTGCCAGAAGTATAAGTCTTGATTGGTGGTAAACATCCGAGACACAATGGGTCTTTCAACAGCAAGAGGCTCTACTTGAATAGGAGTTAGAAGAGTAACCTCTTCTTGATCTCCCTCAGGATGTTCTGACCCATCCTGAGGTGTAAAGGTTGATGACTTGGACTTCTTCTTCTTCTTTTTGTCCCTTCTGATGCCCATCCTTTTCCTCTTTCTATATTTCAACTGAGGAGACTAGCCTGTAGTACCATATTATTCTTGCTTGTCTTCCTTAGTTGGGTCCTTGTCCTTCACAGGTTCAGAAGGAGAAGGATCAGGATCCTACTATGGATCAAAAGATGAAGCTAGCTATGATGTAGCACTAGGTCTAGTTTGTGTTGTCTCTTCTGGTTCACCCTTGACCTCAGCTTTAGGTGCAGCCTGACTTCATGGAGAATGCAAGTCAATCATCTCACCTCTTTTGATCTTCTGCTTGATCACTATGATGTGCTCATCTATGATGGATAGAGACATTGGATCAAATCTCCTTCCAGAGAATCCATACAGCTTCAAGAAGCTCATCATCTTTTGTCTATTAGCAGATTTCTTCAAGTTTGCTCTGATGGTGGCTCTTGACTTTGCAACCTCTTCCCTCATCTTCCTCTTAGCAGCTTTTTGTTCTTTTTATACTTGTTTTTCAAGCTACTTGAGTTATTCAAATTCAGTGTACTCGTATGGCAAGAGAAGGAGGTTTGCTGCCTGATAGAGACCTATGGCACTCAGGTAGATGATCAAGTTTTGTCTATCTTGTTCCCTATCTACCTGAGGTTGTTACTCAATGGCCACAGTCTCTATCTCAGGATTTTTCTGAAATAGGGAGAGGGTAGGAGCTTTGTAGATTCTCTTTCTTCTTATTTCTTCTTTGATCTTGAGAAGCAATTTTGCTGTCTTAGCTTCCTTCATCTCCTTAGACACTTCCTTGTCATCCAGTTCATTTAATTCCTCCAAGAGGAGAGAGATGAGTTCATCAATATTGTAGTTCCTGGACCCTAAATAATTCAATCTGGCTGCCCTTAACTCATCATCTTGAGTACTTGGCCTAGGGGCAGCCCTGATTGTAGCTTCCATGAAGCCAGGGGTCCTGCTTGAACTCTCTCTCCTTGCCTTCCTCTTTCTCTCTCTCTTCTCCTCCTCAATCTCCTCAGGAGTCATCTTCCTTTTACCTTTTTCACTCACAGGCTTGTGTGACTCAGGTTGGAGAGAGCTTTGGCCTTTATTGCTTGGTTCTTCAATTAAGCTCTGGTTAGAGAGAGGTTGTGAGACACCTTCACCAACTGGTGCCTCACTGAGGGTAGTGGGTGTTAAGGGTGCTGAAGCAGTTCCTGTCTCAAGGTTCACAGGCTCAACTGCTGGGCCTTCAGCCAAAGTTTCCCCTTCAAAGCTAATCTTAGGGTCCACCTCAGCATCCAGTTGACCAACAGTCTTGCCTGCTAGCCTCTGTCTATATAGTCTGTTCTAAGCTTGAACTCTTTAATCACCCTTTGTTGAATCCTATCAGCCAACCTTGCAGCTTTCCTGTTTTGACTTGGGTTGGCAAGTGGGAGGTCAACTAGATAGGTTCTCTCATAGTATCTTAGGTTATAGAAGTTAAAGATCTCTTGTTGACCCTGAGACCTAGAGACTACCAGGGCTCTTCTTTGATCATCATACCTCCATCCCACAATTTGATTATCAGCTAGTGAGATGGAGTTGGCATTGCCCTTGGTATACCCTCCTCAAAAAAGCTTTGAATGAGTGAGTCCACATCAATATGGACCTGAGTAGGTTATTGAGTATAGACAACTGCAAGCGAGGGTGGTGAGTCCTCTATGTCCATACTCTGAGAGGAACTCCCAGGTTCTATGATTGTAATTAAGACTTTCTCCCCCTTTTTTGTAGCATCACTATCTTGCACAGGGGAGATAGGATTTAGGTCCATCGCATTCACAGGTTCTTGTTGGTCTAGTTGAGTCCTCTGGATGGGTCTCTCAGCTAACTTGCCCTTGAGATCGATGATCTCAAGTTGCTGGTCATTGACCCTTCTCTGTAAGGTAGTCATCTGAGATTGTAGGTGACTAACCTTGGAAACTAAATAGGTGCAGAGTTTAGTTAGTTTGTGCACCTTTAGTTGCATACTCCCCATATCTTCATCAACAGAATCATTGGGGGATGAGAGAATAGGACCAAGGTCTTCTTTCTCATCACCAGCTACAGGTTTTGAGCTGCTGATTTTCCCTTGCACACTAACAGCTTCAAAAGAAGTGTCCATGGGCTGGGTTGTCATGGTTGAGGTCTGAATGATGTAATCACTTGCAAAAGTGAGAGCCTCTTCCATATGGGCCTCCTGAACAGGTTCAAGGAGGTCCACCTCAGCTGTGGATGGATGATGTCAGCTAGATATAGGTGATGCAAGAGTACTCTCTCTCCTTGAGCAGGGTTGGAGAAGAGATATTCATGGTACTCACTAAATCCTATATCTTCATCATCATAGAATTCAAGGTTAGGAATTGGTTGGTTGAGGTCAAGCGGCTGAGGATGGTAACTTTTTCCTGAAGGTTGATCACTAGAGTTTTGAGACTCTGAGTGAAGGATTAAGGCTGGGGTTATGAGCTCATCAAGCTGATGAAACACCTAAAATTTTGTCAAAAACAAAGGAAAAGCAAAGTATTAAGAAGAGAAAAGAAAAGGAGCACTAGTGGAGGGGGCCAAAGTGTAAAAAGTCCAAAACCTTATTATTTTAATATTTAAAAGGCATGGCCGCCCATGCTACTGCCTTTTACACCTTTTGCTTTCGGCTGGACAAGAAGAAGAAAGAAGAGCTAAAGTTCTCTCGGTTTCTAGTGAGAGAAAGCTGAGTTTTCGCATTTGGTAAGTGTTTCCTTGTGTTTTTGGCTCGGTTTTGTTGGGTTTCAACCTTGAAATCGATTTTTATGTGTTCTTTGTGCTTGGTTGTGTGTTTTGGTGTGTTTTAGGTGTTTGAACTCTTTATGCCCTCAAGCTTGGTGGAGTTTTGCTTGAAGGCTGCATTAGGTGAGTTCTTGATCCCCGGTTTTCTTGTTTTGAACGTATTTTGGGGCTGAAAATGTATGTAAAAATGTTTTACAACTTATATGTATGTTAACCGTATGTATGTGTGTATGAATTCCTGAGTCTTATGGTTGTATGCTGGTTTTAGGGGCCTAGTATGGTAGAGATAAGTTAAGAACATGATAGAATGTAGATTAGGACTGAAAATAATTTAGAGATGTGTATAACTGCTGCTCATGCGCTCAAGTGTTAGGCTCATGCGCCTGATATTTTGCCAAAAAGCCTAAGTGCTAGCCCATGCGTCCCAATAGTCCCCATGCACCTGAAATTTATCTCAGACGACTAAGTCCCTCCTCATGCGCCCAAATAGGGTTCATGCACCTAGAAAAGTTGCCCATATGCCTAAGTCTTTACCCATGCGCCCAAGTACACCATACGCCTACTGCCCAAATAACTAAGTGTAGTTCATTCACCCAAATAGTCCTCATTCGCCTAGAACTTCCCATGCGCCTAAGTGTTCTCATGCGCCTAAGTGTTGATGCACCCGCATAGTGCTCATGCGCCTGCATAGTGCTCATGCGCCTAAATGCCTTCGAAAATTATTGAAATTTTGGAGATTGGAAGTTTTAAGACTTAACCCTGGGATGTTTTGGTGGTTATGTTTGTTGATGTTATGCATGTTTATGGCCTATTCTTATGTTCCTTATTGCGTATTATTATGTGACTTTACATGGTGTGATTATGCTCGTATACATAAAGTATTATCATAACGGAAGTGAAAGACTAAAGATAATGGAAAGTGGAACATAATTAAGGAATGAAAGTCTTTAAAAGAAAAATTTAAAAAGGTTCACAATTCACTAAGAGTTGTTAGCTCAACTGTGTGTTATATAGCTTGCGATCTTGGCTAACCCATGAGGGTTCACACATAGGGGGATCAGTCTTTGTGACTGATCCATACGTGTGATATGGGATCCTTGTCGCTTAACCCCGAGACTAAGGTGGCTTTGTGCCTAACGATGGGGTATAGCTTATTACAGGATCTGGATACAGGATCTGGATAGAAGTGAAAGATGATGAAAGAGTACAAACGAACGAATACGTGCGATAATGGAAGATAATTAAGTTATACCTTGATGTATGTACGATGAATGCTTATGTATGAAAGTAACGGAAATATTTTAAGAAAAAGGATATATTTTTTAATATATAAACGTGGTATTTTAATTATAAAACTAGAACTCACTCAGCGATGCTGACTTTTATGCATTTTCAGTTGGCAAGTAATTGTTGCTGAGGATGGCACGCGGGGAAAGCTACTTGGTAGGCAGGACTGGCATCCATTCGTGTAACGATGATTTTGTTGTTTTGTAATGCAACTAATTGATCCTTTTGTAACTCTAAAATACAATGATGTATTATTTAGCAACAGTAATTATTAATGCATGAATGGTTTTTTTGAAAATTCTAATCCGCTGAATGCTTTACGAAATGTATATGTTTTTATATAATTACTGCTGTGATTGACCAACTGTGAGGTTTCCATAAACGGGGCCTTACAAGTTGGTATCAGAGCCAAAGTTTAAGAGAAATAGGTAAATATTTTCAAAAACCTAAACTTAAACTGAGAATGGGACCGAAAGGAGGGATGTCAGCCCAAGTAGCTACGTGCCATCAGGTATTTCTTTTCTTAAATGTTAAGCGGTATTATATGGGTGTGTTATCTATTTTATGTGCCCTTAGTAGATTTGAGTACTGATGTAGTCAGGATAGGGAATGCTCGGGGGATGAAGAGTAAAGTAAGTGGCTAATCACAACTGGCCACTGTAATTAGGGACTTACTATACTTGACATAAACTGAGCTATTACCTTGAATGACCGTGTTGGTGTTTGAATCTTATAACGTTTAGAGGATGGCTAGTGGTAGATCATCGAAGGCTTCATGAGGAGGAGCACGAGGTGGTCGTGGTGCTGACCACGTGTCACGAGGAACAAGACTAAGACTACTGAGACGACTCCTGCTGAGCCCGAGCTTCATCACCAGGAGGGCGGTGATGAGAGTGCTAACTTGAGTGCCTCTGTGAAGGAGGCAGTTGTGGAGGAAGTGTAACAGGTCATGCAGACGATCCTACCGTCTTTGGTGATCGAGATCATCCATGCAGTGAGAGAGGATGAGAAAAAGGAGAAGGAGGAGGAGAGAAAGAAAGCTGCTAGGAGAAGGAGGGGTGAGAGAGATCATGGTGAAGGGGAAGAACTGAACGCTGAGATGGCGGCCTCCAGTGATGAGGAAGAGGTGGTAGTGCGGGTAACCGCGAAGGTGTGCAGCTACGGGGCATTCCAACGATGCAAACCGACAACTTTTGATGGCAATGGTAATGCTACTGCTGTTCACCGCTGGGTGAGAGAAATGGAGGCGGTGCTGGAGATTAGTGTGTAGGGAGGACCAAAAGGTGAAGTTCGCCACTCACTCGTTTGTAGACTCGGCTTTATGTTGGTGGGACAATATTGTCCAAGCCGAGGGAAGCAGGGCCATCAGAAAGATGAGGTGGGAAGAACTGAAGAAGATGGTGATTGAGGAATTCTATCCTCACCGAGAGCTCGACAAGATAGAGAGGGAGTTCCTGCAGCTAGAGGCAGGAACCATGACCCATCAGCAATACACCACCAAGTTCAAAGAGATAGCAAGGCTGGTGCAGGATCAGGTGACACCGGTGTCGAGAAAGATCAAGAGGTATATTCAGGGATTGCCGCTCCGCAGGCACATGATTGTTGCCGGACCGAGTACCTTTAGGTCGTTGGTGGATTTGGTAGGGAGATTGTATGATGAGAGAGAGGTGGCCGCGATTGAGGTGAGTATGAAGGGTGGTGGTGACAGGAACTGGAACGGAAAGCGGTTTGGACGTGGTGGTTTCACTCCAAATAACAAGAGGGCAAGGGTGGATGATCGAAGGGTGATGACACCAAGTGTGGGGGCGAAGAGGTGTGGTAAATGTCGAAGGGAGCATACTGGAGAGTGTAAGTGGGGATTGAACGTCTGCTTCAAATGTGGGAAGCCCGATCACGTGGCAAAAGAGTGTGGGGTTGTAAGGTGCTATAACTATGCAGAAGAGGGCCATCTGAGCAGGGATTGCACGAAGCCGAGGGCCGAAAGTTTTGGGGCAAAGAAGAGGACGGAGAATGAAGGACAGAGGGAAAGTGCTAGAGCATTCACGATGACCTGGGAGGAGACTAGGGTGGACCCCGATGTCGTGTCAGGTATGTTTCTAGTAAACCAAATTTGTGCCTCTGTATTATTTGATTCTGGTGCTAGTAGGAGTTTCATTTCTGCTGCTTTCTGTGCTAAGTTGCCTATTAGTAGTAGAAGAATTGATGAGCCCTTCGATGTAGAAACTGCTATTGGTAAGTCTACCAGAATTTCTGATATGATAGAGGGTTGTGACATAGAATTGGAAGGCCATAGGTTCTCGGCTAAACTATTTGTAATGCCCCTAGGCAGATTTGACGTAGTTCTAGGGATGGATTGGTTAGCAGCCTATGAGGCAAATATTGTGCGTCACAAGAAGATGATCCGACTGACAGCGCCTGATGGAAGTTTAGTGACGGTCTACGGTGATCGAGTTACTACGGTTCCGAAGGTGATTTCAATAGTAGTGGCCGGGAAGTGTATGAAACGGGGATGTAGTGCCTACTTGGCTTATCTGAAGGATGTGGATGCATCAGTACCATAATTATCCGATGTACCAGTTATGTGTGACTTTCCGGACGTGTTCCCAGAAGATTTACCAGGTGTGCCACCAGATCGTGAGATCGAGTTTCGGATCGATTTGATACCTGGTGCTCAACCTGTTGCCAAAGCGCCATATCGATTAGCTCTGACTGAGATGAAGGAACTAATGGTTTAGCTGTAAGAGTTGCTAGAAAAGGGGTTCATCCGATTGAGCATCTCTCCCTGGGGTGCTCCGGTCTTGTTTGTAAAGAAGAAGGACGGTAGTATGAGAATGTGCGTTGACTACCGTGAGTTGAACAAGTTGATTGTGAAGAACCGATATCCATTACCTAGAATTGATGACTTGTTTGACTAGCTCCACGGTGCTAGTTGGTTCTCGAGAATAGACCTCCGATCTGGCTACCATCAATTGAAGGTGAATGAGCAGGATATCCCCAAAACGGCTTTTCGTACGCGTTATGGACACTACGAGTTTCTCGTTATGTCCTTTGGTCTAACTAACATGCCAGCTGCTTTTATGGATTTGATGAACCGAGTGTGTCGGTCGATGTTGGATAAATCAGTGATTGTGTTTATTGATGATATCCTAATTTATTCGAAGAGCGAAGAAGAACATGCTAGCCACATACGCGAAGTATTGGAGACGCTTAGAAGAGAGAGGCTGTATGCTAAATTTTCTAAGTGCGCTTTTTGGTTGCGTGAAGTTCAATTTTTGGGTCACGTGGTAAATTCTGAAGGAATCATGGTAGACCCAGCAAAGGTTGAGGCAGTGATGCAATGGAAGTCTCCAAAGACGCCATCTGAAATTCGCAGTTTCTTGGGTTTGGTGGGCTACTACAAAAGATTTATCCAAGACTTTTCCAAGATAGCCTCACCATTGACCATGTTGACCTGCAAGGACGTAAAGTTTGTATGGGGTCTGGAACAGGAGAATGCTTTTGAGGAGTTAAAGATGAGATTGACTCAAGCCCCTGTCTTGACATTGCCCGAAGGGAACAAAGACTTAGTGGTCTATTTGGATGCTTCTTATTTAGGGTTGGGTTGCGTGTTGATGCAACGAGGAAGAGTAATATCCTATGCATCCCGACAGTTGAAAATCCACGAGGCTAATTACCCCACTCAAGACTTGGAGCTAGCGGTCGTGGTCTTCGCATTGTAGATTTGGAGGCACTACTTGTACGGGACGAAATGCACTATCTTCACGGACCATAAGAGTTTGAAATACTTCTTTGAGCAGAAAGACCTCAGTATGAGGCAAAGGAGGTGGCTAGAATTGATCAAGGACTATGATTGTGAGATCCATTATCATCTGGGAAAGGCCAACGTAGTGGTAGATGCCCTTAGCCGAAAAGAGAGACCCGAGCCAATCCGGGTGAAATCTTACCAGTTGATTATGACCTCTGATGTAATGATACAGGTCAAGGAGTTCCAAGATGAGGCGTTGAAAGAAGATCGCCTTAACTCTGAAAGGATGAGAGGTCTAGTCACGGAGTTGGGTGAAAATACTTTCGGAGTTAAAACCCGCTTTGGGAATATGTGGATCCCTTGTTATGGAGACCTACGGGGAGAATCATGGATGAGGCTCATAAGACACGATACTCCATTCATCCCGGTGCTACCAAGATGTATCACGATGTGAAGAAAGATTACAGGTGGCCGGGTATGAAGCGTGATGTGGCAGAGTATGTGAGTAAGTGCCTTACTTGCTTGCAAGTGAAGGCAGAGCATCAAAAGCCATATAGGAAGATCTAACCTTTGGATATACCCGAGTGGAAATGGGAGCACATCACCATGGACTTCATTACGAAGTTACCACGTACGACGAAGGGGTACGATACCATATGGGTGATAGTTTATCGTCTAACGAAGAGTGCCCACTTTTTACCGATCCGCGAGACATATTCTTCAGAGAGGTTGGCGGATTTATTCATCAAGGAGATTGTAACGCGTCATGATGTACCGGTGTCTATCGTGTCGGACGGTGACACTTGGTTTACATCTAAGTTTTGGAAGAGATTCCATGATGCAATTGGTACGAGGTTGCATATCAGTACGGCTTACCACCCCCAGATAGATGGTCAGTCTGAGAGGACGATCCAGACGCTCGAGGATGTGCTTCGAGCATGCGTGATTGACTTTGGAGGAAGTTGGGATGAACACTTACCGTTAGCTAAATTCTCATACAACAACAGTTATCATGCCGGCATTGGTATGCCACCATATGAGATGCTATACGGTAGGAGGTGTAGAACGCCCGTGTGTTGGGGTGACATCGGGCAGAAAGAGTTGGGAAGTATTTAGGTGATCGAGGCTACGACAGAGAAGTTAGAGAAGATCAAAGCCTTTATGAAAGCGGCAAAAGATAGACAAAAGTCATATGCCGATAAAAGGCGTAAACCGATTGAGTTCAACGTGGGCGATAGAGTCATGTTGAAGGTCTCACTTTGGAAGGGGATCATCCGGTTTAGAAAGAGGTATAATAAGAGTCCGAGATATATAGGACCTTTCTGAATTATTGCACGAGTAGGAGAGGTGGCCTATCGATTGGAGCTACCAGATGAGTTAAGTGGAATTCATCCAACATTTCATGTGTCTCATCTAATAAAATGTCTAGCTGATGAAGATATAATTGTACCACCGAAGGACATTGAAGTAGATGAGCGGCTCAACTATGTAGAGCAACCAGTGGCAATCATAGACCGGAAAGAGAAGAGGCTGTGGAATAAAGTGGTTCCACTGGTGCGTGTGCAGTGGAGGCACAGGAAGGGATCTGAGTCTACATGGAAAACTAAAGAAGAAATGAGATAGCATTACCCACAAATGTTTGAAGAATAATAGGTTTCGAGAATGAAACCTCTATAAGGGGGGTGGACTTGTAACACCCGAAATTTTGTCAAAAACAAAGGAAAAGCAAAGTATTAAGAATAGAAAAGAAAAGGAGCACTAGTGGAGGGGGCCAAAGTGTAAAAAGTACAAAACCTTATTATTTTAATGTTTAAAAGGCATGGCCGCTCATGCTACTACCTTTTACACCTTTTGCTTTCGGCTGGACAAGAAGAAGAAAGAAGAGCTGAAGTTCTCTCAGTTTCTAGTGAGAGAAAGCTGAGTTTTCATATTTGGTAAGTGTTTCCTTGTGTTTTTGGCTCGGTTTTGTTGGGATTCAACCTTGAAACCAATTTTTATGTGTTCTTTGTGCTTGGTTGTGTGTTTTGGTGTGTTTTAGGTGTTTGAACTCTTTGTGCCCTCAAGCTTGGTGGAGTTTTGCTTGAAGGCTGCATTAGGTGAGTTCTGGATCCTTGGTTTTCTTGTTTTAAACGTATTCTAGGGCTAAAAATGTATGTAAAATGTTTTACAACTTATATGTATGTTAACCGTATGTATGTGTGTATGAATTCCTGAGTTTTATGGTTGTATGATGGTTTTAGGGGCCTAGTATTGTAGAGATAAGTTAAGAACATGATAGAATGCAGATTGGGACTGAAAATAATTTAGAGATGTGTATAACTGCTGCTCGTGAGCCCAAGTGTTAGGCTCATGCGCGTTATATTTTGCCAAAAAGCCTAAGTGCCAGCCCATGCGCCCCAATAGTCCCCATGCACCTAAAATTTATCTCAGATGCCTAAGTCCCTCCTCATGCACCCAAATAGGGTTCATATGCCTAGAAAAGTTGCCCATATGCCAAAGTCTTTAACCATGCGCCCAAGTACCCCATACGCCTACTGCCCAAATAACTAAGTGTAGTTCATGCGCCCAAATAGTCCTCATGCGCCTAGAACTTCCTATGCGCCTAAGTGTTCTCATGCACCTACGTGTTGGTGCGCCCGCATAGTGCTCATGCGCCTGCATAGTGCTCATGCGCCTAAATGCCTTAGAAAATTTTTGAAATTTTGGAGAATGGAAGTTTTAAGACTTAACCCTGGGATGTTTTGGTGGCTATGTTTGTTGATGTTATGCATGTTTATGGCCTATTCTTATGTTCCTTATTGCGTATTATTATGTGACTTTACGTGGTGTGATTATGCTCGTATACGTAAAGTATTATCATAAAGGAAGTGAAAGACTAAAGATAATGGAAAGTGGAACATAATTAAGGAATGAAAGTCTTGCAAGCAAAATTTAAAGAGGTTTATCTATCCCAATTTTAGAACACTACCTGTTCCCCTTAACTATGAGCCTAGTTCACAGTTAAGAATGTACTGGACATATCTAGGGAACATATAATATTCTAAGGAGTCCAAGTTTGCATGTAAATTAGTATATACAAATTGAGAATACCTGAACTTGAGCCCTTGAACCATTCCATGGACTATATAAGAAAGGTCTTCAGGAATTTGGTCACATTCTCCACGCTTGTTTGAAAGGGAGTGGATGACCACATGGAGGAGGTACTTCCACTTGTACGAGACCTTTCCTTTCCTGAAGATTCTTAAGAAGTGGATGACCCATCTGCCAGAATGAGTCATTAACAACAGACTTAGGGAAGGACAAGTCACCCTCTTTGTCATCCAGCCTTAGATGTGTGTTGATGGTGGCTGGGGTGATGAATACTGTCCTCCTCTGCACTATGGCAGACAATGCCTTCCCATTGTTCAAGATGACCTCTTAGCAGGTCCTCCAGAAGTCCAAAAGTTGATCTTCATCTAATGAAAGGTCGATTGTGAGGGCGGTGAGGTAGTTGGTGAGAGATAAGAAGCGGCAAACATTTGAGAAACCTGGATCTTTCTCAGATGACAGCAGAGCAACTTGATTATGTTGCCTGTGTAAGTACATGGCAAAATCCTGTTGGCTTCGGGGATCAGGGTTGGCCATTTTGAGTAGCTTTGTAATGAAGGAAGGTAAGAACAAGGTCGGTTTGTAGGTGAATTTAGGGTTTGAATTTTGCAGATGAAGAAGAATAGTGAAAGGGGGAACTGTTGTACAAATATACATATATATATATATATATATATATATATATATATATATATATATATATATATATATATATATGAATTTGAGACAAAGTTCTTGCATACGGATAAACTTTGAAATACCATCTCAAAAAAAGTGCCCAAAAAGTTAGTTTTCTTGGAAGTCTAAATCTTCTGAAGGTAATTTGTATTCGGAAGGTTTTAGAAAAACTTCCGAAGCCAATATGGCTTCGGAAGATATTCCTTAGTTTTCTAAGAATTTTGCTTCGAAAGAAAAATACTTAGAGTATTTTTACTTCCTAGATTGATTTTTGCTTCGGAAAAGATCAAATATCAGAAGTCTTATTCAATGAAGAGAATAAGCCTTCTGAGACTTAATTGCTTTTGGAAGAAAATAGTCCTTCAATACATATAAGTACATGGTGGCAAATATAAGCTTCGGAAGATATAGTCAAATTTCTTCCGAAGGTTAACTTCTAAGAAGTAGTTATTTGTTTTCAAGACATAATTTTCTTCCGAAGACAACTTGATGTCTTCCGAAGGAAAATACATCCAAAATTGTTAGGGATATTATTTTGAAAAGTTCCTTCCAACATAAACTGGGCTTACATGGTGATAATATAGACAGCTTAGACACATATATTATTAAAAATAATCTTGAGTTTAGTTTAAAGAAAATCTATTCAAAGTTAATCATCTCAATAGCTGATACAAGATACTTAAATCTCTTCTCATCAAAAGCTTTTGTGAACTGATCAGCATATTATTCATTTGTGTTAACTTTGACTAGTTTTATCAATCCCTTTTCAAAATTATATCTAGTTAAATGATACCTGATATTGATGTGCTTTGTCTTTGAGTGCTGAACTAGATTCTCTATGATAGAGATAGCACTGTTGTTGTCTATATGGATGGGAGTCTCCTTGAAGTTGAATCCATAGTCTAGTATCTTATTCTAAATCCAAAGCACTTGAGCACAACAGCTTGTAGCAACAATGTATTCAGCTTCAGCAGTTGATGCAGATACTCAGGATTGTTTCTTGCATTGCCATGAGACTATCCTTCCACCAAGAAATTGACATCCCCCAGATGTTGACTTTGTAGTCATATTGTAGCCACCATAGTCACTATCTGTATATGCATACAGATTGAATTCAGAATTCTTTGGATACCAAAGGCCTAATTTGGGAGCACCCTTGAGATATCTGAGAATTCTCTTGAGAGAAACCAGGTATGACATCCTGGGGTTGGCTTGATATCTTGCACAAATACATGTAGCAAACATGATATCAGGCCTGCTGGTTGTGAGGTACATAAGATACCCAATCATAGACCTGTATAGATGTTCATCAACACACTCCCCCTCAAGATCTGGTCCAAGAGAGTGGTTTCTGGCTATGGGTGTCTTAGCAACCTTGCACTCAGTAATGTGAAACGTGACAAGTATGTCTTGCACATACTTTGACTGGTTTATGAAGATTCCATTGTCAACCTGCTTCACTTGAATTCCTAGAAAGAAATTGAGTTCCCCCATGGCACTCATTTCAAATCTATTCTTCATCAACTTCTTAAAGTCTTTGTAGAGCTTCGGATTAGTTGACCCAAAGATAATGTCATCTACATAAACTTGAACCAGCATCAAGTCATTTCATGTTCCTTTGATGAAGGGTGTTCCATCAATAGTACCTCTCTTGTATCCGTGCTTACAGAGATACTGTGATAGTGTCTCATACCACTTCCTTGGAGCCAGATGCAGCCTATAAAGAGCTTTGTCAAGCTTGCAAACATAATCAGGAGGTGGTCGCTTGACATGCACCTCCTTATCAATAACCCCATATGAGATACAAAGAACACAAGTAAAAGAACAAGAACACTCAAATATGGTTTTCAAGAAAGATGTATTACTCTCAAGTTCTTACAAGTGTTACAAAGCATACATAAAGATACAAGTACTTGAGACACTTTATACTACATCCTACAGCCGGCCATACTTTGAAGGCTAGTTGGATACACTAATCAAGAAAACAAGATCAATGTAGAGTCAAAAGACAGATTGTCTTTTGACTAGTGACTATGACAAGGCATAGCTCACATCCTTATCTATTACAAAAAGGATAAAACTATATAGTTGTAAAGTTACAGATAAAAGACCTTAATCTACAGTTGACAAAATCATGGACTTTTCACCAACTCGTATAAGTTGGTGAGTCTTCAGAGTGGCAGCGGAAAGTGGTTCAGCTTTTGTCAAAAGGTGATTCAGACAAAGTATGTCTTCTCTGACTTTGGAAGAAATCAGTCTTTGGCTTCGGAAGACCTTGTCTTTGAAGCTTCGGAAGACTTCATTTTTGGCTTTGAAAGATATGGTCTTTTGGCTTTGGAAGATTTGATACTTAGCATAATTCACTGACTTGTATCAAATCTTCCGAAGTAGCTTCCATGTACTTCAGTTTTGCATGCTGAGAGATCTTGGTTGTTTCTTTGGTTGCATTAGCCTCTAAGAGTATTCCTTACAGTAACATTTTTATTTGTGTTACTATTAATCCAAACTATTTTTATTTTACATATATGAAATTTTCTTCTTTATTTGTATAATGTTATTATTGCATCCTGTGTGTCACACGGGATAGGCTAGAGTAGTTATAAACCATAATTTTATGGTCCGAGAATACTTTTTCATTTGGCATTATTGGTTGGGTCATCCCGGATCAATAATGATGAGAAAAATTATTGAAAATTCATGTGGGCATTCCTTAAGAGGCCAAAAGATTATTCAGGCTAAGGATTTTATATGTGTTGCATGCTCACAAGGGAAGCTAATTACCCGTCCATCACAAACTAAGGTGGGGACTAAATCCATTAATTCTTGGAAAGAATACATGGGGATATATATGGGCCTATACATCCCTCTAGTGGACCATTTAGATATTTCATAATTCTAATTGATGCATCAAGTAGATGGTTTTATGTGTGCTTATTATCAAGTCATAACATGGCATTTGCATGACTACTTGCACAATTAATAAGGTTAAGAGCACATTTCCAGATTACTCCATAAAGAATATTCGGTTGGATAATGCTGGTGAATTTACATCCCAAGTATTTAATTTGTATATCTATTGGGATAGGTGTAGAACATGTGGTACCTCATGTACATACACAAAATGGACTTGCTAAATCGCTTATAAGCAACTTCAAATGGTTGCAAGACCAATGATTATGAAATCCAAATTACAAGTAACTAAGTGGGAATATGTTATTGTACATGCAGTATCATTAATTTGTATCAAATAAACAAGTTATCACACTTCCTCCCGATTAGAATTGGTATTTGGTCAAGAACCTAATATCTCCCATTTATGAATTTTTAGTTGTGCGGTGTACATTCCAATCACTCCACCACGACGTACAAAAATGGGACTTCAAAGGAGGTTAGGGATATATGTTCGGTATGAATCACCTTCAATCATTAAGTATTTGGAACTATTAATGGGAGATTTATTTACGGTTTGATTTGTCGATTGTCATTATGATGAATCAACGTTTCCAACACTAACGGGAGATGACAAGCAGCTAAAAGATTAAATAAGTTAAAATGAATTATCATTATCTCATACTTATCCTACAGCCGGCCATACTTTGAAAGCTAGGTGGATACACTAATCTATACAACAAGATCAATGTAGAGTCAAAAGGCAGATTGCCTTTTGATTAGGGACTATAACATGCCATAGCTCACATCCTTATCTATTACAAAAAGGATAAAAGTACATAGTTGGAAAGTTACAGACAAAAGACCTTAATCTACAATTGACAAAAGCATGGACTTTTCACCAAGTCATATAAGTTGGTGAGTCTTCGGAGTGGCAGCGGAAAATGGTTCAGCTTTTGTCAAAAGGTGATTCAGAGAAAGCATGTCTTCTCTGTCTTAGGAAGAAATCAGTCTTTGGCTTTGGAAGACTTTGTCTTTGAAGCTTCGGAAGACATCATCTTTGGCTTTGGAATATATGGTCTTTTGGCTTCGAAGATTTGATACTTAGCATAATTCACTGACTTGTATCAAATCTTCCAAAGTAGCTTCTATGTACTTCAGTTTTGCATGCTGAGAGATCTTCGTTGTTCTTTGGTTGCATTAGCCTCTAGCAGTATTCCTTACAGTAACATTTTTATTTGTGTTACTATTTATCCAAACTATTTTTATTTTACATGTTTGAAATTTTCTTCTTTATTTGTATAATGTTATTATCGCATCTTGTGTGTCACACAGGATAGGCTAGAGTAGTTATAAACCATAATTTTATGGATCGAGAAAACTTTATAATTTGGCATGACCGGTTTGGTCTTCCCGGATCAATAATGATGAGAAAAATTATTGAAAATTCATGTGGGCATTCCTTAAGAGGCCAAAAGATTTTTCAGGCTAAGGATTTTACGTCGGTCGGCGTATGGGTGGTGTCTCAGTGGCTAGTTCGTTCGTGATTGCTTTTGGGTGGATAGTTCTTGCCAAGTGAGATGGTTAGTCATGTTTAGTTCTTTTTATGTTGAACACTTTGTGATTAAATGTAATTAAAGGTTTTGATTGAGTTAAACAATTTGTTTATAAAGAAAGTTATTTGCTTTATCGTCAGTTTTTGGTTTCCTTGCATCGTTAGCTCATTGAGACAAGTAGATAACTTGATATAGATGAATTGGTAACTTTGTGAATGAACGAGTCTTAAAAGATTGTTCCTTGGTTATCACTTCAATAAAAAGCTAAGATCTTGAGTTGTGTTATGCAACCCTAAAGTATAATTAATAACCCATTGATCTTGTAGAACTTGAAACCCGAAAGTGATTGTTTCTTATTATTTAGTTAAATTAGTTTCAAAGATTCTTGCTTTATGTAATTGTGTTCAGTAATTCATTCAAAGTTTTGTGTCTTTAAGTTAATTGAGTCATATTATTAAACAGTTTCCACATATTCCCTGTGAAGACAACCTTACTTACCCTTACACAATAAAGGTAGCTAAGACCGATATAATAACTGGTTTTTGATCGAGTTTCGACAACCTGATCAAAATGGCACCGTTACCGAGGAATTAGTCCACTTAGTGTTTAATTGTTTTTATTTGCTTTCATAAAAATTTAAAAAAAAAAACCCAAAAAGATTTTACTTTTCTGTTTTTCTTTTTATTTGTTTTCTTGTTCAGTATTACGCGAGGTATTTTGTGTTTTCTTGTTTGCAGGTAACCATTACTTTAATGCATACAAGATTTTCAGGAAGGACCTCACCATTGCAATTTGATCCAGAAACCGAGAAGACTTCAAGAAAAAATCATGTGTTGCATAAAGCATCAACTTCAAGGACTTCTCAAATTTGTGGTCAAACAGGATCGAAAGATGGTACATCATCAGCAACAGCTCATCGGATGTTAAGTAGACTTTCAAGAACACCTGAAAGTAACCATCAAGAATGATGAATAATCTAGAAAACCATGGAGGGCCAAATCCCAACCAACCTTTGGGGGATATCACACTACCAGTGTTCCCTCAACCCGATAATCCTCCACCTCAACCACAATGTAACACTCTAGGCAAATCCCACATCGACCGTGGATTGGAGAGATTCCTAGTTCATAAGGAATATCTGGTCTCTAATATCACCAATGCGTTTTGGGCGTATTGGCTGTGAATGAGAGGAGAACTTCACAGTAAAGCATGCTTATGTGGCAGCAATCCAGGGATGGGTGACCTCCCTGAGAAGTTTTCACTCGGGCAACCAAAAGCAAATCCGTGGCTCCTCATGGGCAAAGCGGACAATATTGGTGGTATGAGGGGCCGGATGTTACATACATCCTGTGCAACCTCAACCTCAGGGACTGATCCCTGTAAATCAAGGTGTGCAAAACCAACCTCCTCCCGTAAATTTCCAACCAATGAAAAATTTTTGGGTTCGTAATCCAAGTTTTCAGCATGACGTGGAAGAGAGCCATCATAGCAATGAGGAACGGTTTTTAGTGGAAGGAAGTCATCATACTAATTATGTGGATGAGTGGATTGAAGATTAAGTCGATATGGATGGACCAAACCAACATGATTTTAAGGATTATGGGAACCAACCGGGCTATCGAAACCGTCAACCAAATCGATCAGGGTATTTATTCTCAACCACCCATTCGCAACAAAGTTGGAGGTCAACCATTTAATTGCATACCTACCGATCTGGGAGCACAACATTATGTACCAGCACATGGTGTGGATAGTCACTTCCGTCCCACCATTGCTATCAATTCATCTCCTATAGTTTCACCAACACAAAGGGGAAGTGCCTTTGAAGTCTGATCATAATGTTTGGGAATTCTCCCTTACTTCCATGGTATGGCAACTAAAGAACCCTATTTACATATATCCAAATTTGAGGCATCATGTAGCACCATTGGTGGCCAAGGTTTTCACCGATGAAGTTAAGGTGGTCCTATTCCAATTTACCCTGAAAGACAAGGCCAAACAATGGTTCCTATCTCTACTACCTGCAAGTGTTCACACATGGGTACAAATGCAACAACAATTCTTGGATGAATACTATACTTCTCAAAGGACAAGTGATGCAAGGCAAGCTATTTGAGGATTTACACAACAGTCAGGTGAACAGTTTCATGAAGCTTTTCACCGATTCAAAGAGATGCTAAGAACTTGTCCACATCATGGCGTAGCTAAGTGGGAGTTGATTTCAGCTTTCTATGATGGATTATCACAAGAGGATGTTAGAGATGTAAATTCCACAAGTGCAAGAACGTTCACCTTAGACCATGAGGATGATGATTGGGATATTCTAGAAAGTATGAGTGTAATCTCCAAGAAGCGTGCACATTCAAGTCAGGGGTCAAGGGGTGCAAACATGAAGATGGTGAATGATCATATGGCCATGGATAGAATTGCGGTTCTAGAATGAGAAATTGCAAGCCTTAAAGTTGGAAAGAGTGGCGTGATGAACATATCTAGTGAGTATGAAGTGTGTGACATGTGCAATGACATCGACCATAATCAGTCACATGCTACTTGAATTTGAGGAAGAGTGAAAGTGTACATCAATTACAAGGACAAGGATAAAGTAAGACATACGATATGAATTGTAACACATATCATCTTGGTATTAGAAATCACCTAAATCTTAGATATGGTAACAATACTAGCCAATTGAATCCTCCTTTTCAGGTACCAAATCAAGGAAGCAACCAATAGCAAGGCCATCAACAAGAATACAATCAAGGTGGTTATCAAAGAAACAACTACAATCAAAGAAGCTACCAACAAAGTGGTCAATACCAACAAAGGAATCAACAATATCAACAAGGTGCTTCCACTAGCAATGGTAATGACAACGCAATTTTGTCAGCAATTCAAGATCTTGCAAAGGAAATGAAAGAGTTCAAGTAATTTAGAGGTGCAAAAAAGACCAATGAAGCCATTGCCAAGCAACTAGGACAACTAGCTGAACAATTGTCCGGACGAGAACTAGGGAAGCTTCCAAGTGACACAACCAAAAACCCTCAACATCAAGCATCAAGTTCAAAGAATGTACACATAAACTTGGTTAGTATCATTTCTAAATCTGAATATATTAATTATGATTTAACCACTACTCCTCAAGTAGTTATAGGTAATGATAAGGAAGTAGATGAAGAAGAAGGAAGTGACCCAGAGCACCAATCATTCCCATTCAAGTCGAGAAATTTAAAATCAAAAAGGTACTATTGGATTATGGACCCCGGGTGAGCATCCTTCGGGGGAGTTTATATGACCAATATGACTTTGGTCCGTTACAAGAAACCGACAAAACAGTGGTGCTCGCTGATTTAACATAGAAACAACCCCGAGGAATGTTAAGGATGTGATCATCAAGATAGGAGAGTTCTACTACCCAGTGGACTTTATAGTGCTTGATTATGCACCAGTAAGGACAAATGAGCAACCAAAGGTAATTTTAGGTTGACCCAACCTGGCAATTGCCAAAACTCAATCAATTGCCGAGATGGAATCATTGACATGAAATTCAAAAATTGTAATTTGTACTTTAATGTGTTTTCAAAATCAATTACATATGTAGTTAATAATGATTGGTTTGTATCAGATGCTACTAACGGGTGTGCTCCTCCTTACATTTCACATGTAAGCGAGGACATCACCAAGAAAAATGGTTTTGATCCTTACAGGTTTGAGCTTGAGAATGTGGAAAATAAGAAGAATGTGAAGGTGGAGCCACCAAGGAACTAAAATCCAAGACGAAAGGTTAAGATGGGTAAACCACCGGACCAAAAGAATTCAAGGATTAAAGAAGCATTGTTTGGCCAAAGCTTGAGTGAACAAGAGAATTTATCAAGCCAAGAGAAGCATTTATGTGAAACGAAATTTGGAGAAAAGCATTCAATACGACCACCATAAGTGGTCTCAAGTAAGGTCCTGCTGAAGACCTAAAACTTAGCGCTTGCGGGAGGCAACCCGAGAACTATATGGGTATGTTCACTAGAAACCCTCATGAGACTACAACTCGTCCACTCGGGTCTATCGAGAGGTTTAAAGGCTTGTTGCATATGCTAAATGCAGTCGTGATTCCTACGAAAGTGAGTTTTATTTCTTCTATTAGTTTGTGTGTTTTTGTTTTGTTTTAATAGTCAATCACAAAATGCAAGCACTCAAGTGTGGGGAGGCACAAGCCGGGTGATGAAGGTTTCCGATAATGATTGCGATCAGGTTCATGTGCTCTTTCCACTACTTTGGTTTTGAACAATATTCTTTTCATGCTTTCGTTGATATTGATTGATAATATGTTAGGATATGGCATACTAGTCTTCCTTTGCAATGAATTGTCTTGTTTAGCTTATAGGAATGAAATTAATAATCTACTCCCCTATGTTATGAAAATACCAATTGTGACTACTATACATTGAGGACAATGTATCCTCAATGTATCTCAAGTGTGGGGATAAGGGGAGAAATGAAAAAAATTAAACCTTTTTGAAAAAATAAATCTTCAAATTAAGCTTAGTTGTGCATGAGACCCAAAAAAATTTCATACATGGCTAATTATCACTTGTTTGTGCATGTATAGATCTCTTGGCATGCTTGTTTTGAAATTATAGTAAAGCACTCCCATCATGAGCATTTATAAAATTAGGTAGAATTCTTAGGAGGCATAACAAACCGGTTGTAGATGACATACGTGCTTCACATTTTTAACCCTTTCCCACCGTTTCCGTTAGAGTTTGAGCCTAAATATACGTGTTTCACATTTTTAACACTTTCCCACCGTTTCCGTTAGAGTTTGAGCCTAAATAAGCAATTCAAGCATATTTTGATTTGCTTTATATATTTTTCATAATGAGGGAAACCATAATGTGCATTTAAGTTAGAACTCGTGTAATTGATGCGTGTCAAGATCATGAACCAATATGTGCATAAATGAGATAGAGGCATTAGGAATGAACTATTTGCTTAAACCTTTTTTCTTTGAATTCCACACCTTTATAATTTTACTTTAGACACCATGTTGAGCCCCAACTTGTCGTTTGAATATCCCAACACAATAAGCCTATAAAGCCTTAGCCTTTTTATGAAACCTAGCGTGATGAAGTCCAATCTATGACATACTTAGAAGTGTCGTTTCAGTAATAGCTCAATAATAGTATAATTGGTTATGAACATATGAAAGAAAAAAAATAAAAAAGCTAAATATGAGGTCAAAATGACCAAAATATGAAGCAACAAAAATAATATGAGAATTCGGTAATATTATTGCCATTAAAGGATAGAGATTGATAAATAAGATGTCTAACATGTTTAGATTGAATTTTATTCATCATTAGCCACTCTAAAATCCCTATTCTATCCCACCTTAAGCCTTAGCCTAACATTACAACCCATGAAAGATCTTTTGATTTATGTGTTATATTGTGTTAATTGATTTTGATATGATTAATATACGAGCTTATGATGAAAATGTACATTCTTGGTTTGAGAGTTCTAGATATACTAGTATATAATCACTAGTCCACAAAACAAACCGAGAGGAGTGTTCACTGTGAGGAATGTGAATGCATTAATGTTTGAAGCAAAATGTGAGGTTATGCCAACTAAGGTGATTCTAAATTTAAAACACACGATTGATATTGCATGTTGGGTTGTGAATCTTACATGATAAAAGTTTAAAACTAAGTATGCATTGGGACCTTAACTTATACAAAGTTGTGATAATTTAACATGTTTGATTGATTAAGGTAAAATATTGCAAGCAAGTTTGTTTGAGGACAAACAAAAGGTTAAGTGTGGGGATATGATCACAAGTCAATAATTCAATGTTTAATTGATCTAAATGCGCGATTTTACATCAAGATTATGGTGGAATAGTTTCAAGTTGTTTATGTTTTGATTTATAGGTGTTTGGAGCTAAAGAAAGCTTATTTTGGAGAATAAGGGGCCAAACACAAAACTATAAGGACTGAAGATGTAGATATCAAAAGTTACAAAAAAGGCACAAATTTAGGTGTACCGGCGTGTGATACGCCGGGTATGGGCGTATAATACGTCGGTCGGCGTATGGGTGGCGTATCAGTGAGCATATTTGGAAAAAAATACAGAAAGTTGGGCGTATGGAAGCTGAGGGGGGCGTATGATACGCCGACCCTGGGCGTATCATACGCCGGTTGCTAAACAACTTTCCGGATTTTATGGATCTTCAAGTTATTTAAACACAATCCAACCCTAATTAGAAGAAAAACTTTCCAAGCTCAATTCTTGACGATTCTAAGCTGATTTGTGGTGATTCCAAGCCTTCACATTCATCTCAAAGCATCTATCATCATCATCAAAACATGATTGAAGATTTAATGAAGACCATGAGTGGCTAGTTCGTTCGTGATTGCTTTCGGGTGGATAGTTCTTGCCAAGTGAGATGGTTAGTCATGTTTAGGTTTTTCTTATGTTGAACACTTTGTGATTAAATGTAATTGAAGGTTTTGATTGAGTTAAACAATTTGTTTATAAAGAAAGTTAATTGCTTTATCGTTAGTTTTCGGTTTCCTTGCATCGTTAGCTCATTGAGACAAGTAGATAACTTGATATAGATGAATTGGTAACTTTGTGAATGAACGAGTCTTAAAAGATTGTTCCTTGGTTATCACTTCAATCAAAAGCTAAGATCTTGAGTTGTGTTATGCGACCCTAAAGTATAATTGATAACCCATTGATCTTGTAGAACTTGAAACCCGGAAGTGATTGTTTCTTATTATTTAGTTAAACTAGTTTCAAAGATTCTTGCTTTATGCAATTGTATTTAGTAATTCATTCAAAGTTTCAATCTTAACTTATAAAGTTCGTGTCTTTAAGTTAATTGAGTCATATTATTAAACATTTTCCACATATTCCCTATGGAGACGACCTTACTTACCCTTATACAATAAAGGTAGCTAAGACTGATATAATAACTTGTTTTTGATCGAGTCTCGACAACCAGATAAAAGGACCAATAATTTTACATGAAGACAATGTAGCATGCATTTTAGAACTTAAGGAAGGATATATCAAAGGAGATAGAACCAAACATATTTTACCAAAGTTCTTTTTCACACATCATTTACAAAAGAGTGGTGATATTGTCGTCCAAAAGATTCATTCTAGCAGAATTTGGTAGACTTGTTCACTAGATCACTACCAACATCAACATTCAAGAAACTGGTTCATGGGATCTGAATACAAAACTGGTTCATAAAAACCTCACTCGTCTCCTTTTTGGGTTGACTTGAGACATGGAGTGGAACATGCAACTCCGATTTGTCCACATCTCCACTCAAAATCGCCGATTGGTGACCAAGAATATTTTCTCGAACGCTAGAACCACATGCATTATAATTTACAAATATATATATATATATATATATATATATATATATATATATATATATATATATATATATTGTTTTTACTGCTTTCTAAATATAATGTTACAACATGTTTTCTAATCAACATCTGTATATTCAAAATCAAGTAGTTTCAATTTAGTATATTTCTCTTTATGAGTCTGACCACGTAATTGTCGATGTCACCGCCACAACACGTTCGCGTTGCGGAAAAACACCAAGTTAAAATACTAATTAGAGTAAATTACATGGATAGTCCTTTGGGTTTACACGTATTGCAACTTCAGTCCCTACTTTCAAAGAATTATAGATGCGGGCCTGAACTTTGCATGGTCTACACACCCACAGTCCCTAGCACTAACAAAAGTTAACTTGGTCAGTTAATTCCATGTAAAATGACCAAAGTACCCTTGCCTTTAAAATAAAAACAATTACCCCACCCACTAGCCACCCCCTTGTAGTCTTGCTTTCGGACATCCATCCGGCCACTATTCCGGCAACCGTCACCATCACCACCACACCACCATCATCTTCATCTCTCAACACCATCATCACCACCATCACAACCTAAGCCATTTTTTCCTACAATCACCACCAGCACCACCCCATCCTTTCTGCCTGAAAACACCACACCCCCACCGAACCCCGTCGCATCCTTCTGAAACCCTTAGATTTGATCAAAATCATCACCATCATTGCAGAGCCCGTCAAACTGATCTGAAAACCATCAGATCTAAAACCGAAAGTCATCATTGCCATTGTAGATCTCGTTATTTCAGTGTTAAAAAGGGTTTTTTTTACGATTGTGACTAATGGTGGTGGTGGTGGTGGTGGTGGTGGTGATTGTAAGCGGTGGTGGTAATGACTTGTCATGGTTGTGATTGTGAGCGGTGGTGGTGGTGGTGATTGTGAGCGGTGGTAGCAATATTGGTAATGATAACTGATTGATGATTAAGAAGATGGTGAACTAATCGGTAATGATGAAGATGACGAACTAATCGGTGATTTGAAGATGATGCAGATGATGATGAAGATGATGCCGACGATGATGAAGATGATGCTCATGATAATGAAGATGATGAACTGATAGATGACGATGAAGATGATGAAAGTGTACCAAAACCATCAATTAATATTTTATTTATCTTTTATTTGTATGAGGGTGCTTTTGTCACTTTCAAACACTTAACAGAAAAACTTAACCTCTATTAATGTTAGAGACTACCAGCGTATACTTTTTGTATAATTCAGGCTCGCATATTTAGTTTCACTATTAATTATAACAAACTACTAGTTTTATTTTTATATTGTTGTGGTAGGAGTCTAGAAGATGTAGAAGAGGAATAAATAAGGTGCGAAGGGGGTTATGAAGGCTGTCTCCGGAAGGAACTAGATCATTCCTTCTTCGATTACTTGATTCTCGTTTTCAATCCTTTTTCTTGCTCAGCAAGAATCAAAGGCACGCTATAGATCTGCTACTGCTGCATAACATAAATCTTTATTCGCCGGAGATCGGAGACGATGAGGAGAAACTACAGGGGCGTCTCGAACGGGATGATACCATTGATGCTTCTGCAGGCCGCCAACGAGTACCGGAGGCTCGAACGTAAACCTCCCGTCACCGCCGCTCTTCTTGCCGCCAACACGCTCATCTATCTACGCCCTGATTTCCTTCATCACATCATCCCCCCCATTGACGACGTCTGGTTCAATGCGTATCTCATCCTCAAGGTACCTTTAGGCTTTCTAATTAGGACTTGTCTGATCCAAATTAAACAATGTTTTCATGAAATTATGATGAAATTAGCATAGCGCCCTGAACAATCTGTCTCTTATCAAAATTCACATATAGAATCATATCATCATACTTTGTACAGAAGCTAAGCTTTATGAATGAATGACTTGTTGCCCTCTGTTATTTGTGTTCTGCAGCATAACGACCTGAAGCGTTTGTTCTTATCTGCCTTCTACCACCTTAATGAATCTCATCTGTTCTACAACATGATGTCTCTCTTATGGAAAGGCGTACAGTTGGAGAATTCAATGGGAAGTACTGAATTTGCATCAATGGTTGCGGCACTTCTTGGGTTGTCCCAAGGAATTACGCTGTTATTAGCCAAATCCCTTTTGTTTTTTGACTATGAAAGAGCTTATTATCATGAATATGCCGTTGGATTCTCCGGTGTCCTCTTTGCAATGAAAGTGGTGCTCAATTCACAGTCAGATAGCTACACTAATGTTCATGGATTTATGGTGCCTGCAAAACATGCTGCCTGGGCAGAACTGATTCTCATCCAATTACTTGTTCCGGGTGTGTCTTTCCTCGGTCACCTTGGTGGGATACTTGCAGGCATCGTTTATCTTCGTTTAAAAGGTTCATATACAGGTCCTTCCCCATTGACAGCAATGGTTAAAGGGTTAACTAGTATGTTGGGTTGGCCTTTAAGATCACTGCTGAGTTTCTGGCGGCCCAGCCAACCACGGATCTCTGGTAGGGGAAGAACTGATGGCAGTGGGTCAAGCACGCATGGTGTATGGACGTGTCGGGCTTGCACATTTGATAACTCTGGGTGGTTAACTGAGTGTGAGGTATGCGGTACAGGGCGCAGTGATGATGGGGTATCTTCATTACATGGGTCAGACTCGGATATTCCATTAGATGAAATACGTCAACGAAGGATTCAGAGGTTTGGCAGATGATTTTTAGTACATAATGTATAAGAACAATTTGAAAAATGAACATCACAGAAATGCAACACATCAGTTCTGAAAATGTCATTAGTGAAACACTTATTTTTTAAACCGGTTCTTGGTGAATTTAGTGTTTGACTTGTTAATTTGTTTATAACTGTGAGATCATGTAAATTGAAAATAACAAGAGTTAAAGTGTTAATGTTCTGGCCTGGGATGAAAAAGTTTACCCGAGTGTTGCAGTTCTGTTCCTGTGAACATGGTTGTATTAATGGTTCTCAATTTTCATAACAATGGGTCGGCCCTAGAGCAATTGGTACAGGCCTTCATTTTTTATAGGCAAGTGGGAATCAAAACTTAAGATCAAGTTAAAGATTCAAGAAACCATTAAGAATTGATGTTGATACTTGATAATACCCTGACCTTCCTTGGTGTTATGTGACAGGCTCATATAAACACCAAAACCTTAATTTGCTTTTGCTTTGCATATATTTATTTAGCTTATTATTGTAAGGTGTGTGGTTGTTAAATATAAGATTTTTGTTGTAAAACTAGCCTAATAGCATAACAATATGAGTAAGAGATATAGGGAGAGATGTTTATATCATTGATCGGTGTGTTTACAAATAAGATACAATGAGGGTATTTGTAGAAGTAGGAAATCTAATCATTTCATAACTTGGATAACATGATAAGCATATCTATAATAGAGTATCTATACAATTGTTGATAACCACAATAAATAATATTTTTAACACTCCCCCTTGGTTTAATACACTCGAAGATGTTGACTCGTTAAAAACCTTGCCAGAAAAACCCAGTGGGATAAAACCATAGCTAAGGAAAAAAGATTGCAGCGCGTATTAACTCCCCCTGTTTGCATCAGTTATGTTGTCTCATTAAAAACCTTACTAAGAAAACTCAATGGAACAAAATTTAGTGAAGGAAAAAAGAGTGCAACTTAAATAATACTCCCCCTCACTTAAATATACATCATTAAGTGATGAGTGTCGATCTTCTATGAATTTGATGATTCGTCAGTTGATCCTTTAATGTGCAATTGCTGAAGTTGATCGATAACGTATGATCTTTATTGAAACTTCCGTGGTATTTCTTTATAAATAAATATCATAAGATCCATAATAATGTTGTGTTACATTATCTGCATCTATAATACTAACTAAATTTGTTTTGATATGTTAGTAAATATAAACTCATAATTTTCATACCTTGAGAATATCAAAATATTTGAATTACCATATTTCATTGCTCCTCGTTCAACACGATATAAATAATGTATCTAATCATGTATAACTAGTAACAAACAATAATGCATCAATTGTAATGAACTATGGTACTTCTAGATCAATAATTTCTCAATTGTTTGATAAAAATTATGATTTGAAAATCTTTTAACGTACTTAAAATGATAAGTTTTATCCGTATTAAATGTTCAACTACTCTTGATGTAATTTGACTGACGAATAAAACACAAATGTTATTTTAGATATCAAATCATACATTTATACTTTCATTTTTCATTTCAAATTATTCATTCACGATTTGAACTCTTTCAATCCATTGAGAAGATATAGTCATATCATTAACATATAATATAATACTTATGCACCTCGCGTTCTTCTTTTCATAAAAGTATGTGGACGAACTACATCAATTGATATTTATCTTTTCGAGATAATCGTTAAGTCGATTATACCACACTCACCTCGACTACAATTAATCCATACTCACTTATGTGACAACTCATCCAAAACTCACACGATTTCGATTTCCTTGTGCCAATGCAGTAGACCAGTGATGGAACACTCACCATGTAACGTAATTTTCGGGACGAAAATTCTTTCAACATGGGATAATGTGACATCCGGTAATTTTCCGTTACCAAACTCCGTTTGTTCCGTTAAGTCTTGCATACACGTGTCGGGAGCACACACTAGTTGTCGTTGAACGTTGGTGACTTAACAATAATCAGTAATGTTAAATTGATGATAATTAAGTTAACAATGTGATTATTAAGTTATGCTTATGTGATTTAAATGTTAACTGTAATTTTATCGCGTAACGTGAAAACGTGCATATTTATTTCGTGTGTTTTGTGATAAATGGGAATTATGCATGATTGTTATTAGTGATTAATAATAATTGTGTTTAGTAGTTAAAAACTATTTAAAAACTATTCAAAAAGCCTAATCTTTATAAAATACAAATTATAAGGGTTAAAAGGGTAAATATGATTAATTAAGTTACAAAATCAAAAACAAACCCTAATCCCCTAACCCATTCGGCCGCGACTTGCATCCCCTCACCCTCACCATCGCGAATTCAGCCAAGAACAAGCATTCACATTCGAATTTGGATCGATTTCAAGGCATACAACAAGTTAGAACCTTCAATTGCAAACTATTACACATCTAAATGTTAGATTTTTGTATGATTTGATGATTGTTCATGATTGGCCGAAAGTTCCATGCGAATTCTGCAATTGATGGTCGATTGATGCTTGTTTGTTGTTGTTAATGTGTTTGTTGGGTAGATATATGTTAATTAACGTCAAGTATGCAATAAAGGTTGGATTTTTACAAGTTTTTATGGAAATTACATTAGGGCCGAAACCCTAATTCAAAACTTGCAATTGGGGATCGATTTGTTGATGTTGGTTAGTGTTATTATGTTAGTTGGATTGTATATATGCTAGTTAACGTCGATTATGCAAGAAAGCTATGATTTTGATACATTGTTCATAGGTTACTAATAATAGTAACTTTATTTTGCATGAATTGATGATTGGTTGATGTATGAATGTTATGGATGTGTTTGTAATGATGTTTAGATGCTAGATGGTTGATATGAATGTTAGGAATTCAAGAATGCATGTTGTAGTTCATACCTTACTAAAGATAGTAACTTTTGGGTATGAAAGTTGATGAATCATGATGATTAGGTGTTGTTGATCATGTTTAAATGTTGTCATGGACTTGAATTGGTATATAATTGATGAATTCATGAATGTAGTGTGAGTTTGATGAATTTGGGATGAACTTTCCCAAAAGGGAAACTTTATTTGTGCAAATCCTTGAATTGGATGATTTGAGCATGTTTGGGATATTAGGACCATGCTAGTGTGTTCATGGATGGTTTCTAAGGTAACTAAATGTGTTGTTTGTGTTGTCTGGATATTTAGTTGGATAGTTATCTGATTTGGCCTGTTTGTGGGAATTCATGGTAATGGGTCATATGGGTATGTTAGGACTATTGTTGGGTTGTATGTTGATCATGTATGATATGCTGTTGTGTTAGTATTAACAAGTTATCACCTATAATGTCACCAACGGGGCAAACGGGTCAACTGGGTCAAATGTGTCTTGTATTAAAAAAACCTTGAGTTCTTTGGTTTGTAGAGCACTTAGGGTTTCATGTTGATTCTGTGCACACGTACTTATGTACTCTTGTGTTCTAGGTGACCTTTGAAGGTTGTCTTTCCCTCTTTCTTTCAAGTTAAGCTCTAGGTTAATTCTTGCGCGCATCAGGTGAGTTCTTGCCCCACTTATTTTACATAATCTCTTTTGGGGGAGATAGCTTACTGTTTATCACAAACGCTTTTATATATGAGTGTGTATAATATTGATATAGTGCTGTTTACCATGGAAAGTCCTCACACTTTCGGATTGTTAATATTGAATAGCGGGGAAATTTTGGGTAGTACTACTGGGTCTGACGAGCCCCACCTGTGCGACTCGAGGTCAAACGGGTGCAATTTTGTCCTAACACATATTCGTCACGACACGGTAAGTCGTGACGGGAGGCAACAAACGTAACACAGTCAGCTTCGATCGCGAAATCACTATGATTAATATTTTTATGTTAATAGACTAGCTATCTATTGCAATACACTACTTATGCTCTGGAAACTGTTGATTGGTTTATATTTTAACGCAAACTCTTGAACTCACCAACCATGTGTTGACTTGTTTAGTATGCTATTCTCAGGTTAAGGTTGCCAGTTGCCTAGGAGCACGCACACCAGCATCGTTGAGTTGTCTACATTGTTTGTTTACACATTTGGGTTTATTTTTCCTATTAAACATTTGTGTTTGGGGCGCGTATGTTTTGCGCATTCTCTTTACATACTACTTGTTTTGGGTTTTCTAGTTTTAAAAACGCTTCCGCAGTATTTTAAACGTTAACTCTGGTTTTGTTTATTAATCATATAGAGTCGTTCTTGGTAACAAATGACTGAGATCCTGGTATGTCACGCGCCTCGCGGTAAAACCCCACACGCGGATTTTGAGGGTGTGACAGATTGGTATCAGAGCCATTGGTTATAGGGAACTAGGTTGCATACACACACTAGACTATAACCGCACAGTTGTTAGTTACTTATCGCTTACTCTCCTTACTGTATACTCATTGGCATACGCAACACGTACTTCGCAGCATGGCATCGACGTCCAGAAATTTAGGCAAGAGACCTGCACGATCTGAGTCACCTCCTACTTCTCCCGTACCGGATACGGGATTTAACTGGCCTCGACATCCTTATCCTCCTAGCGAGATAGACTGGGATCAGCCTTTCATACCTCCTGAGCTCGATCCTCCGCGGAACTGGGATTTCTACCCCACTTACATAAACCGTATGGCTTATAGAGAGCGCGTACCACCAGTAGCACCTACACGACCTAGGACTAGGTCATCGACCGCCTCTACTTTGCCTACACTTCCTACCTTGAGCATCCCTCTGGAGCAGGCATTTGCAGCTTTGGTAGCCGCACTGGACACAGAGCGACAGCGGATTAGAGGACTCACTGATGAGAACTCTGCATTACGATCTGAGATGCGTCAGCTGCGTTTCCAGGTAGATACGCTTCAGGAGCGACTTTCGATGGCCATTGGTGGACATCATACTCTGACAGGCAACGTGGTAGCACTTAGTGAGCGTATGGACGCACAAGATCACCATAACATAGTGGTTGATGATAGGTTTGCTGATTTGAAGGCACAGCTAGCAGCACTCCAGATTGCTGAAGCCTCTGCACCTTTGGTGGATCCTGATGAGGAAGACCCAGAAGAAGAACCCGAGGAAGCCCCCGAAGAAGAACCAGTAGAGATGGATGAGGACAGTGACGGATCTGACGTACTGGACTGATCCTACCTTTTAAATGACTTAGACTATGTAGTGTTTCTTTTCTTTGAAACCTATGTGGGAAGGGTTGTTTCCCACCCAACTGACAAACTTAAATTTTGACATTGATGGAATATTTTGTGACTCAATTGCAAATTATTTATCTTTGATTATTATTTCTGTTATAAATGTTGTGGTTGTGGTGAATGCATTATTTCTTATTGTTTACTGTACCTTGATGAGATTAATGTGTTGGATGTTACTCATTATTGTAATTGTGAATTTTAAAGTGAAATATGGACGCACGTGGACGAGGACGTGGGCGTGGTCGTGGACGTGGCGCCGGAGCCATAAACATGACGCCTGCGGAATTGGCGGCATTAATTAATGAACATGTTCAGGCGGCAGTGGCTGCTGCCCAACCGGGACAACCAGCAGGTAAATGATAACAAGAGGTTAAACTGATTATCCTAGTTATTTGTCTAGGATATCTGACTAATGTTTGGGTTGTCAAAACAGGACCACCACCATGTACTTACAAGTCCTTCATGGACTGTAAACCTCATACCTACAGTGGGACGGAAGGAGCAGTAGGGCTTGTAAGGTGGTTTGAGAAGACAGAGTCTGTCTTCGCGAAATGCAACTGCCCGCCTGCTGATCAGGTGAAGTATGCCACCGGGACATTGGAAGGCGCAGCACTTTCCTGGTGGAATGCCCAGGTACAAATGCTGGGTCAAGCCGTGGCCAATGAACTACCTTGGGATGAGTTTAAAGAAATCATGACTGAAGAATATTGCCCCCGGAATGAAGTGCAGAAACTGGAGATTGAGTTCTGGCAACTCAAAATGCAAGGCTCAGAAATTGAAGCCTACACGACTCGTACTCATGAGTTAGCCACTTTATGCCCAGGGATGGTGAATGAAATGCACAAGAGGGTGGAGCATTATATACGGGGATTGGTGCCTGAAATTCAAAGTATGGTAACTGCTTCTAACCCCACTACCATACAACAAGCTATCCGAACCGCCCACAGGCTGACTGACCAGGCAGTTGAGCAAGGTCGGTTACCCAAACGGGGTGCGGTGGCAAGCGTGCCCGACCAGAAACGCAAGTGGGATGATTCAAGCAACAAGGGATCGTCATCCGGCAGCCAATCTCAACCTCAACAACAGCAGCAAAGTCAGCAACAGCAACGGAAGTTTGATAACAACCGAAGCTTCAACCAGGCGACTCACTCAAATCAAGGGCCCGGTGGGTATGGTGGAAGACTGCCGAAGTGCAACCGGTGTAACTACCACCATGTGGGTCGATGTGATAACTACAAGTGTCAACGTTGTGGGAAGATTGGTCATGCAGCCAAAGACTGTCGGGGTGAACTGATGAAGAAGCCACAACAATCACAAGAAACTCCGAAAGGTTGTTTTGAGTGTGGAAAAGAAGGCCATTACAGACGCAACTGTCCCCAGCTTAAGAGGAATGGTAATGGTAACAACAACAATGGGAACAACAGCAACAATAACAATGGCAACAACAATAACAACAATGGTAATGGCAACAACAATGGTGGAAACAACAATGGAGCCAAAGGAAGAGCCTTCGTCATTGGCTCAGGTGAGGCTCTAAACGATCCTACAACAGTAACTGGTAAATTTTCGGTTAATGGTTGTTTTGCTACTGTATTATTCGATACCGGAGCCGATAGAAGTTTCGTGTCCACTAGGTTCTGTAGTCTTTTAAGTGATATGCCCTCCGCCTTAGAATCTAAATACACGTAGAGTTAGCTGACGGTACACAGATTCACGTAACGCATATTCTTAGAGACTGCAAGATAGAGCTTGCTGGTCATACATTCACTATAGATCTCATGCCTGTTACGTTAGGAAGCTTTGATGTGGTAGTAGGCATGGATTGGCTTTCTGATAAACAAGCGGAAGTCATATGCCACGAGAAGATCATACGGATTTCCCTTGGTGAAGAAGTCCTTACGGTCAGAGGTGATAGGAGTGGTGCGGTGATAGGCATCATCTCGTTATGAAAGCACAGAAGTTGTTACGAAAGGGTCGACTAGCCTATTAGCACTCGTCACAGATAAACAGGTCGAGGAAAAGAAGATAGAGGATATCCCCGTAGTTCGTGAGTTTCTCGAGGTGTTTCCGGAAGACCTTCCTGGATTACCGCCTCATCGTCAAGTTGAATTTCGATTGAGTTGACTCCAGGAGCCGCTCCAATTGCGAGAGCACCGTACCGATTAGCTCCGAACGAACTGCAGGAATTATCCGCTCAACTACAAGAGTTGTTGGATAAAGGGTTCATCCGACCGAGTTCGTCGCCCTGGGGAGCGCCAGTTCTATTTGTGAAGAAGAAGGATGGTACATTTCGAATGTGCATTGACTATAGGGAACTGAACAAGGTTACTATCAAGAATAGATATCCCTTACCTCGTATCGATGATTTGTTTGATCAACTGCAAGGATCAAGCTATTACTCTAAGATTGATCTGAGGTCTGGGTATCATCAGCTGAGAGTTCGAGAAGAGGACATCTCGAAGACTGCTTTCCGTACACGATATGGTCACTATGAATTTTTTGTCATGCCATTTGGGTTGACGAATGCACCAGCAGTATTCATGGACCTCATGAATCGCGTGTGCAAACCTATCTTGATCAGTTGTTATCGTCTTTATTGATGACATACTGATATACTCAAGGACCGAGGAAGAACATGAGAAGCACTTACGTTTAATCTTGGATTACTTAGAAAGGAAACACTGTACGCAAGTTTTCTAAGTGGGATTTCTGGATACGAGGTACAATTCTTTGGTCATATTGTCAACGAGAAGGGAATACATGTTGATCCTGCTAAGATTGAAGCGATAAAGAATTGGTCTGTTCCTAAGACACCAGTGAGATACGACAATTCCTTGGATAGCGGGATATTATCGACGATTCATTGAAGGATTCTCTAAGATTGCACACCTCTCACAGCCTTGACTCACAATGGAACGACGTACAAATGGGGTGAGAGTCAGAATCTGCTTTTCAGTTGCTGAAACATAAATTGTGTAGCGCACCAATATTAGCGTTACCGGATGGTAGTGATGATTTCGTATCTATTGTGACGCTTATTCAAGGACTTGGATGCGTCCTGATGCAACGGGATAAAGTGATAGCTTACGCCTCTAGACAATTGAAGATTCATGAGAAGAACTATACCACCCATGACTTGGAACTGGGTGCGGTAGTTTTGCCTTAAAGGTGGAGACATTACTTGTACGGTACCAAATGCACCATCTACACCGATCACAAGAGTCTTCAGCATATCTTTGAGCAAAAGGAGTTGAACATGAGCAAAGACGCTGGGTGGAATTGTTAAACGACTATGATTGTGCTATTAAGTACCACCCGGGGAAAGCAAATGTAGTTGCTGATGCGTTGAGTAGAAAAGAGACTGCTAAACCTCGACGTGTGCGAGCTCTGCAACTACGATTAGTACGCCATTACCTGAACAAATCGAGAGGCTAAACAGAAGCTTTAGAAAGAGAAAACATTGGGTTAATCGTTAAGGGGTATGGAAAAACAATTGGAAGTAAAAGCGGATGGGATTCGTTACTTCATGGATAGACTATGGGTACTACACGGAGACCTGGAGACTTGGTGATGAGTGAGACTCATAAGTCCAAGTATTCTATACATCCTGGATCTGACAAGATGTACCACGATTGAAGGCGCACTATTGGTGGCCTAACATGAAAGCAGATGTAGCTACTTATGTGACTAAGTGTCTGACTGCTCGAAGGTTAAAGTGGAGTATCAGAAACCATCTGGTCTACTACAACAACCCGAGATCCCTATGGAGTGGGCGTGGGATCAAATATCAATGGATTTTATTACTAAGTTACCTCGCAACTTCTACGGGTTGTGATACATATGGGTTATCGTGGACCGATTGACAAAATCTGCTCATTTCCTAGCAATAAAGGAAACGATAAGATGGAGAAATTAACTCGACTCTATTTAAGGAGATCGTTCGAGGCATGGAGTACCGATCTCAATCATTTCTGATCGCGATTCTCGTTTCACATCACATTCTGGCAGTCGTTGCAGAAAGCTTAGGTACGCGATTGGATATGAGTACTGCTTATCATCCACAGACTGATGGTCAAAGCGAGCGTACTATACAGACTTTGGAGCACATGTTACGTGCTTGTGTGATTGACTTCGGGAATAACTGGGAAGTTCACCTACCATTGGTGGAATTTTCTACAATAACAGTTATCACTAGTATAAAGGCAGCACCTTTGAAGCTTTATATGGGAGAAAGTGTAGATCGCCAGTTTGCTGGGCTGAATTGGTGTAGTCATTAACGGGTCCCGAGTTAGTCCCCGAGACAACTGGAAGATGTTCCGATAAGAAACCGCATGGCGCCGAGCGAGACAGACAGAAAAGCTATGCTGACAAAACGCGAAACCTTTGGATTTCAGACAGGTGACAAGTTTTGTTGAAAGTCTCACCGTGGAAAGGCGTAGTTCGGTTTGGTAACGAGGAAAGCTAAATCCGAGATACGTTGGACCATTTGAGATAGTGGAAAGAATTGGTCCAGTGGCTTATCGACTAGCCTTACCTGATTCATTGAGTGGAATCCATGATGTATTCCATGTTTCAAACCTAAAGAAATGTTTAACGGATGAAACGATGGTCGTACCACTGGAAGAAGTTCAAGTAGATGAACAACTACGCTTCATTGAGGAACCGGTCGAAGTGATGGATCGTGAGGTGAAAACGCTTAAGCAAAGCAAGATACCCATCGTCAAAGTTCGTTGGAACTCGAGACGTGGACCAGAATTCACGTGGGAACGTGAAGACCAAATGAAGCTTAAGTATCCTCAGCTATTCGAAAGGACGATGCCAGCCGGCGAAGGTACTGATTAAATTCGGGACGAAATTTCTTTCAACATGGGGATGATGTGACAACTCATCCAAAACTCACACGATTTCGATTTCCTTGTGCCAATGCAGTAGACCAGTGATGGAACACTCACCATGTAACGCAATTTTCGGGACGAAAATTCTTTCAACATGGGGATAATGTGACATCCGGTAATTTCCGTTACCAAACTCCGTTTGTTCCGTTAAGTCTTGCATACACGTGTCGGGAGCACACACTAGTTGTCGTTGAACGTTGGTGACTTAACAATAATCAGTAATGTTAAATGATGATAATTAAGTTAACAATGTGATTATAAGTTATGCTTATGTGATTTAAATGTTAACTGTAATTTTATCGCGTAACGTGAAAACGTGCATATTTATTTCGTGTGTTTTGTGATAAATGGGATTATGCATGATTGTTATTAGTGATTAATAATAATTGTGTTTAGTAGTTAAAAACTATTTAAAAACTATTCAAAAAGCCTAATCTTTATAAAATACAAATTATAAGGGTTAAAAGGGTAAATATGATTAATTAAGTTACAAAATCAAAAACAAACCCTAACCCCTAACCCATTCGGCCGCGACGACTGCATCCCCTCACCCTCACCATCGAATTCAGCCAAGAACAAGCATTCACATTCGATTTGGATCGATTTCAAGGCATACAACAAGTTAGAACTTCAATTGCAAACTATTACACATCTAAAGGTTAGATTTTTGTATGTTTGATGATTGTTCATGATTGGCCGAAAGTTCCATGCGAATTCTGCAATTGATGGTCGATTGATGTGTTTGTGTTGTTAATGTGTTTGTTAGATAGATTACATGTTAATTAACGTCAAGTATGCAATAAAGGTTGGATTTTACAAGTTTTATGGAAATTACATTAGGGCCGAAACCCTAATTCGAAACTTGCAATTGGGATCGATTTTTGATGTTGGTTAGTGTTATGTTAGTTGGATTGTATATATGCTAGTTAACGTCGATTATGCAAGAAAGCTATGATTTTGATACATTGTTCATAGGTTACTAAAATAGTAACTTTATTTTGCATGAATTGATGATTGGTTGATGTATGAATGTTATGGATGTTTGTGATGATGTTTAGATGCTAGATGGTTGATATGAATGTTAGGAATTCAAGAATGCATGTTGTAGTTCATACCTTACTAAAGATAGTAACTTTGGGTATGAAAGTTGATGAATCATGATGATTAGGTGTTGTTGATCATGTTTAATGTTGTCATGGACTTGAATTGGTATATAATTGATGAATTCATGAATGTAGTGTGAGTTTGATGAATTTGGGATGAACTTTCCCAAAAGGGAAACTTTATTTGTGCAAATCCTTGAATTGGATGATTTGAGCATGTTTGGGATATTAGGATCATGCTAGTGTGTTCATGGATGGTTTCTAAGGTAAATAAATGTGTTGTTTGTGTTATGAATGTTTAGTTGGATGTTATCTGATTTGGCCTGTTTGTGGGAATTCATGGTAAGGGTCATATGGGTATGTTAGGACTATTTGGGGTTGTATGTTGATCAGTTGTATGATATGCTGTTGTGTTAGTATTAACAAGTTATCACCTATAATGTCACCAACGGGTCAAACGGGTCAACTGGGTCAAATGTGTCTTGTCTTTCTAAAACCTTGAGTTCTTTGGTTTGTAGAGCACTTAGGGTTTCATGTTGATTCTGTGTACACGTACTTATGTACTCTTGTGTTCTAGGTGACCTTTGAAGTGTTGTTTCCCTCTTTCTTTCAAGTTAAGCTCTAGGTAATTCTTGCGCGCATCAGGTGAGTTCTTGCCCCACTTATTTTACATAATCTCTTTGGGGGAGATAGCATACTGTTGATCAAAACGCTTTATATATGAGTGTGTATAATATTGATATAGTGCTGTTTACCATGGAAAGTCCTCACACTTTCGGATTGTTAATATTGAATAGCGGGGAAATTTTGGTAGTATACTACTGGGTCTGACGAGCCCCACCTGTGCGACTCGAGGTCAAACGGGTGCAATTTTGTCCTAACACATATTCGTCACGACACGGTAAGTCGTGACGGGAGGCAACAAACGTAACACAGTCAGCTTCGATCGCGAAATCACTATGATTAATATTTTTATGTTAATAGACTAGCTATCTATTGCAATACACTACTTATGCTCTGGAAACTGTTGATTGGTTTATATTTTAACGCAAACTCTTGAACTCACCAACCATGGTTGACTTGTTTAGTATGCTATTCTCAGGTTAAGGTTGCCAGTTGCCTAGGAGCACGCACACCAGCATCGTTGAGTTGTCTACATTGTTTGTTTACACATTTGGGTTTATTTTCCTATTAAACATTTGTGTTTGGGGCGCGTATGTTTTGCGCATTCTCTTTACATACTACTTGTTTTGGGTTTTCTAGTTTTAAAAACGCTTCCGCAGTATTTTAAACGTTAACTCTGGTTGTTTATTAATCATATAGAGTCGTTCTTGGTAACTAATGACTGAGATCCTGGTATGTCACGCGCCTCGCGGTAAAACCCCGCACGCGGATTTTGAGGGTGTGACAGATTGGTACAGAGCCTTGGTTATAGGGAACTAGGTTGCATACACACACTAGAACTATAACGCACAGTTGTTAGTTACTTATCGCTTACTCTCCTTACTTGTAACTCATTGGCATACGCAACACTACTTCGTAGCATGGCATCGACGTCCCAGAAATTTAGGCAAGAGACCTGCACGATCTGATTCACCCCTACTTCTCCCGTCCGATAGGGGTTTTAACTGGCCTCGACATCCTTATCCTCCTAGCAAGATGACTGGGATCAGCCTTTCATACCTTCTGAGCTCGATCCTCCGCGGAACTGGGATTTCTACCCCACTTACATAACCGTATGGCTTATAGAGAGCACGTACCACCAGTAGCCCTACACGCCTAGGACTAGGTCATCGACCGCCTACTTTGCCTACACTTCCTACCTTGAGCATCCCTCTAGAGCAGGCATTTGCAGCTTTGGTAGCCGCACTGGACACAGAGCGACAGCGGATTAGAGGACTCACTGATGAAACTCTGCATTACGATCTGAGATGCGTCAGCTGCGTTTCCAGGTAGATACGCTTCAGAGCGACTTCGATGGCCATTGGTGGACATCATACTCTGGCAGGCAACGTGGTAGCACTTAGTGAGCGCATGGACGCACAAGATCACCATAACATAGTGGTTGATGATAGGTTTGCTCATTTGAGGCACAGCTAGCAGCACTCCAGATTGCTGAAGCCCCTGCACCTTTGGTGGATCCTGATGAGGAAGACCCAGAAGAAGAACCCGAGGAAGCCCCCGAAGAAGAACCAGTAGAGATGGATGAGGACAGTGACGGATCTGACGTACTGGACTGATCCTACATTTAAATGACTTAGACTATGTAGTTTTCTTTTCTTTGAAACCTATGTGGGAAGGGTTGTTTCCCCACCCAACTGACAAACTTAATTTTGACATTGATGGAATATTTTGTGACTCAATTGCAATTATTTATCTTTGATATTATTTCTGTTATAAATGTTGTGGTTGTGGTGAATGCATTATTTCTTATTGTTTACTGTACCTTGATGAGATTAATGTGTTGGATGTTACTCATTATTGTAATTGTGAATTTTAAAGTGAAATATGGACGCACGTGGACGAGGACGTGGGCGGGTGGTCGTGGACGTGGCGCCGGAGGCCGTAAACATGACGCCTGCGGAATTGGCGCATTAATTAATGAACATGTTCAGGCGGCAGTGGCTGCTGCCCACCGGGACAACCAGCAGGTAAATGATAACAGAGGTTAAACTGATATCCTAGTTATTTGTCTAGGATATCTGACTAATGTTTGGGTTGTCAAAACAGACCACCACCATGTACTACAAGTCCTTCATGGACTGTAAACCTCATACCTACAGCGGGACGGAAGGAGCTGTAGGGCTTGTAAGGTGGTTTTGAGAAGACAGAGTCTGTCTTCGCGAAATGCAACTGCCCGCCTGCTGATCAGGTGAAGTATGCCACCGGACATTGGAAGCGCAGCACTTTCCTGGTGGAATGCCCAGGTACAAATGCTGGGTCAAGCCATGGCCAATGAACTACTTGGGATGAGTTAAAGAAATCATGACTGAAGAATTGCCCCCGGAATGAAGTGCAGAAACTGGAGATTGAGTTCTGGCAACTCAAAATGCAAGGCTCAGAAATTGAAGCCTACACGACTGTACTCATGAGTTAGCCACTTTATGCCCAGGGATGGTGAATGAAATGCACAAGAGGGTGGAGCATTATATACGGGGATTGGTGCCTGAAATTCAAAGTATGGTAACTGCTTCTAACCCCACTACCATACACAAGCTATCCGACCAGCCCACAGGCTGACTGACCAGGCAGTTGAGCAAGGTCGGTTACCCAAACGGGGTGCGTGGCAAGCGTGCCCGACCAGAACGCAAGGGGATGATTCAAGCAACAAGGGATCTCATCCTCCGCAGCCAATCTCAACCTCAACAACAGCAGCAAAGTCAGCAACAGCAACGGAAGTTTGATAACACCGAAGCTTCAACCAGGCGACTCACTCAATCAAGGCCCGGTGGGTATGGTGGAAGACTGCCGAAGTGCAACCGGTGTAACTACCACCATGTGGGTCGATGTGATAACTTCAAGTGTCAACGTTGTGGGAAGATTGGTCATGCAGCCAAAGACTGTCGGGGTGAACTGATGAAGAAGCCACAACAATCACAGAAACTCCGAAAGGTTGTTTTGAGTGCGGAAAAGAAGGCCATTACAACGCAACTGTCCCCGAGCTTAAGGAATAATGGTAACAACACAATGGGAACAACACAACAATAACAATGGCAACAACAATAACAACAATGGTAATGGCAACAACAATGGTGGAAACAACAAAGCCAAAAGGAAGAGCCTTCGTCATTGGCTCAGTGAGGCTCTAAACGATCCTACAACAGTAACTGGTAAATTTTCGGTTAATGGTTGTTTTGCTACCGTATTATTCGATACCGGAGCCGATAGAAGTTTCGTGTCCACTAGGTTCTGTAGTCTTTTAAGTGATATGCCCTCCTCTTAGAATCTAAATACACCGTAGAGTTAGCTGACGGTAACACAGATTCACGTAACGCATATTCTTAGAGACTGCAAGATAGAGCTTGCTGGTCATACATTCACCATAGATCTCATGCCTGTTACGTTAGGATCTTTGATGTGGTAGTAGGCATGGATTGGCTTTCCGATAAACAAGCGGAAGTCATATGCCACGAGAAGATATCTACGGATTTCCCTTGGTGAAGAAGTCCTTACGGTCAGAGGTATAGGATTGGTGCGGTGATAGGCATCATCTCGTTTATGAAGCACAGAAGTTGTTACGAAAGGGTCGACTAGCCATATTAGCACTCGTCACAGATAACAGTCGGGAAAAGAAGATAGAGGATATCCCCGTAGTTTCGTGAGTTTCTGAGGTGTTTCCGGAAGACCTTCCTGGATTACCGCCTCATCGTCAAGTTGAATTTCAGATTGAGTTGACTTCCAGGAGCCGTCTCCAATTGCGAGAGCACCGTACCGATAGCTCCGAACGAACTGCCGGAATTATCCGCCCAACTACAAGAGTTGTTGCTGAGGTCTGGGTATCATCAGCTGAGAGTTCGAGAAGAGGACATCTCGAAGACTGCTTTCCGTACACGATATGGTCACTATGAATTTTTGGTCATGCCATTTGGGTTGACGAATGCACCAGCAGTATTCATGGACCTCATGAATCGCGTGTGCAAACCCTATCTTGATCAGTTTGTTATCGTCTTTATTGATGACATACTGATATACTCAAGGACCGAGGAAGAACATGAGAAGCACTTACGTTAATCTTGGAATTACTTAGAAAGGAACAACTGTACGCAAAGTTTTCTAAGTGTGATTTGGATACGTGAGGTACAATTCTTGGGTCATATTGTCAACGAGAAGGGAATACATGTTGATCCTGCTAAGATTGAAGCGATAAAGAATTGGTCTGTTCCTAAGACACCAAGTGAGATACGACAATTCCTTGGATTAGCGGGATATTATCGACGATTCATTGAAGGATTCTCTAAGATTGCACAACCTCTCACAGCCTTGACTCACAAGGGAACGACGTACAAATGGGGTGAGAGTCAGGAATCTGCTTTTCAGTTGCTGAAACATAAATTGTGTAGCGCACCAATATTAGCGTTACCGGATGGTAGTGATGATTTCGTAGTCTACTGTGACGCTTCTATTCAAGGACTTGGATGCGTCCTGATGCAAGGGATAAAGTGATAGCTTACGCCTCTAGACAATTGAAGATTCATGAGAAGAACTATACCACCCATGACTTGGAACTGGGTGCGGTAGTTTGCCTTAAAGATCTGGAGACTTACTTGTACGGTACCAAATGCACCATCTACACCGATCACAAGAGTCTTCAGCACATCTTTGAGCAAAAGGAGTTGAACATGAGGCAAAGACGCTGGGTGGAATTGTTAAACGACTATGATTGTGCTATTAAGTACACCCGGGGAAAGCAAATGTAGTTGCTGATGCGTTGAGTAGAAAAGAGACTGCTAAACCTCGACGTGTGCGAGCTCTGCAACTAACGATTAGTACGCAATTACCTGAACAAATCCGAGAGGCTCAAACAGAAGCTTTGAAAGCAGAAAACTTGGGTCTGAATCGTTAAGGGGTATGGAAAAACAATTGGAAGTAAAAGCGGATGGATTCGTTACTTCATGGATAGACTATGGGTACCTCTACACGGAGACCTGAGAGACTTGGTGATGAGTGAGGCTCATAAGTCCAAGTATTCTATACATCCTGGATCTGACAAGATGTACCACGATTTGAAGGCGCACTATTGGTGGCCTAACATGAAAGCAGATGTAGCTACTTATGTGAGTAAGTGTCTGACCTGCTCGAAGGTTAAAGTGGAGTATCAGAAACCATCTGGTCTACTACAACAACCCGAGATCCCTATGTGGAAGTGGGATCAAATATCAATGGATTTTATTACTAAGTTACCTCGCACTTCTACGGGTTGTGATACAATATGGGTTATCGTGGACCGATTGACAAAATCTGCTCATTTCCTAGCGATAAAGGAAACAGATAAGATGGAGAAATTAACCCGACTTTATTTGAAGGAGATCGTTTCGAGGCATGGAGTACCGATCTCAATCATTTCTGATCGCGATTCTCGTTTCACATCACACTTCTGGCAGTCGTTGCAGAAAGCTTTAGGTACACGATTGGATATGAGTACTGCTTATCATCCACAGACTGATGGTCAAAGCGAGCGTACTATACAGACTTTGGAGGACATGTTACGTGCTTGTGTGATTGACTTCGGGAATAACTGGGAAGTTCACCTACCATTGGTGGAATTTCTTACAAAACAGTTATCACACTAGTATAAAGGCAGCACCTTTTGAAGCTTTATATGGGAGAAAGTGTAGATCGCCAGTTTGCTGGGCTGAAATTGGTGATAGTCAATTAACGGGTCCGAGTTAGTACACGAGACAACTGAGAAGATTGTTCAGATAAGAAACGCATGGCCGCAGCGCGAGACAGACAGAAAAGCTATGCTGACAAACGACGAAAACCTTTGGAATTTCAGACAGGTGACAAAGTTTTGTTGAAAGTCTCACCGTGGAAAGGCGTAGTTCGGTTTGGTAAGCGAGGAAAGCTAAATCCGAGATACGTTGGACCATTTGAGATAGTGGAAAGAATTGGTCCAGTGGCTTATCGACTAGCCTTACCTGATTCATTGAGTGGAATCCATGATGTATTCCATGTTTCAAACCTAAAGAAATGTTTAACGGATGAAACGATGGTCGTACCACTGGAAGAAGTTCAAGTAGATGAACAATACGTTCATTGAGGAACCGGTCGAGGTGATGGATCGTGAGGTGAAAACGCTTAAGCAAAGCAAGATACCCATCGTCAAAGTTCGTTGGAACTCGAGACGTGGACCAGAATTCACGTGGGAACGTGAAGACCAAATGAAGCTTAAGTATCCTCAGCTATTCGAAAGGACGATGCCAGCCGGCGAAGGTATTGATTAAATTTCGGGACGAAATTTCTTTCAACATGGGGATGATGTGACAACTCATCCAAAACTCACACGATTTCGATTTCCTTGTGCCAATGCAGTAGACCAGTGATGGAACACTCACCATGTAACGCAATTTTCGGGACGAAAATTCTTTCAACATGGGGATAATGTGACATCCGGTAATTTTCCGTTACCAAACTCCGTTTGTTCCGTTAAGTCTTGCATACACGTGTCGGGAGCACACACTAGTTGTCGTTGAACGTTGGTGACTTAACAATAATCAGTAATGTTAAATTGATGATAATAAGTTAACAATGTGATTATTAAGTTATGCTTATGTGATTTAAATGTTAACTGTAATTTTATCGCGTAACGTGAAAACGTGCATATTTATTCGTGGTTTTGTGATAAATGGGAATTATGCATGATTGTTATTAGTGATTAATAATAATTGTGTTTAGTAGTTAAAAACTATTAAAAAACTATTCAAAAGCCTAATCTTTATAAAATACAAATTATAAGGGTTAAAGGGTAAATATGATTAATAGTTAACAAAATCAAAAACAAACCCTAATCCCTAAACCCATTCGGCCGCGACTGCATCCCTCACCCTCACCTCGCGAATTCAGCCAAGAACAAGCATTCACATTCGAATTTGGATCGATTTCAAGGCATACAACAAGTTAGAACCTTCAATTGCAAACTATTACACATCTAAAGGTTAGATTTTTGATGATTTGATGATTGTCATGATTGGCCGAAAGTTCCATGCGAATTCTGCAATGATGGTCGATTGATGCTTGTTTGTTTTGTAATGTGTTGTTGGGTAGATTATATGTTAATTAACGTCAAGTATGCAATAAAGTTGGATTTTTACAGTTTTATGGAAATTACATTAGGGCCGAAACCCTAATTCGAAACTTGCAATGGGGATCGATTTGTTGATGTTGGTAGGTATATGTTAGTTGGATTGTATATATGCTAGTTAACGTCGATTATGCAAGAAAGCTATGATTTTGATACATTGTTCATAGGTTACTAATATAGTAACTTTATTTGCATGAATTGATGATTGGTTGATGTATGAATGTTATGGATGTGTTTGTGATGATGATTAGATGCTAGATGGTTGATATGAATGTTAGGAATTCAAGAATGCATGTTGTAGTTCATACCTTACTAAAGATAGTAACTTTTGGGTATGAAAGTTGATGAATCATGATGATTAGGTGTTGTTGATCATGTTTAATGTTGTCATGGACTTGAATTGGTATATAATGATGAATTCATGAATGTAGTGTGAGTTTGATGAATTTGGGATGAACTTTCCCAAAGGGAAACTTTATTGTGCAAATCCTTGAATTGGATGATTTGAGCATGTTTGGGATATTAGGATCATGCTAGTGTGTTCATGGATGGTTTCTAAGGTAACTAAATGTGTGTTGTGTTGTATGAATATTTAGTTGGATAGTTATCTGATTGGCTTGTTGTGGGAATTCATGGTAATGGGTCATATGGGTATGTTAGGACTATTGTTGGGTGTGTATGTGATCATGTATGATATGCTGTTGTGTTAGTATTAACAAGTTATCACCTATAATGTCACCAACGGGTCAAACGGGTCAACTGGGTCAAATGTGTCTTGTATTCAAAAAACTTGAGTTCTTTGGTTTGTAGAGCACTTAGGGTTTCATGTTGATTCTGTGCACACGTACTTATGTACTCTTGTGTTCTAGGTGACCTTTGAAGGTTGTCTTTCCCTCTTTCTTTCAAGTTAAGCTCTAGGTTAATTCTTGCGCGCATCAGGTGAGTTCTTGCCCCACTTATTTTACATAATCTCTTTTGGGGGAGATAGCATACTGTTGATCACAAACGCTTTTATATATGAGTGTGTATAATATTGATATAGTGTTGTTTACCATGGAAAGTCCTCACACTTTCGGATTGTAATATTGAATAGCGGGGAAATTTTGGGTAGTACTACTGGGTCTGACGAGCCCCACCTGTGCGACTCGAGGTCAAACGGGTGCAATTTTGTCCTAACACATATTCGTCACGACACGGTAAGTCGTGACGGGAGGCAACAAACGTAACACAGTCAGCTTCGATCGCGAAATCACTATGATTAATATTTTTATGTTAATAGACTAGCTATCTATTGCAATACACTACTTATGCTCTGGAAACTGTTGATTGGTTTATATTTTAACGCAAACTCTTGAACTCACCAACCATGTGTTGACTTGTTTAGTATGCTATTCTCAGGTTAAGGTTGCCAGTTGCCTAGGAGCACGCACACCAGCATCGTTGAGTTGTCTACATTGTTTGTTTACACATTGGGTTTATTTTCCTATTAACATTTGTGTTTGGGGCGCGTATGTTTTGCGCATTCTCTTTACATACTACTTGTTTTGGTTTTCTAGTTTTAAAAACGCTTCCGCAGTATTTTAAACGTTAACTCTGGTTTTGTTTATTAATCATATAGAGTCGTTCTTGGTAACTAATGACTGAGATCCTGGTATGTCACGCGCCTCGCGGTAAAACCCCGCACGCGGATTTTGAGGGTGTGACAACTTACATAACACATTTGTTGAAGTTTTGATGTCAATGCTTTCGGTATTTACAATCATTCACAAACTTCATTTGGTATTGACTATTACTTATATGCATACAATCTTGACATCAAGAATTTTGGCACATAAACTTTTCACCTTTAACACATGATATTTTTATCATATGTAAAGGTTTCATCAAATAAATTTTCAAAAAAATATCGCACCATTCTTATATTTAAATACCTTCATCAACATGTATAATTTCATTTGTATGTGTTTATTAGTGCATAAGATTTACATCTTTAAGATGTTTCCAATTAACTTTTAAAGACTCAATTGCTTTTGAAAACTCATAAGAAGTTCAAGTTATATTCAATGCAATAACATATGCAATAAACATAATGCATTTGGATCCGAATGTGTATACAATAATAATAGTATTCTCGAGAACTCACTTTGTATTATTATAGCAGTTTAAATCATTCATGGAGTTTCACGTAAGTTTCAGTGTCAAGTGAATCACAACATTTGTACTACGCATATTAATTCTCTCTTTATACTACCAGACTAATGAGGTGTTGGTACGTTATTACATCCACCACAGGAGAATGCATCTTCTCATAATAAATTATAGGTCTTTGTGAAACTCTTTGTACCACCAATTTTTCTTTGCATCTTTCTTTTATTATTTCACATAATTCATTTGCACAAAAGGCGTCGTTCATAACCAACATATTATCATCTCATACTATCATGGATAATATTGTTATCCTTTTTTACATATAATCACACCTTTTGTTTGCCACTTGTGATGGACGTCATTATAATTTCTTCAGTTATATCCATAATCATGACATTTATAGTATCATTATATAATTATACTTTTTTAAGGGATGGAGTAGAACCACACAAGTTATATGGATTTCAATTATCTTATCCAAGTGTGGATATGAAATCCTTTATATATTTTTATCACATTGCTACTTTCTGAGCATATTTGAGGTGTGATAAAGGAAAATTGTATTATCCATAATTTCGTTATATATAATCTTCTCTTCACATATAATTGAGAAGTAATTATATGTCTGAGTCATGTAAAACTTATTGATCTTAAATTTTAAGATATTCTGTAAAACGATAATGAGATTTAAGGAGTATGACACTTCAGTGTCATATCTAATTATATTCATACACTTTTCAAAAGATAAAATAAACCACAATTTACTATGCTTAAGACTATCTATATAGATACACTATAGCATAAAGACAAAATATACACTATAAAGTCAAATTATACAATACATAGAGTTACAACATGTAACCATATAAAATATTTAATTATAAGACTTTATAAAATAAGATGTTTTCTTATCAATTTCAACACAAATATATATAAATTATATATTACCTTATCTTGATATAACCAATCACATGTATATCTTAGGTACACATATTTGTCACTCTTCATTGAAACTTATACAATTATCTCAATCAAGTCCCTATGATATTTTAATACCATATGATCTAGGAAGTGTCATAGTTAATTTACAAACATATCTTTACTACAAAACTTACAAACATATCTTTTACGACAAAACATTCCATATATACGCTAATTAAAGTTCATATGCTTTTGATGTTAATATATAAACATGTATTATCATGAATCATATTCAGTTATATATTGTTTTGATGTTTTTTTTTTAATATTTAAAACTTGAATCCAACATGGTCTTACAAGACAACAAACTTCCATATAATACCATAAAAGTTTATTATTATTTGACATCAGAAGTTGTAGTTAAGCTAATCAACTAAGATAATTCAACACAGATGCTTGTAAATAGGAAACCTCTGAATCACATGCAACTGATATACTATTTAAACTTGGTAAAGTCAATTTTCATAATAATAGATACATATTAAAGTAACAACTAATATGGATATGCACATGAACGTATCACATAACTCTAATTTAACGGGGGAAAATATGAGAAGATGAAGAGTATATCTCATATATAAATGAAGGTGTATGGTATGTTATTAAATTAAAATTTGATTTATGAACTACTTTGAAAAAATCAAAAGCCATCCACTTAGGATTCACGTTGCATAAACTAATAACATGTTTAATATAAATAAAATTAAATGTACTAGTTGTTGCAAATTAGAAATAAATAGAGTTTTAAGGTTCACTTACCTATTTGATTTTATTATAAGCGATCTTTTCTTTAGTTAATAAAATATATTTTATATGAAAGTATAATTTCGATTCCATATTAATTCATTTATGAATCATAAGTTAACATGAAAGTATGTTAATTACTATTTAATCAATTTGTAACTAATACGAGGAATCAAAATAGACGAGCAACGTGTGTACGTTAATCATCATGTTGATATTTTCCATTATGTTCAAGACAGAAAACAAACTCAAAGAATCATAGATGAGAAGAACTTAAAATATAATAAGAATGATAAAGAGTCATAGACTTTTCATATCAGATCAACAATTTCGCTTGTCAACCTTTTTGCTAACATCGATACGGAGTGGTATCCAATATAACTTTATGATTCTCGGATCCCTCTCCAAAACGCAAGTCGTGCTGATAACGTGTTGTAAAACTAGCCTAATAGCATAACAATATGAGAAAGAGATATATGGAGAGATGTTTATATCATTGATTTGTGTGTTTACAAATAAGAAACAATGGGGCTATTTATAGGAGTAGCAAACTTTAATCATTTCATAACTCTAACAACCATTTGGATAACATGATAAGCATATCTATAATAGAGCTTATCTATACAATTGTTGATAACTACAATAAATACTATTTATAATAATTTTAAGAACTTAAACCTTTTTAGTAATGATTGTTAATGTTGGTGTCATTGTTTTGAAAACCGGACCAGATAAGCCAGTCCAACCGGTTGGACCGGGAACCAGACTTCAATCCGGTGCGATTTGATGCTTAAAACCATTTTGGTGTTGAACCGGTGATCGGACCGGTCAAACTGGCGGTTGGACTTGGAACAAGCCAGTTGAATCTGGGGTCGGACAGGATTTATGTATATATTTTTTAATTTTTTAGTATTTATTTTACATATATTAATTAAAATAACTAAAATTTTATCCGCTTTTTATATCCGGTCCGACTAGTCGAACTTGTCTGACCAGCGGATCGGTAAGACGTATTGTTCACTGTTCGGTCCATTTCCAAAATGGTTGGTGTGCATATGTTTAGGGATTGGGTGAGAAAAAATGGGTCTAAACTTGTTTAGTATGTCACAAAAGCATGTTGCATGATAGTTTAAGATATGTGTTGTAACTTAGGGTGGGAGGGGCACACCCGCCGTGAGGGTACGTTGCCCCCTACGCCGAGCGAAAACACCGCCATCCCTCTTCCCCCACATCGTGGTTTTGTTGATTCGCGGCAAACCCACACCGAGAATTTTGGTCCTTGTGACCATTAGAAATCTAGTTGTTACCCCCTCCCTAACGGTTATTTTTTAAAAAATAATAATAATAATCAAACACTATAAATACCAAACAATTAGCACAAATTTTATAATCAATTTCAAATATCTCTTCTACTCATTTCAAATATTATACACTATGAAATCCAACAAAAAATCCACAAAATCCCGAGTTCAAATCATCAAAAAACATAGACCGCAAGTGCGTGCGGGTCCAAGTAAAACGACTACTTCTACCCAACTATTTAACCCACCACCACCACATACAAGGGATTGGTTTCACAACTTGTACGATTCGTCTCAAGCTTCTCCAATAATGCCCACGTATCAAATCTCACCATCATACTACCACCTAACTATGCCCACATATCAATCCCTATAATTTTCTTATTATCAAAACAAGTCGATTGCCATTCAAGGATATTCTAGAGTAAACACACTCAAATGCACAGAAAAGAAGAAGAACAATAAATTCATATAGATAACAATAAATCAAGGAAATTCTAGAGTCAACAACATTGATAATGCAACACAAATAGTGCACATGTATGATCATTTATCGGTCCTCCTAACCTGACCTAGAAAATGCCTAACATGAGATATTTCATGATTTAAGAAACAAGAAATAAAATAGGGTTTCAAGAACTTTCAAAACTCCCAACAACGAGGTAAGATAAAGAAAGTTCTTATAGTGATTTAGAATGAACACAAACCCTAGATAGAAAGAAACCCTTTCTTTACCATGATTGCATGGTAGAGATATGTAATAATCAAAATATCATAAATGATAAACTTAAAAGAACTTAACAAATATCTAAATCCTTATAATGTTTAATACTAAATATTTGAAGTCAAATCCAACTAAGTCTCATTAGCATTATCTATTGTCCACATCTAGTTTCTTGATTTACTCTCTTCACACATTATGCAAACAAAGAAAACAACAAAAAATATGGCTTGTTCAGTAACATAAAGAAAGATAGCAATATAACCATAGGATGGTTTGTAGTAATTCTAATAACAATGATCATTTATGTGAAAGTACTCATGTGAGTCAATGATAATATACAATAACAATAATAATAATATGTATATTAGCTACAGTTCTAATGCATTGATGTATGTGACTGGAATGTGAGCACACACACCCAGTCATCTCACCAATAACAATAACAATAATAATATTTTTTTAAAATCAATCCATACGCCTCTAATAACATTAATCAATAAGTGCAATAACTTAGCACATGATAACAATGTAGAAACGTTTTGGTCTAATTAAAACTATTTCTCATCTATCTAAGACTTTCAATTTTTAAGAATATTAAGGAACAACATTATTTTCAAATAATAAAGTAGTAAAAGTTTGATTTTAGATTCCTAAATATAAAATTTTCATGAAATTATAAAAAACTCGGCTTTTGTTATAATTTTAAATATACGTGCCACTTTTCTCTCATGTTTACTAGTATATATGTTTCATGTTTATCATATTACTACGTATAAATAAAATCAAGACATCATTGAAAAACATACAATTTTCTAATTCAACAATCTGTTTCACGTTATTAATACCTTGGCTTTTTTTGAAGGTCATTATTTAGGGACCATCGCTAATCACCATCTCAGATCCATGTAAATCCACTCACTCAGATAGATTGTCGAACATCACAAAACATGAGTTTGTCGTACTTCCTCCCATGGATGCTTGATGCCAAAACACATCCAACAACAAAAGAACATGGGAGAGACACTTGAAGACAGAAATATCACTTCCATTAAAGATATAGCTAAAGCTATGATATTCCTCAGTCATCACCTCCAAGAATATTTGAAGAGGGAATACCTAACAGTTAAGAAAACCTCTCGCATTATGGAAAAACATTCAAGAACGCTTCAACCACCAGAAGATGGTCTTAGTCCCAAAGTGAAAGGCCCTAAACCAGGCAGTCATTATAGTTGGATTCTCATAAGCAAATATATAGTTATTAAACTGATAAATGTCATTTAAAGGTAGTGGAAAACACTCATATTAATTCAAACTTGTTCAAACCATCAATTTTAAGTTTAAACTAAGCAATCTAAAATCCGTTGTTAGATCAAACTTCATGAGTTAGAATGCTATGCTTCATATTAGGGTCGCCCTCAAGTCCATGCCAATGAGATATCATATCATTTATCACTGCTTGTTAACCTGACACACATGCTAAAATTGTCAGCTTTACCGAGTGATTTCTAGTTTCCTTAAAGATAGTAATTATTTGCAAAAGCCTTTCATAATTGTTAGGTATAGATCTCATGTATAGGTTTAGATGATAGATCAAACTCTTGTAATCATTCTTTGTAATTATAATTTTGATGATATAATATAATGCATTGATTACATTTTGAGTTTATGAATTGCATGATATACTATACTGCATTAATTTATAATGTATCTCATAATATGTGTTGATATGTGAATGATTGCAGTAAACATCAAACTTGGTCAATTAGGAAAATTGACTAAGTGTTAGAACAAACTGCAGATGAATAAGTATTCTTCTGTGGATGTTCTCAGGAGCCTAACTGAAGTTTGTGCTTCCGTAGATCTCCTACGGAAGAACAACAACTGTTGAACAAGACTAAAGATCAAGTGGAGCTGCTAAAGGAGAGCTTGCTGCTGAAGAACAAGTACAAGAACTTCTGCGGAAGCACAACCACTGAAGAACAAATACTGAAGTGTTCCTGTGGAAGACAAAGGTCCTGCGGAAGAAGAACTTCCTACGGAAGACCAATTCCTACGAAAGATTAACAAACTTGTATTGATTTCACATCATCAAGTAGTCAACAGAAAATCAACAAGTCAACATGACAGAACAACAACATTAATGGCGGTGGAAGACATATAATTCAAGCAAAGATACCACGTCACATCAACAATATTATTTGTATTTATTTCATTGTATATCATGAACTCCTATACCGATAAATATGGTAAGGATTCGGATAGCTATAGGAAGTTAGCTTAATTATAGCACCAGGATAACGAAAGATTAGCAATGTTTTAGGAACAGAATAAGATCTCTATATAACAAGAGATCAAGAACATGTAACAGAGAATGATCAACATACGATCAAACAACATCAGATCATATAACAATCATAACAATAGAATCAATAGCAGAAGAAGCATTATAATCGATTGATTGTAATTACTGAGCAATCGTGGTTTGTTCATTATTATATTTTGATTGTTCATTATACTGTTTGATCGATTTCAAGTTCATTAATCAATTAAACAGCAAGTATTGGTAATTCCGCGATCAATACTTGTTAAAATCAAATCTGATAATTCCTGTATTGATCCTTGGATTCTCTCAGTTGGTATCAGAGCCTGGTGCTCATTGATCCAGATCAATTGATCTATCGGTTTGATTTGTTTAATCGATTTTTGCTAAAACATAGTTGTTGCTTTTTCAAAATTAATTAACATGAGTAATTCAGTTGTTGGTGCTTATCAACCTCCTAAACTGGAAAACAAATCTGGTTTCAAAACTTGGAAAATCAGGTTCAGGAATCATGTTAATTATATAGATTCTGATTTATGGGTTTCGATTACTAAAGGACCTTATATTCCACCTGCGTTAGGAGCGGATTATAAGGATAATAATCAACCCATAAGTCTGAAAAATTTGTCACCTGATGATGTTAAGAAAGTCAAGATTGACATCAAAGCCTATAGTATGCTTACTATGGCTTTGCCTGAAGATATCTTGATCAGGTGTGAATCATACAAAACAGCTCACTTGTTATGGAAAATACTACACACCCTGTGTGAAGGAAGTGACGAGATTAGGAGCATAAAGAAGGATACTCTTCGCTCACAATATGAAACCTTTGTTCATATTGTGGGTGAGTCAGTTCCTCAGCAATTGCATAGATTTATGCAACTTGTTACAGAGATGAACATCTTTGAACTTAAGTACAGCAATGAAGAGCTAAACAAAAAGATGCTTCATGCCTTACCAGAAAGTTGGACACAGACTGTGTCTATGTTCAAGAATACTATTGATTTGAAGGCAATAGGACTAGACACACTGGTGGCGAAGGTCGAAGCTTTGGAGCTAGATGAAAAGACCAGAAACAAGAGTGTGAAAGTAGCTATAGCACCTTATCAATTCAAAAAGTTAAAGAGTGCTAGAAGTGCATTCATCTCCAATGAAGATGAAGATAACTCTTGTGATGAGAGTGAACATAAAGAAGAAACAAGTTTTTATGCTGCCAAGTCTTCCAAATCAAGTACTTAAAACAATCAGCACAGAAAGCCCAAAGGAAAAGCTGATGACTCCAAGAATTAAAAGAATGGCAATCAAACTATAACGCCTGAAATTTTGCCACATAAAAGAAAGAAAAGAAAATTATTTTGAAGAAAACTAAAAGAAGCCAAAGTTGAGGGTGCTTTGGGTAAATAGTACAAAAAGTAAAAAAGGTGAGCTTTATATGGGCTTGGCCGCCCTTATCTTCCCTGCTGTTGCTGTTGTTCGACTAAACAAAGAAGAAAAGAAGACTGAAACTTTGTTCTCTCTGTTTGAAGAAGAAGAAAGGGCGGAAAATCTTCATAGGTAAGTGTTTTCATGTTAATTGGTTCGGTTTTTATAGGGTTTTCATCCTTAAAACCGATATTTAAGTGCTCTTTGTGTTTGGGTGTTTGTTTTGGCTTGTTTTAGGTGATTGAACTCTTGTGCAAGCAAGTTTGGAGGATTTTTGCTTGTTTGTTGCAATAGGTGAGTTCTAGACCCCGTTTTATATGTGTTTTAAACAAGTTTGGGGCTGAAAATGCATTTAAAGGGTTTTTCACAACTATTTCCTTGTACTCGTATGTTTATGTATGCATATGCTTTTGTTCGATGCTTGTTTATGTGTTGTGGTTGCTTAGAATGTTAAGTTTATGCTTAAAACAGGTACTAATACAGGTCTGGGATAGTTTTGATTCTGAAAAATACACAACAGGTGGTCATGCGCCCAAACAGGGCCCATGCGCCTGAGATTTTGACTTAGAAATACCCAAGTACAGGTCATGCGCCCAAACAGGGCCCATGCGCCTGGAATTTGCCTTAGAAAAACTTTTAAGAAGGGGTCGTGCACCCCAATAGTGCCCATGCGCCTAAACACTTAGAAAATTTTCTGCAATTTTGGAAAATCAGAATTTTAGTGTTTGACCTTGGTTTGACTTGGTGTTATTATTTGATTTTTTTATTTATGTTTTGGGCCGTTCTTGTGTTCCTTATTATTATACTATTACGTGACTTTACGTGGTGTGATTTTATCTGTATCCGTAAAGTATTATCATTAAAGAAAGTGGAAAGATCAATGATAATGAAAAGTGGAACATAAAGAACGAAAGAAAGTCTTGCAAGCAAATTCACATGAGGTCCACAACTATTAGGTTGTTAGCTCAACTGTGTGCAGTTTAGCTAACCTGTTGGATGCACACAGGGTCAATCTTTGAGATTGAGGGGACCTTTGTTGCTGCCCCGGTACTGGAGTCAGCTTCGTGCACCAGTTTGGGGTCTATTTGTAGACCTCGGCCCAGTACCAGTTTTATACGCATTATTTGGGGGAATAGCACATTGGTCTGGATTAAGTGAAAGATTAAAATAAAAGTTCGAAATGAATGATGATGAAAATGGTAAAAGAAGATAATGGATGTTATCTAAGTGTACGTATGATATGTGATCACGTATGAAAGAAATGAATATCATTTTAAATAGGGTATTTTCATATACAAATCTTACAAGGTATTTAAATGTTTTTTTTTTAAACTAGAGCTCACTCAGCAACGTTGACTTTTATGCATTTTCAATTGGCAGGTAATTTTTGCTTAGGATGGCACATGGGGAGGCTACTCTTCAGGGCTAGACTGGCATCTGTTCACCCTTAATATCTTTGTTGTTTTGTAATGTAAATAATATAGGCTTTTGTAACTGATAATAATCAACAATGTATTACTTAGCAACAATCTTTATTAATGAATGGATGGCTTTTGATATTGACTCTGTTGCATTGATTCGTACACTGTATAATGTTTTTATATATATTTTGCTATGATTGACCAACTGTGAGGTCTCCGGGAATGTGGCCTTACAAGTTGGTATCAGAGCCAAAGTTTAAGAGAAATGGGTAAATATCTTCAAAACCTAAACTTAAACTGAGAATGGGACGAATGGAGGGATGCCAGCCCGAGTAGCAACGTGCCATCAGGTATTTCTTTTCTTAATATAACCGGTATTATGTGCGTGTGCTATTTGATTTATGTGCCTTTAGTAGATTTGAATACTAATGTAGTCAGGATAGGAAATGCTCAGGGGATGAAGAGTAAAGTAAGTGGCTAATCACAACTGGCCACTTTAATTAGGGACTTACTATACTTGACATAAACTAAGCTATTACCTTGAATGACCGTGTTGGTGTTTGAATCTTATAGTGTTTAGAGGATGGCTGGAGGGAGATCATCTAAGGCTTCTAGAGGTGGAGCACGGGGTGGACGTGCTGGTAGACCACGGGCCGCAAAGAACAAGACGAGGACTGCACAGACGGCTCCTGGTGAGCCTGGGATTCATCACCCGAAGGGTGGTGATGAGAGTGCCAACCTAAGAGCCTCAGTGAAAGAGGCAGTGGTTGAGGAGGTTCACCAAGTTATGCAGACGATCCTACCGTCTGTCGTGACTGAAGTGATCCGGGCTGTAAGGGAAGACGAGAGGAAGGAGAAGGAGGAGGAGAGGAGGACTACTGCTAGAAGAGGGGGAAATGTGAGGGATCATGATAATGAGGAGGAGCTGAATGCTGAAAGGAGAGCCTCCAGTGATGAAAAGGAGGTGGAAGTGCGAGAAACCGCGAAGGGATGCAGCTACGGGGCATTCCAACGGTGCAAACCCCCTACTTTTGACGGCAACGGTAATGCTACCGCTGCTCACCTCTGGGTAAGAGAGATGGAGGCGGTGTTAGAAATCAGCGAGTGTCAGGAGGACCAGAAGGTGATGTTCACCACTCACTCATTTGTTGACTCGGCTCTATGCTGGTGGGACAATATTGTCCAAGCCGGGGGCAACCGGGCCATTGGGATGATGAGATGGGAAGAGTTGAAGAAGATGGTGATTGAGGAATTCTATCCTCACAGGGAACTAGACAAGATAGAGAAAGAGTTCCTACAGCTTGAGGAGAGAACCATGACCCACCAGCAATACACTACCAAGTTTAATGAGATGGCGAGGCTGGTGCCGAATCAGGTGACGCCGATGTCGAGCAAGATTAAAAGGTATGTGCAGGGATTTCCAGCTGATATCCACAGGCACTTGATTGTTGCCCGACCAAGCATCTTTAGGTCAGCGGTGGATCAGGCTGAGAGGTTGTACGATGAAAGAGAGGTGGCGGTGGTTGAGGTGAAGAAGACTGGTGGTGGTGACAAGAACTGGAGAGGGAAACGATTCGGGCATGGCGGTTTCACCCCTAATAATAAGAGGATGAGAATGGATGACCGAGGAGGGGTCATCAAGCTTAGGGATGAAAAGGTGTGGCCGATGTGGGAAGGAGCACACTGGTGAATGCATGAGGGGAGTGACTGTGTGCTTTAAGTGTGGGAAGCCCGATCATATAGCAAAAGATTGTGGAATGCCGAAGTGCTTCAACTGTGGCGGGACTGGCCATAGGAGCCACGAGTGCAGGAAGCCTAGAGCTGAGAGCTCTGGGGCCAAGAAGAGGGCTGAAGAAGGAGGACAGAGGGCAAGTGTGAGAGCCTTCACGACGACCCGATAAGAGTCCCGGGTAGACCCCAGCGTCCTGTCAGGTATGTTTCTAGTAAAACAAACTTGTGCCTCTGTATTATTTGATTCTGGTGCTAGTAGGAGTTTCATTTCTGTTGCTTTCTGTGATAAGTTGCCTGTTAGTAGTAGAAGTATTGATGAGCCTTTCAAAGTAGAAACTGTTATTGGTAAGTCTACCTGAATTTCCGAGATGATAGAGGATTATGGTATAGAACTAGAAGGCCATAGGTTCTCTACTAAACTATTTATGATGCCCCTAGGCGGATTTGATGTAGTACTAGGGATGGACTGGTTAGCAACCTATGAGGCGAATATTGTGTGTCGCAAGAAAATGATTCGATTAGTTGCGCCCGATGGAAGTTCGGTGATGGTCTACGGTGATCGCGTCACTACGGTTCCGAAGGTGATTTCGATGGCGGTGGCAGAGAAGTGTATGAAGCGGGGATGTAGTGCCTACCTGGCTTATGTGAAGGATGTGGACACGTCAGTACCACAGTTTTCTGAAGTACCCATGGTGTTTAACTTCCCAGAAGTGTTCCCAGAAGATTTAGCCAGGTGTGCCACCAGATCGCGAGATTGAGTTTCAGATTGATCTGATACCCAGTGCTCAACCCGTTGCCAAGGCACCGTATCGATTAGCTCCAACTGAGATGAAGGAACTTATGGTTCAACTGCAGGAGTTGATGGACAAAGGGTTCATCTGACCGAGCATCTCTCCGTGGGGTGCTCCGGTCTTGTTTGTTAAGAAGAAAGACGGTAGTATGAGGATGTGCATAGACTACCGGGAGCTAAACAAGTTAACGGTGAAGAACCGATATCCCCTGCCCAGAAAAGATGACTTGTTCGATCAGCTCCAAGGTGCCAGTTGGTTCTCAAGGATAGATCTCCGATCTGGCTACCATCAATTGAAGGTGAAGGAGCAAGATATTCCTAAGACAGCTTTTCGCAGGCGTTATGGACACTACGAGTTTCTCGTCATGTCCCTCGGTTTAACTAACGCGCCAGCTGCCTTTATGGATCTGATGAACCGAGTGTGTCGGCCAATGTTGGATAAATCAGTGATTGTGTTTATTGATGATATCCTGATCTATTCAAGGAGCGAAGAAGAGCATGCCGACCACATACGTGAAGTGTTGGAGACACTTAGAAAGGAGAAGCTATATGCTAAATTCTCTAAGTGTGCTTTTAGGTTGTGTGAAGTTCAATTTTTAGGTCATGTGGTGAATTCTGAAGGAATCATGGTGGACCCGGCGAAGGTTGAGTCGGTGATGCAATGGAAGTGTCCAAAGATGCCATCCGAGATTCGCAGTTTCTTGGGTTTAGCGGGCCACTACCGAAGGTTCATTCAAGACTTTTCCAAGATAGCCTCACCTTTGACCAAGTTGACTCGTAAGGATGTGAAGTATGTGTGGGGACAGGAACAAGAGGATGCTTTTAAGGAGTTAAAGGCGAGATTAACTCAAGCTCTTGTCTTGACATTGCCCGAGGGGAACGAGGATTTAGTGGTCAATTCGGATGCTTCCTATTCGGGACTGGGTTGCATGCTAATGCAACGTGGGAGAGTGATAGCTTACGCATCCTGACAGTTGAAGACCCATGAGACCAATTACCCTACTCATGACTTAGAGCTAGCAACGGTGGTTTTTGCATTGAAGATTTGGAGGCATTACTTATACGGGACAAAGTGCACAATCTTCACGGACCATAAGAGCTTAAAGTATTTCTTTGAGTAGAAAGATCACAACATGAGGCAGAGGAGGTGGTTAGAGCTGATCAAGGATTATGATTGTGAAATCCATTACCACCTGGGCAAAGCCAATGTAGTGGTCGATGCCCTGAGCCGAAAGGAGAGACTTGAGCCAATCTGGGTGAATGCTTATCAATTGGTGATGACCTCTAATGTGATGACACAGGTCAAAGAATTTCAGGATGAGACATTGAAAGAAGATCGCCTTAACTCTGAAAGGATGAGAGGTCTAGTCGCGGAGTTGGGAGAAAATACCCACGGAGTTAGAACCCGCTTCGGGCGGATGTGGATTCCCCGATATGGAGATCTACGGGGGCGAATTATGGACGAAGCTCATAAGACTCGATACTCCATTCATCCCGGTGTTACCAAAATATATCAAGACATGAAGAAAGATTACTGGTGGCCGGGAAAGAAGCGCAATGTAGTGGAGTATGTGAGTAAATGCCTTACTTGTCTACAAGTAAAGGCAGAACATCAAAAGCCATACGGGAAGATCCAACCGTTGGATATACCCGAGTGGAAGTGGGAGCACATCACCATGGACTTCATTACGAAGCTACCCCGTACGACGAAGGGGTACGATACCATATGGGTGATAGTTGATCGTCTGACAAAGAGTGCTCACTTCCTACCGATCCGCTAGACGTATTCCTCCGAGAGACTAGAGGATCTGTTCATTAAGGAGATTATAGCTAGTTATGGTATGCCGGTGTCTATCGTGTCAGACCGTGACACCCGGTTCACATTGAAGTTTTGGAAAAGATTCCATGATGTGATGGGGATGAGGCTACACATTAGCACGGCTTACCATCCTCAGACAGATGGTCAGTCTGAGAGGACGATTCAGACGCTCGATGATATGCTCCGACCATGCGTGATCGACTTTGGAGGAAGTTGGGATGAACACCTACCGTTAGTGGAGTTCTCATATAACAACAGCTATCATGCCAGCATTGGTATGCCACCTTATGAGATGCTATATGGTAGAAGGTGTAGGACGTAATATGTTGGGGAGATATTGGGCAAAAGGAGATAAGAAGTATCGAGGTGATCGAGGCTATGACAGAGAAATTGGAAAAGATCAAAGCCTTTATGAAGGCAGCAAATGATAGACAGCAGTCGTATGCCGACAAAAGGCGTAGACCGATTGAATTCAACGTGGGTAATAGAGTCATGTTGAAGGTCTCGCCTTGGAAGGGGATCATCCGGTTCCGAAAGAGGGACAAGCTGAGCCCGAGGTACAAAGGGCCTTTCCGAATCGTTGCACGAAGGGGAGGTGGCCTATCGATTAGAACTGCCTGATGAGCTAAGTGGAATTCATTCGACATTCCATGTATCTCATCTGAGGAAATACTTAGCCGATGAAGACATGATTGTACCACTGGATGATATCGAAGTGGATGAACGACTCAACTATGTGGAGCAACCAGTGGCAACCATCGATCGGAAGGAGAAGAGATTGAGAAATAAAGTGGTTCCACTTGTGCGGTGCAGTGGAAACACAGAAAGGGTTATGAGTCTACGTGGGAGATGGAATAAGAAATGAGAAGGCATTACCCACAGTTATTTGAAGAGTGAGGGGTTTCAGGGACGAAATCTCGTTAAGGGGGGTAAACTTGTAACGCTAGAAATTTTGCCACATAAAAGAAAGAAAAGAAAAGTATTTTGAAGAAAACTAAAAGAAGCCAAAGTTAAGGGGTGCTTTGTGTAAATAGTACAAAAAGTCAAAAAGGTGAGCTTTATATGGGCTTTGCCGCCCATATCTTCCCTGCTGTTGCTGTTGTTCGACTAAACAAAGAAGAAAAAAACCGAAACTTTGTTTTCTCGGTTTGAAGAAGAAGAAAGGGCTGAAAATCTTCATAGGTAAGTGTTTTCGTGTTAATTGGTTCGGTTTTTATGGGGTTTTCATCCTTAAAACCGATATTTAAGTGCTCTTTGTGTTTGGGTGTTTGTTTTGGCTTGTTTTAGGTGCTTGAACTCTTATGCAAGAAAGTTTGGAGGAGTTTTTCTTGTTTGCTGCAATAGGTGAGTTCTAGACCCCATTTTATATGTGTTTTAAACAAGTTTGGGGCTGAAAATGCATTTAAAGGGTTTTTTCACAATTATTTCCTTGTACTCGTATGTTTATGTATGCATATGCTTTTGTTCGATGCTTGTTTATGTGTTGTGGTTGCTTAGAATGTTAAGTTTATGCTTAGAACAGGTACTAATGCAGGTCTGGGATAGTTTTGATTCTGAAAATTGCACAACAGGTGGTCATGCGCGGGCCCATGCGCCTGAGATTTTGACTTAGAAATACCAAAGTACAGGCCATGCACCCAAACAGGGCCCATGCGCCTGGAATTTGCCTTAGAAAAACTTTTAAGAAGGGGTTGTGCGCCCCAATAGTGCCCATGCGCCTAAACACTTAAAAAAATTTCTGGAATTTTGGGAAATCAGAATTTTAGTGTTAAACCCACCCTGGTTTGACTTGGTGTTATTATTTTATTATTTTATTTATGTTTTGGGCCGTTCTTGTGTTCCTTATTATTATACTATTGCGTGACTTTACGTGGTGTGATTTTATCCGTATCCGTAAAGTATTATCATTAAAGAAAGTGGAAAGATCAATGATAATGAAAAGTGGAACATAAAGAACGAAAGAAAGTTTTGCAAGCAAATTCATATGAGGTACCACAACCATTAGGTTGTTAGTTCAACTGTGTGCGGTTTAGCTAACCCGTTGGATGCACACAGGGTCAATCTTTGAGATTGAGGGGTCCTTTGTTGCTGCCCCGGTACTGGAGTCAGCTTCGTGCACCAGTTTGGGGTCTATTTGTAGACCTCGGCTCAGTACCAGTTTTATGCGTATTATTTGGGGGCATAACACATTGGTCTGGACTAAGTGAAAGATTAAAATAAAAGTTTGAAATGAATTATGATGGAAATGGTAAAAGAAGATAATGGATGTTATCTAACTATACGTATGATGTATGATCACGTACGAAAGAAATGAATATTATTTTAAATAGGGTATTTTCATATACAAATCTTACAAGGTATTTTAATGTTTTTTTTAAACTAGAGCTCACTCAGCAACGCTGACTTTTATGCATTTTCAGTTGGCAGGTAATTTTTGCTGAGGATGGCACATGGGGAGGCTACTCGTCAGGGCTAGACTGGTATCCGTTCATCCTTAATATCTTTGTTGTTTTGTAATGCAAATAATATAGGCTTTTGTAACTGATAATAATCAATGATGTATTGCTTAGCAACAATCTTTATTAATGAATAGATGGCTTGACATTGACTCCGCTGCATTGATTCGTACACTATATAATGTTTTTATATATATTTTGCTATGATTGACCAACTGTGAGGTCTCCGGGAACGGGGCCTTACACAAACAGAACCAATTACTGTGGTTCTGGAATCAGAAGAACAGAAAGCTGCTTTTGCAGCCTTTAGTTCAAGCTTTCAGGCTTATATAGGAAGCACTTTGACTCCTGCTCTCTTCTGTCAACAAGATCTAGAAGAACTTCATCCTGATGAGGTAGAAGAGGTGGATCTACAATGGCAAATGGCAATGATTGCCTACAGAGCCAAGATGTACATGAAAAGGAACAAAGGACTGTCTGTAGGAGGAAGATCAACTAAAATTGGTGTTAACAAGTCCAAAGTAAGATGCTTTAAGTGTAATTTATATAAACACTTCTAAAGAGAGTGCAACAACAATCAACAACAATCAAATGACTCAAGACAGCCTAGTCAAAGAAGTTTCACATAAGCTCAACTAACCAATTCATCCCCACCATCAACAAGCAACACTACAGACACTAACAGTGCTAAAGAATCTGGTTTAATTATTTTGCAGGATGGTACTTGTGATTGGAGCATGTATGAAAAGGAAGTACTAGCAGAAAACCAAGCTTTGATGGCTAACAAGGAAAACAAAGTTCCACCAATGGCCATAGAGGTAAGAGAAAGGTTATGTTCTTCCACTTGTGTTGATGAAGTTGAAAGATATAGAACACATGCTCAACAGTTGGTTGATAAAGTAAAAGAAACTCTACTTTAAATGAATCACATGTAAGAGAACATAAACTTGATCAAGTCAAAATCAATTCTTTACAAAAGGATTTAGATAAACTTTTATCTGAAAATTACAATTTGAAAGCACAAGTTGAACATTTGACTACTTCTTTAACTAAGTCTATGTCAGATCATGCATCTACTGAAGTGAAACTTCAAAAATTCCAATTGTCATCATAGCAGTATGAGAAACTATTAAACTCTTATATTGAGTCAAAGAACAGATCAGGTTTAGGATTTCATGTTGTTGCACCACCGGTAAATAATAATTACACTTCTCTACCTGAGTCCATGACTAACAGCTTATCTAATCACTTTGTGTCTAGTACAAATCTGAGTCAACAGATAAAAATAATGATGATGTAACTAATGACACTGAATCATATGAAAATGATACATCAAAATCAGAACTTTCAAAACAAAGTCAACCAAATTTTGATTATGATAACTATGATGATCTGGATGAGGATGATGATGAGCCTCATAATACTAGTTTGGGTAAGGGTAAAGCTGTTTTAAATGAACATTTAATTCCCAAAATGTTGGATGAAAACAAGCTCCCTTATCCACCAAAACAAAGAAATCTACTGAAGACCATTTACACAAGGATTGGTCAATTGAATGAAGGCATTCAATCTCTCAACAATCAAAACAAAAGAAAATCAGCAAAAAGAGCTTCGGAAGACAACAAATTCACTTTAGCAGATCACCTCCGGAAGCAGTCTGAGCAATCTATCAAATCGAAGAAAACTATTCCTAAACAGCCATCCGTAGAAGAAATACGAAATAAGAAAGAATTTGCTAAAGCATCATCCAGTAACAACAAAGTTCAAAAACTACAAAAATTGGATGCTAAACAAGAACCTTTTGACATCATGTCAGGCAGAGGTAAAGAATCATCATCTGCTAAAGTTGAAAAGGAGTTGAAGAAGCAAAAGAAGGCACTGATTAAGAAAAAGGCAAAGGTAAAGGCTGCTTCTGATAGTGAAGCTGAAGAGAAGTATTGTAAATGGTGTGATATGCACAATCACAGCACAGAAGAGTGCCACTTCAGCAGCTATTGCTCAATATGTAATATGAACAATCACATGACATCTGATTGTTACTTCAACAAATATTATGCAATATGCAACAAACACAATCACTCCACTCAGGAATGCTTCTTCAACAAAAAGAACAAAACAAAGATCCTCAAGAAGAAGATAGTAGAGACCACTAAATCAGACTTACAATCTTCTGAGGATGATGATTCAACAGTCTCAAAACAAAAGAAGCAACAACAAAAGCAGAAAGCTTCCAAGATAAGGATAACAGCTGCTGAGGTGCAAACAAAGAAAAAGAAAGACAAACAACAATTTCAAAGCAAAACACCTCACAAAAAGGTAGCACTTGAAGAAGATGATGACTTCTTTGACCACTTTGACAAAGGCAATCATGTACCTCAGTCTAAATCAGAGGATGTAGAAACATTTTCTGAGCAATCCTCAATATTAGGATCAAAGAAGAAGTCACTGAAGGAATGGATGACCGACCAAGTCAGTATGAATCAAGATAAAAACACCTCAACATCATCACTAAAATCATCCTCACCCAAAACAAAACATAATGAAGCAACTGATATTAAAATTAATTTAGAAACATGAAGGCTCATTCATGAGAAAGTTACTATATTAGATAACAATGGTAAGCCCAAGACCATCAAGGCTTGGGCTCCTCGGTCTAATTAAGTTCATTAAGTTTTACAGGAACATCCAAGGAGGGCTGACAACAAGTGGTATGTTGACAGTGGTTGTTCCAGACACATGACAGGAAATTGTTCTCTCCTCCATGATTTCAAACATAAAAATGCTTCATATCTAGCATTTGGTGGGGATAAGAAGGGAGGTAAAATCACTGGTGAAGGAATGGTAACCAATAGAGTTCTCAAATTTAAGAAATTCAATTTTTATGAAAATTTACAATTTAATTTGCTAGGTGTATCTCAAATTTGTGATCAAAACTATACTACTTTTTTAATAACTCTAATTGTTACATTCTCAAGTCAGGTTACAAAATTCCACAAGACTGGATCCTTCTCAAAGCACCAAGAAAAGGCAACACCTATGTGTTGGACATGAACAACACAGCAATAACAAGTAAAGAAACATGCCTGATTTCTAAATCATCAGAAGATGAATCTTAACTATGGCATAGAAGGATGGCTCACTCCAACATGAAAAACATGAATAAACTGGTGAAAAATGACTTAGTCATTGGTGTTCCAAAGAAAGAATTTTTCTGTTCTAATCACTGATTATCATGTTCTAAAGGAAAACAACACAAAATATCACATAAATCCAAAACAGTCAACTCTAACACAACACCACTAAAGTTATTGCACATGGATCTGTTTGGTCCTACCAATGTATTAAGCATTGGAAAAAGGCAATACTGCTTGGTAATTGTTGATGATTTCACTAGATTCACTTGGGTATTTTTCTTAAAACACAAAAGTGAAACATCAAAAATATTAATGGAGTTTATCACCAAGATAGAAAATCAACTTGATCTAAAAGTCAAAATTTTAAGAAGTGATAATGGATTTGAATTTGTTAATTATGTCTTAGACTCATTTTGCAGGGACAAAGGCATAGCTAGGCAATTTAGTGCTCCAAGAACTCCACAACAGAATGGAGTTGCTAAAGAAGAAACAGAACTCTAATTGAAGCAGCAAGAACAATGTTGGCTGATTCAAAGCTACCAATGACATTTTGGGCTGAAGCAGTGAATACAGCATGCACTATTCAAAACAGAACTTTAATAGTCAAAGAACACAACAAAACACCCTAAGAACTTTTGCTTAAAAGAAAACCTTTCATAGGATATCTTAGAGCTTTTGGGTGTCATGTGTCTGTCTTAAACACTAAAGAACAATTAGGAAAGTTGCTACAAAGACATATGATGGTTTCTTTGTTGGGTATTCCTCAACATCTAAGTCATACAGAGTATATGTCCCACATGATAACATTGTGGAAGAAACTCCTAACGTGTTATTTGATGAATCCTTGTTTACACAGTCTGTGAAAGGATCATCTTGGTTGTTTGATATAGATGCATTAACTAACTCATTTAACACTGGCTATCTTAATATGACAGGTGCTACGAAAACATGTTATCCTTATGTTCCTCCAAACATGGGTGTACCATTGACAGCTGATCCACCAAGACAAGTTCATATAGATATTCAAAGACAATGATCCTGGAGCTTCAGCTCAAACAAGCAAAGACATGTCTGATCTCCTTGGAACTTTTACATTAGCAGAAATGCCATCTACTTCAGAAGTACCTCCCTCCACAGAGGTTCCTTCCACTTTCGTAGATGTTCCCACTTCTGCAGATGATGCACTAAAACTCCCTAAAGTTCCTCATATTTCAAAAAACATCCCAACACCACAGCCACATGCAGATACACCAATTACAGACTCTGCAGCTGATCCTTTAACTGCTACAAAAGGTATATCCACATCTGCGGAAACACAAGTCCATGCAGAACATCATTCAGCCACAAAAGATCATCATACTGAGGAGTTAGATTACTTTGTTGACTCACCATCACAGCTGAATCCATCTCCACCAACTAACATCACAAACCTGGATTCATCTATCCAAGTTCAAAATGTTCCAACAGTTAGGATTCATAAGGATCATCCAATTGACAACATGATTGGAGAACTCAATAGTAGAACTACAAGAAGACAAGGGGGAGCTGCCAACATTTGTCTATTCTCCTGCTTTCTATCACAAGTAGTTCCTCCTAACATAACTAAAGCCCTAAAAGACAATAGCTAGATTGAAGCAATGCAAAAAGAACTTCAGCAATTTAGGAAGCAGAAAGTCTGGAATCTAGTTGATCTACCTGAAGGCCAATATCCAATTAGCACTAGATGGTTGTTCAAAAACAAACTAGATGACAGAGGAATAATTGTCAGAAACAAAGCAAGGCTAATAGCACAAGGATATACACAAGAAGGAATAGACTATGATAAAGTCTTTGCACTAGTTACAAGGATTGAGGCAATAAGAGTATTTCTAGCCTATGCATCCTATAAGAGATTCACAGTTTACCAAATGGATGTAAAGAGTGCATTCTTATATGGAAAATTGATGAAAAGGTCTATGTTTCTTAACCACCAGGCTTTGAAGACCCTGACTACCCTCACAGAGTATACAAGCTTGACAAAGCATTGTATGGTCTTCATCAAGCACCAAGGAAATGGTATGAAACATTGTCTTCATTCCTACTGAAGCATGGCTACAAAAGAGGTACAATTGACTAGACACTCTTCCTCAAACATGAACATCAAGATCTCTTAGTTGTCCAAATATATGTTGATGACATCATATTTGGATCAACCAACAAGAGATTGTGTGAAGATTTTGAAGCTTTGATACAATCTGAATTTCAAATGAGTTCCATGGGAGAATTAACTTTCTTCCTGGGTTTACAAGTACATCAGAAACAAGATGGCATCTTCATCAATCAAGAGAAATATGTGCTTCAAATCCTGAAGAAATTCAAACTTGCTGAGTCTTCATCATGCAGAACACCAGCATCAACAATAGAGAAAATAGTACCAGATCTAACAGGAAAGTCTATTGACCAAAGATTATATAGATCTATGATAGGATCATTAATGTACTTAACTGCCAGTAGACCTGACATAATGTTTGTTGTGTGTGTTTGTGCTAGGTATCAAGCCGACCCAAAGGAGTCACACTTGAATGCAGTGAAAAGAATTTTCAGATATCTCAAAAGGAAACCAACACTTGGACTGTGGTATCCCAAAGAAGGAGACTTCAAATTATACTCTTACTCAGACAGTGACTTTGGAGGATGCAAAAATAATAGAAAATCAACAACTGGAGGTTATCAATTCATTGGACAAAGACTTGTTTCTTGGCAGTGCAAAAAGCAGACTAATGTTTCAGTATCCACAGCTGAGGCTGAGTACATAGCTGCTTCAGCTAGTTGCTCTCAGGTACTATGGTTGCAAAACCAATTACTTGACTATGGTTACAATTTTCTTCAAACTCCAATTTACATAGATAACTCATCTGCTATGTTCATCACTGTTAATCTAGTACAACATAGTAAAACTAAACACATTGAAATCAGATACCATTTTCTGAGAGACTGTTCAGAAAAGGGTCTAATCAAGTTGATCAAAGTGGACACAACAAATCAACTTGCTGATTTGTTCACTAAAGCCTTTGATTCAGTTAGATTTAATTTCTTAATTGAGTCCTTAGGCATGCTCAACTTAGATTAGATCATAACAACAACAGAAATATTTGTCCATTGCTTGTAATCATATGAGAAAGGCACACACATTATCAAAACAAACAACTACATAAGGCAGTTGATATACTAAGGATATGATAGTACACTATAACTTGACATATATCCCTGCTTTCAACTCACCAATTAACTACTGATCAGATGTGTTGGATGTGTAAATAGGTTCAGCTTTAGTGGAAACTAACATATGTCATGCACAACATAACGCTAAGATGACATAGTGTGGACAAGTCATTGTCAGGAGCACCCAAGTAAGTCTTCTCAGGATGTGATCATGTTCATCACCCACGCACACTTACTATGTTGTAACACCGTATAACCTCTATCATTACGCATCATGACCCTCTGTTTTGCGTGAGCAAAGACCTGGGTCAAAGGGCACCTCTGGTTTACGTGAGTAAAGACCTGGTGACCTGATGCTGATCATCAAATGTTCCAAAAAGGAACTGCTCTAAAAGAATCCAAAGTGATCAACTGTATATTAAATTCAAGGAGCAACCAAACCATCTCAACATTAATAAGATTTCAAAGAAAATCTTAAGATAGAGCTTATACTCTACCGAACATGGTTTAAGTGTGATAAAGTGATAACTTGATTACGTTCAGGGGGACTAACTTTCTCGCAACTTCAATGATGCGTTCATCTTTGTTTCTCTTTAATTCTTACCAAAACATGATAAACATCATGAACAGTTGAATTTACACTCTTCTTTGAATTTCTACGGATCACAATATTTGTAATCTGCACTAGATCAAGTAGACCATAACCTCGACAATAATATGCAGGATATTACCTGGTTTATAGTATGATCCCTAGTATAGTCTATATTTGCCTGTAACAATCTTTAACCAACACTTCTTTTCTCTATGATTATCAGCCGGACAGATTAACTGTTATTCATGCTCTTTTCTTATAAATTTTTGATAAATACATAAGTTTATGATTAATCACAAATTTAGGGGGAGTAGTCAAAGCATGAAACTGATTTTAACTGATCTTAACATTATGATATGAAGAAAATTAAAACTTGAGCACTAACTTGGCCGTAGGATATCTGAAGTGTGCAATTATTTTTGCATAATTACCATGAAGCAAAGTCATAAGGTCCAACAGCAAACAACAAATGGATTAACTATATGTTAATTCATACATAAAAACTTTATCATAATGTTATTTGCGGAAGAAAATTTCCTTCGGAAGATAATCAAAATTATCTTCGGAAGCAAATTAACCTTCGGATCATAATTTGTGTCTTCCGTAGATGCTCTGCGGAAGACAGGATTAAACAATCTTTGACTTCCGTAGATATTCTACGGAATATCTAAAAACAAATGTCTGCCTCGCATAAGTGTTAATTACTTACGTAGATATTAATTATCCAGATAACCTTGGAAGGGTAAAAAGGGTAAATGGGTCCCACATCATTAAAATAAGAGTTAAACAGCCTAGGAAAGTATAAAAGGGCATCTTGACCGTTGGACTCTCTATTCACTCCCAAACACACTTTCTGACGTAGAAATCCTTTCTTCGAAAACCTCTTTCTTCACCTTCCATCGCTACCATTATGGCTAATCGGTTCGTAAAAGACCACAATGTCTGTGCTTTTCTGAATCCAGATGTGGAGGACAAATGCAGAGACATTATAAGATACCTGAGAAGATCAAGACTCATGTATGCACTGACTGCGGACCCCATTATCTATCTGTCACATATGATGGACTTCTGGGAGTCTGCATGGATAGAGGAAGAAGAGGACGGAAAAGTAATTCATGCGTCCATTAGCGTTCATCAACTGAGGATTGATGAGCAGACCATCAGGAGAGTTCTCAAGCTCAGAGACTCAGAAGAAGGCCATCCTGATGTATTTGATCATGAATACATTTAGAGAGTTTTTTGTCTGATAGGCTACGATGGTGACTATTGCAACGATGAGATCAAGAAGGGGAGGCTGAGCAAACCGTACAGATTCTTGTGCATTTATCTGAAGTGTATCTCCAATCGAAAGTCAGGATTGGATAGGTTTTCTAGGCACATTTCATCAGGAATTATTGGGATATTTGAGGGGAGAAAGTACAACTACTCCAAGTACATCCTCAACTGCCTATGTGATCACATACATGTGCATAAAGAGAATAAGATGTACATGTTCCCAAGATTCCTTCAACTCATCATCAATTATCAACTACCAAACATTGCAAGAGATGGTGATGTCTACGTACAAGCTCACCTGGGAAGATCACCCCTGAACAAGCTGACAGGACAATACCAGGGAGGAGATGTAGAGATGTTCTCTCATGTCCTAGATGAGGCAGAGGACATACCTCAGGAACTTCTATGGGCTGAGGAACCACAACATCACACCCCACCAACACAATCCCCTGAACAACCTCAGTCTCAACCACCAACACCTATCATCGATTTGACACAATCACAACCCACTTAACTGGATTCACCTTCCAGTGAACATACTCAACCCTGTACTCCAGCTCAATCTCAGTCATCAATACACACTGGTGCTACAGAGCCCATCTCACCCTTACTCACTCAAACACCTACACATCCAAGTCAACCTAAACCAACACCCTCACCTACACCAACTGAACTAATTGCCTCTCCAATACTTACTGAACCAATAACTTCCCAACACCTATAGAACCAACCACCTCACCTACACCCACTGAACCCATTGATAGCCCAACACCAACCGAGGAACTCAACCTAGATGATGATGTTTATGATGTATGATACAGAGGAGATCTGTATAGAAGATGAAAGGGAGAAAGATAAGAATATTGAATAAGAGGAGAGGAGATATGTTGACATCATTGCCTATAATGAAGATGACTTGAATGAATAAGATATTGATGTGAGTAAGAGCTACTTGGTAGCAAAATACAACAATTTGATTATTAAAAGCAACAGGAAGTTAGAAAAGTTAAGGAAAATGAAGAAAGAGCTGATAGAGAAAAACAGACTGATAGCTGAGAAAGATGCTACAATCACTAGTTTAGAAGGAAGGTTGAAAAGGCTGAGAGAAGATGTGGAGATAGATAATAAAGTAATAGATGCTTTGAATGACTTAGTTGATGAACAATCAGATCAGTTTAAAGCCAAAGATCATGAGATTGAGAGGTTAAAGAAGAAGTTATTTGAAGCTGAACTGATCAAAAGTGAGTCAACCATGATCACTTACAGCAGAAAAAGGAAATACCTGGGGAAAACAACTAATGTTGCTGGTGAATCACCAAAAAGAATAAAACTAGATTCACCAGAGCATTTAGCCCCAGTAGAACAAAGTAAAGAAGACAGTGATGCGGAGTGGGAAGAACTGACAACAGAAGAGCCTGCTGAAGTGGCTGAAGAAGTTGAAGATGATGAATTGTTAACAACAAAAGACATTCTAGAGTAAAGACCTCACTCTGCCATGTTCATGGACCTAATTAATAATGGCTTTCCCTATGACATGGTGGAAAAGATGAACATGTCTGAGTTGATTCAAATACTGAAAGAGTTTGATGCTGTCAGAATGATGCTCCCTGCATGCAACTATGAAACCTTCTCCAAGTTCAAGGCAATGGAGAAGATCAGAAAGAAGTTGAGACATTGTGACACAGCCAAACTAACAAGATATAACATGATCTGCTGGTTACAAAGTCATAATTATGAGCAGCATGAACTCAAGGGAAGAACAGTTGGTGAGCTGAGAAGAATGATGGAACATGTGATGAATACTAAGCTGAACACAGGAGTGAAGTTCAGAACTGGGGTTCCCAATCCTGCTCATAAATATCAATCTGATCAAACTCCTACTGAGTCAACTGTAGTTGAAGTCAAAGACATGCAAAGAGGAACTGAACAAATGATAAGAGAGCCAAGGGATGTGATTCCTAACAAGATCTGGCCTCTGGGGACTGCTATCAGAGAGATCACTGAACAGAAGACTACTTTAATTCGACTTTTTTATCTGATGATAACTCTAAATGCAGTAGAAGAAAACAAGATAATAGCATGGAAATTTGACTCAGACTGGGATTATGCTATGATTAAAAGAGCATCTGGTATGGTCCAATACTTTCCCTTGGTAGAAACCATTCTCACACTACCAGATGCTGATCAAATCGCTCTGCAAAGCACTCCTATCACTAACTACCCAATCAGTCCAAGAGGTAGAGACTTCTCTGGACTTGTGGCCAAGCTGAGTCACAAGTTCAAAAGGGATGTGCTCAAAGAAACAAAAAGAGTAGATGCTGAGCACAGAAGAAGAAGTGAGAGAAGGTCTCATTCCAGTTCTCAACTTGTTGATGCTGAATTTAAACAAAGAACTGGATATGATGACATGGCCAATGCAGCTATAAAAGTGATTGAGGGAAATCAGTTCTCTTTCCCTATCACTGAATAGGGTTATCTTGAAAAGACTAAAGGGTTGGTGCTGCAGAGGAATGATCCCCAAAAGAAAGCCTCAAGCATAAGGCTATTTGACCCTATGGAGAACAAACTTCTGCACCCAAGCTACACATCATATTTACATGAAAAATTCTTCCCAAAATTGAATGACCAAACTGCTCAGAATGACCTGTGCCTATATGTTCATCTGATTCAAGTCATAGACAAACTACATGCTAAGGCGCATAAAAAAAGAAAGTTTGAGGATGGGCAGTTAATGGGAACAGAGATCAAGCATATAACAGAACTAAGGATTTCGGATCAGGATGAATTGGAGGTGATGTCTAACAATAGTGTTGTTGCAACACTCACTACTGAAGAGGATATCCTGGGCTTGAAATACAAAACTTTAAAGAGAATGGGAAGACGGGAGATCAAGTACAAATATGAAGATCAAAAGAATGCCATGAGTTACTTCAACACAAAGATTTTGGCAAGAGTGCAAGAACTAAAAGACCTAAACCCATGATTACTAGAGTCTAAACCTAAGGGGGAGTATTGTTAGGTATAGATCTCATGTATAGGTTTAGATGACAGATCAAACTCTTGTAATCATTCTTTGTAATTATAATTTTGATGATATAATATAATGCATTGATTACATTTTGAGTTTATGAATTGCATGATATACTATACTACATTAATTTATAATGTATCTCATAATATGTGTTGATATGTGAATGATTGCAGTAAACATCAAACTTGGTCAATTAGGAAAATTGACTAAGTGTTAGAACAAACTACGGATAAATAAGTATTCTTCCGTGGATGTTCTCAGGAGCTTAACTGAAGTTTGTGCTTCCTTAGATCTCCTACGGAAGAACAACAACTGTTGAACAAAACCAAAGATCAAGTGGAGCTGCTGAAGGAGAGCTTGCTGCTGAAGAACAAGTACAAGAACTCCTGCGGAAGCACAACCACTGAAGAACAAATGCTGAAGTGTTCCTGCGGAAGACAAAGGTCCTGCGGAAGAAGAACTTCCTACAGAAGACCAATTCCTACGAAAGATTAACAAACTTGTATTGATTTCACATAATCAAGTAGTCAACAGAAAGTCAACAAGTCAACGTGGCAGAACAACAATATTAATGGCGGTGGAAGACATATAATTCAAGCGAAGATACCACGTCACATCAACAATATTATTTGTATTCATTTCATTGTAAATCACGAACTCCTACAACGATAAATATGGTAAGGATTCGGATAGCTATAGGAAGTTAGCTTAATTATAACACCAGGATAGCAAAAAATTAGCAATGTTTTAGGAACAGAATAAGATCTCTATATAACAAGAGATCAAGAACATGTAACAGAGAATGATCAACATACGATCAAGCAACATCAGATCATATAACAATCATAACAATAGAATCAATAGTAGAAGAAGCATTATAATCAATTGATTGTAACTACTGAGCAATCATGGTTTGTTCATTATTATATTTTGATTGTTTATTATACTGTTTGATCGATTTCAAGTTCATTAATCAATTAAACAGCAAGTATTGGTAATTTCGCGATCAAAACCTGTTAAAATCAAATCTGATAATTCTTGTATCGATCCTTGGATTCTCTCAATAACCATATTAAAACATGTCATCATTTCATATCCTTAAGACTCATGACAAAATAGTTAGCATTTTAACCTTTCCTTTAACATAAAAATCATTTTTCATCTCAGACAAGCAATATACGTAATACATGCATCCGTTCTTAGCTAAGAATTGCATGCTAAGCCTACGACATATAACATAAACATAACCTACAACATACTCAGCTAAGCACCTTCATGTTAAGTCCACAAACATACTTAGTCAAGCAATAGATGTAAGACTAAAACAATAACAGATAAACACATACAAACAAAGCATACAAACATACTCGATCAAGAAACAAATGCATATTAGCTACATTTAGTCTTTAAAACCATGATTGTTTAAAGCATTATTACATACTTTAAATCTATTTATCAGCATTTAATAAAACATAACATAATAGAGGTTTATGCAATAAACCAAAATGAAAAAAAATATTACGATAAGATCATAACATGCTTATTAGTATTTTAAAGTAGTGTATAACGAATAGTTATGTATATTTGAGGGGAAAATGTTATAATTATATAATTATATTTTTTCACCCGTTTATTAGTATTTTATGTTTCAAGTATATCAGGTTACTGTGTGGTGTGAGAGATATATGAATTTTTGATTTAACTTTCTGTTTCAATTATTAATTTATTGAAATTCTAATAAAAATATAATATTTATGCAATAAGATGTTAGAGTAGTTACAGCCCATTCCCCATATATATATGAGTTAGTGTCCTATATTATGGGAAACACAGTATAACCCCCATACAACTTTTAATATTTTTGAAAGTGGTTGTGAGTGGATGAAAAAGAATATATAATCATAAATGTATGAAAAAATATTATTTAATTGAAAAGTAGAGAGAAAAAAAGTAGTGATTTTTAGTGTAATTACATCCTTATAATTACACTAAAAATCACTACTTTCACTCTCTCTTTTCAATTAAATAATATATTTTTATACCTTTTTTTATTACCTTTTCTCTCTTCTTCACTCACAACCATTTTAAAAAATATTAAAAAAATTATAAGGGTTGAACGGTGAATCCTTAAATTTACAGATAAACAGTAACATTTTCTCTCTACTCCACTCACAACATTCAAAACCATTCCATGTAATATAAGAACTCTCATTCACATATTTTTAAGGAATGGACTGTGAATGCTCTTATAATAATGAAGATGAGGGATGAATTGTGAATGCTCTTAGAGATTTTCTATATCTTTTAATCACAATCACTTACAGCCACCCTTGTAGTATATGACATCCACACACATAAAGATAAGAAACGAGTCGGGAATGCTTTTACTAAAGAAATAACAAAAAATAAGGGCTCGATAAGAATTCAACTTTTGGACTTGTTGACCTGTTGTCCATTAACATCTGACGGGCGGGAAAGAGTATCATTTCAAATCCCACCGATTTCACTCTATTTGCCATACAATTTCTCGCCATTATCATCTCTTCTACAGCTTTCATCATATTCTGTTTCTACCTTCAACTTCCGGATTCATCGAGGTACGTTTTCTAGATCTGCAATATGTTTTGTTGCTGTCCAATTACATTGAAGTTTTGAAACCCTAACCCCTTAATCCCCATATAAAAGTAACAAGAGACACACTTCTCGTAACTCCGGCCTTTCATCAATGTTGCCGACGCCCAGGTGAACCCTAAAACTTGAATAGGACTCATAAATGACAAATCAACCATTGACGTGCCACCCTAAACTCGATTTCCTTCTACATGTTTTTGATATTGTTTGATTGAGCGTTTCTGGTTATTTACTGCATTAGAATCCTGCTCGGACCCTTGATTTATGCTTTCATACTTTTTTTGATCGTATAGGGAGTAATTTAGATCATTATCCATAGCTAGCCGTCTGATTGACCGACTCTTTACTTGTTACCTTTAATTGTTTTTCTAAGTCTTAGTGTTTGGAAGGAATAATCATCCTTTATCTCAAGTCTGGGTCTGAATTGAAACTCACATGCTTGTTTAATGCTATAGGCGATGGGTTTGGTTTCAATAAGTTGTAACTGGTGGGAGTTGTTTTCGGCTTCAGCTTAAACCAAACAAGATCAAATTGATTACACTTGCAATTAAATCAACCATTACATATACTTAATTTGAAGCCAAACTCCTTATGTGTATAAATAGTTTATATTAATAAAAAATTTCTAGTACCAGCTAATTACTATACAAACAATCATAAAACTCAGTAATTCTGTATGCTTGATGTCCCTCAAGTTGGTTAGGTTAGCACCAATAACCAGAAAGAAATACCTTTTTTATGATTTTTCTTGTACCTTTGTAAAACTATGAGCTTGTTGCTCCTTGGCTTTGATCTAGTAAGGAAATGAAGTTTAATAGATAGTGTGCAATTTACTCAAAAAAGGAAGAGTTTTCAAGTTTGACCATTTAGATGCTTCTCTCTTTTCATTGCCAAATCATAATTGAAAATAACATATCTTGTTCTCTAGCTTTCATTGGTGAAATTTGTTAAGAACTTTGTTGCATACCAGTATCATATCATGTCATGATGCATATTCCAAAAAACTTTTTGTGAAATTATAACGAACTGTCAGTAGTTGGGTGACTAATTTATGCAGTTAATAATCACTGTTAACATTAGAATTTTAAGATCTAGAGATGGGGGTGGAGAATTATCATGTGATAGAGCTTGTGGGGGAAGGATCTTTTGGTAAAGTATACAAGGGAAGAAGAAAATTTACCGGCCAGGTATATGCAACTTTATAGTTATCCTTCTTTTACATTCTTTTGTTATTACTGATGTGGTAGTTGTTTCAGTTTTGTTTTGATTGTAATTTTCTTCATTTTTTATAGACTGTTGCGATGAAGTTCATACTGAAGCACGGTAAAAGCGAAAAGGACATTCAAAATCTTAGACAAGAAATTGAGGTATTTATGGTATTCTTTAATCTTTATATAGTTAGTTTGTAATTTGTAATACCTGTGTAAGAGATTTGGTGTAACTCATATGATGCCAACCTTTTGCAGATCTTGAGAAAACTGAAACATGAAAATATTATTCAGATGTTAGACTCCTTTGAAAGTCCACAGGAGTTCTGTGTTGTTACCGAATTTGCTCAAGTAATTAACTTTGTCTTCTTTCTAAATAACTCTTTTTCAGTTTCAGTTATACATTGTTACTGTTTATTACTTATTAAAAACAAAAGAGCAGTGTGCCATTATAAATAGTTTCTTAACACTGTAAGATTTTACTTCATATTAATATGCTGCATTTTCATCCAGGGTGAATTATTTGAGATCCTTGAAGATGATAAGTGCCTTCCTGAAGATGAAGTGCAGAAAATTGCAAAGCAGTTGGTACTTTAATAACCTAACAATTCATTTATTCAGAGTGTCGCCATCTATAAATTGAGAAAATTTATATACTATATAACTGTACACTCTCTTTGCACAATAGGCTTCAAAAGCTTTGATGTAGAGATAACCGATTCATGCTTCTTTACATAGTTGTTAATAGCGAATAGCGGTAAATAGCGACAAGCCACCTATATGCTATGTAGCGAATAGCGGTAATAGCGACCTCTATTTCGTGTTTAGCGATTAAGTAGAATAATATGTAAGAATGTTTTACATTCAATAGATAAGCATGTTTAGCAATAAAGTAGTAGGAAATCTAAGCAAAGACCCCCAAAATAGCTAAAATACTCGATTACTAATCATCTAAATCTCATATTTACCAAAAAAACTTTAAAATAAATAAAAATAAAAAGAAAATTCCGCTATGTGGTCGCTATTTACAAATAGCGAGGGAGGGGCGCCACACTACATAGCGCGCTATAGCGGTCGCTATAGCCGCTATTGACAACAGGGCTTCTTTATAAAAATGTTATTATATTAACATCTTTATGTCTGAGCTTTCTAAAAATATACAGGTGAGGGCATTGCACTATTTGCATTCCAACCGTATAATTCATCGTGACATGAAGCCGCAAAACATCTTGATTTGTGCAGGTGGTGTTGTTAAGGTTGGTTGGTTGGAAACTCAGTAACAACTTTGTGTAATTATACATATATACAAGTAAATTTTGCTTAATTATATTATATATGTACCTAGATATTCCCATTATCCTGTTCGTAGAAGTCAGCTTCTTTATCTTGGCATTCTTATTCTAGGCAAATTAACCTTGGAAATCATTAAAAGCCGGTTTGCAAATTTTTTTAAATGCATGAGTGGATGATTGAAGTTTCATGTATCAGCTATAAAAATTTATCTATTTGACTAATTTGGTATAGATATTCATATCTTTCTATATTAAATTACACTTTGTTAATTTGTTTCTAGTTTTTATGTTTATGAATTCCCCATATGCATCCTTTGTTAAAGGGAAACTGTAGAAACAATTCGGGATGAAGGCTTTTTTCTTTTAACAGACAAAAAACTGTTACACTTTTACGGTTACATTCTAACCTTTATTTGTTTATTTATTATGACTTCTTGTTTTAATCATCTAACAGAACCATTCCTCCTTTTATTATGAAACAGCTATGTGATTTTGGGTTTGCACGTGCTATGTCAAATAATACGGTCGTTTTGCGGTCAATAAAAGGTGCAGTTAGCTTTGTACCATTTTTATCAAATTTTTCTAAATACCACTAACATATTTATTCATTCTTTGTTTTTCTTAGGCACTCCATTGTACATGGCTCCAGAACTTGTACGAGAGCAACCCTACAACCATACTGTTGATCTGTGGTCTCTTGGGGTTATTCTGTAAGTTTTTTTCTTGTAAAACTATATCTATTTTTTGTGGAAGGAAACCTAAATATTTTGCAGTTTTTCTAGCATTGACCTAATATACATTTAGACTACTTGGGGGGTGTAAACGCATCAAAGCTTTAACTTGTACCTATAGCAAATTTGAATTTTGTTTTTTTTTTTGGATGGAGCTTATATGCGTGGTAAATGTTTACTAACCTTAAACTGATTAAATATAATGATTTTTGATGTCTATGTTTTTTTGTGTAAGATATACATGAAATATGATTGTTGAATAGAATTTAAAATCTTAAATTTGAATTCATCGTATATATTTTCAGGTATGAATTATTTGTCGGCCAGCCTCCTTTCTACACTAACTCAGTATATGCACTTATCAGACATATCATCAAGGTATGGGTCCCTAAACCAAATTCAGTTGTAAAAGCATAATTATGTGATATACAAATTTATTTTATGCTTCTTCCAGGATCCAGTGAAGTACCCAGAAACAATGAGTGCAAATTTCAGAAGCTTCCTTAGAGGATTGCTTAATAAGGTATAATAATAAAGCTCTGAAGTAGCTATATTTTGTGTGCATTTTTTAACTCTATCAACCGTAAATCTTATCAAAATTATGAGAGCAGGATCCTCATAGCAGGCTGACATGGCCCAAGCTTCTTGATCATCCATTTGTTGCAGAAACTCTTGAAGATATTAAGGCTAGGGTACTTGTCTTCTCTTATTTATTTTTAAGTCGGTTTTTTAGGACTAATCACACAAATTGACATTTAGAGTATGTTGATTAATTACAAGGAGGTTTGTGCCAACACTGTTGCTTCTAGAGGAAATGATGCCGCTTGGAAAGGGGAACAACATGTACAGACAACTGGTCTTACCTCTGCTAGTCCGGAAGGTAGGCCTTCAATGAAATTTTACTACATTACTTAACTGACCTTAAATAAGCATAATTAAATTAAGAGTATTCCTGCAGGTAAAAGCCAAACTCCCACAACTATGGATGCAAATACCATGGGTTTGGTTGAACATTCAGCTATTGATTGTTCTTCACCACAACCAGATTCTCAAAGGGTTACAGAAAGTGACACTATACAATCTGGTTAGTTATAACTCAAGTCTAGATTGCTTTTATAAATCATGAGTTCATGACATAAATGCTACTTTTACTTCATGCTAATTTTATTCTGTATTTGAGTTTCACCACTTGTTGATGACATCTAATTCTTTGAGGTGTCAAATTAAGTGAACTTTGTGCTCCAGGATTGCAAAATATTAAAGACTGGAGTATGGATTATTGCTCACTAGCCAAAAACCCTATTTGTGATTGCTTTTATTTGTTTTAGAAATAAGTCATGCTATATTTCATTAGAGCATGCCTTTATTGTTGGGTCGTGAGTCTTATTTGAAAAAAAAACATTTTTTGGTTTTTGTAAATGGAACTAATGTGACAATTAATAATGCGAGTAAAAAAAGTAATCTTCAAAGGCTATGGTAGGATTGTAAGATAGAGTTAAGAGGTGGGGGATAATGAATATAGTAGAAGGAAACCATAGAGGAGCACTACATAGGTGACAGGACAAGCATGTATCTTCCACACTTATCCTATCTGAATATACTATCTAGTGTTTTTCTTTTGAATGGCAAATATACCTTCTAGTAAAAAGGCACAAGGATGTATCACATTTTAGAACTTGATTCAAACCGATGATTAAGCATAGAACTATTTCATTATGTATTTATGTTACACATAATGACATAAATAGCTCACAATAGTTTTGGATTTGGTCATATAAATATCAAGCTAAAGATTCATGATTGGTTCTATCCTCTTATTAGGATGCCAGCAACTAGACAAATTGGAAAATAACTCTCGCACTGTTAAGGGTGCTAAGCTAATCGGCCAAGATAATGAAGCACTATCAGTTATCTTGCTGCCTCTCAAAAACCGGCAGTGCAGGTAAGACTTAGTATTTTAAAATTCCTAAATATTTTTTCATCAAGTGTTGCAGATTGGTTTCTTGTAATTGTACTCTTAAATATCTACTTGTTATCTTATGAGGTTTTATGACCACAATATTGTTTAGGGATCAAGATGTTCTCACTGCAAGCCAGTCCTTGAAAATCCTGTCAAACTTAGTTGCTGCTGGTGCCATCAATTCTGCAGGGGTTCTTGATGAAATTGTTTGGGAACTTATAAGCTTTACTGCTAATATTCTTGGCCTCAAAAAGTCAGATTATAATGACTTGCTGGTAAAGGTATGCTACTATTTGTTAAGAACGTAGGTATTTTTTCTGTTTTTCATTTTCTGTAATTTCTTTACAATGTTAAATATTCAAAATGTCTCCAAGTTATCATTAAATGTTTTTTTACTTACATCTCATCTGCAGTGTTTAGCGGTTATAAAAAAGTTATTGGATATCTATGGAGGTGGGTTTGGAGATTCATACATCAGGCACTGGGTTGCTATGGTGGAGCTTTATAAAGAGGTTATACTCTCAACTGTGGAGTGGGGATATATATATGAATGCAAAACTTCTTAGATTAACTTCAATTTCTCAAACTTTGGTATTTTTAGATTTCTAGTTCTACAGAAGATGCATCTGGAAGACTTCTATATGAATCAATTGCCTGCATTACTGTTATAGCATCTCGAGCAGCACAAGGTCTGAAGGCATCGTTAGCCACCAACCGTGCGGACACAGCGATCAATGGTCTTAAAGAGATATTAGATCATGCAAAATCATCAGGAGTAGCAGATACCTTGCTTTCACACTTAGTGAATTGTGGCACAAGTCTCATGTCTGGCTCATCAAATTTATTACGTGCTGCTTGTGAAGCATCAAAGGCTATTTGGTCATTGATAGATGCATTTGAGATTCAGTCAACAAATGAAAATGCACATGTGTTTCCATTGAGCTCAATGCATTCTCATTCGTTGGGTCGGCTTAACATTAACGGAGATGGATCTGAACCATTGATTGGTACAGATTCTGAAAAAATAGTTGATGTGGTTACACGAACATTCCTTAAATCCAAAGCTGTGCAAGTTGCCTTTTACTACTGTCTTCGCCAACACTTAGAGACTTCATGGTCTTCTGCTATTCAGGTGACCATTCCACTCAATTTGACTCGTTTCCCTTTTAAGCAAATTATACGCACATAGCCCGCTAGAGATAAAACATCTTTTCTTCTTTGAAGAGTGATGTAATTCAATTTTTTTTTTGAATCAGATCATCTTAAGGTGCTGCCTGCATAATAGCTCAGTTAGTGGTGTTTTATGTGGTCTCCCTAGTTCTTTACCTGCTACCACAGTTGTTAGTGGAGGTGGGGATAATACAATCATTTCAGAGATCTTTTCAATGTTATCTCTTTGTGCTTCCATGGACAGACATCCCCAAACAGGGGACACACACAATCTGAAAAGTAAAATATCCAATCCATGTGCACTAATTTGCCATTCAGGCCTTCTACTTGCTGCAGTTGCACAATCCCTTAAGTCAACTGGAAGGAATTCTGCAGTTTTCATGCTAACGTCATCACCAAAAAAACAACACTCTCGCCTATCTGACCTTGCTCACCATTATTCTTTATCTGACAGAATACAGAACTCCTTTCAACCTCATTCCATGTCTGCCATGTTGGCACTTGCTTCTATTTTGTCCCTTGAAAGTAATTCTTCTGTTGAAACAACAATATCCGAAATAGCTGTGCCTTTAATTCCCCGAAGTGCCACCCTGTGTGATTATTTAAGGATTTTAACAGATAATAACAATGGAAACAAGCTCTCCTATTGGCATGGGTTTAGGGATGGCTGTGTGGGTTTGTTGGATTCCAGGTTAATGTGGGGTGGGCCTTTAGCAATTCAACAGTTGTGTGCTAGTGGTATTCCCCAAACTCTTATAGATTTGTTGGGAAACAACCATTCAGATCAAAATCAAATTGGACTATCACCTGTTGGGGTTGTATGGACTGTTTCATCGCTATGCCAGTGTCTTCCAGGTGGTAGTTCAACTTTTCGCCAAGTGTTGCTTAAAAGGGAGCATGTGAAACTTGTGTCTGATTTAATATCAGATATACATCTCAAGCTTATAAGATGTTGGGGTGGACCCGGTGGAGGGAAGCATGGAATAAGAGATATAGTTAATTCTGTCATTAATCTTCTGGCATTTCCATTTGTGGCACTACAAAATGTAACAAATTCTCCATCTGCTGCTACTGCTACTGCTGCTTCGGTAAATAGTGGTTTTCTTCTAAATATGGGTTCTCCTGGTGGTAAAGTTTGTGCTGATGACAAGGAGCTGGTTAAATCAATAGAAGCAAGCATGAAGAAATATATTCAAATCCTGATAGAGGTCAATATTCTCTTCATTTTTCTGGAATATTTTTCAGTTAATATTTTCTCTTAGGTATTAATTTTAGAAAATTGCTTTTGAATCTGCAGGTAGGAATTCCAGGCCATATAATTCAGTGCTTGAAACATGTGGACTTAAAGGATGCTGCAAGACCTGTTGCATTTCTAGCGAAAATGACAAGTCATGGGCCACTGGTTGTACAACTTCTTGGCAAGGGTCTGTTAAATCCAAATATGATGAGACGATTACTTGATAATTCTTCACCGAAAGAAGTCAAATTGGATGTTCTAATGATAGTTTCAGATGTAGCTCGGATGCATAAGGTTAGTCTTTGAATAATTATATGTAACATTTTTGATAAACAATTATTATTTGTTTTGATTAAAAAATGTTTCTATGCAGGATTTTTATGAACACATAGAACGAGCAGGCATCTTAGAACACTTGAAAGGCTTTCTTACTCATGAAGATCCCAATATACGTGCAAAGACATGCAGTGCTCTAGGAAACATGTGTCGACATAACTCCTACTTCTATGGCTTGTTGGTACGTATTAACCATTATTAGCTTACATAAATAATCTTACAGCAAAGTACACGATGCCTGTAGAATTAGTTACCATAATAGAACCATTTTTGTTCTTTCTTATAGAATTAGTTACCATTATAGAGTCATTTTTGTTCTTTCTTATAGGCAAAGAATAATATCGTGAGTCTCTTGGTTGATCGCTGCTCTGATGGGGACAAACGCACCCGTAAATTTGCTTGTTTTGCAGTGAGATGACATTCAATTTTTTCAATTACAAAATATATATATTTATGCTGATTTATCACTTCCTGACTTTTATTTTTCTTAAAGATCGGTAATGCAGCATATCATAATGACTTCCTGTATGAAGAGCTGAGGAGATGCATCCCACAACTTGCAAATTTGCTGATTTCAGAAGAAGAAGACAAAACAAAGGCGAATGCATCGGGTGCTCTTAGCAATATGGTCCGCAACTCCAACAAGCTTTGTCATGATATGGTTTCTAAAGGAGCAATGCAGGTAGGTACTTTTGCCTTTTAAAAGCTTAATATTAGTAAAATAGTATTACAATATCTTTGCTAACCATTTACATGCAATGCAGGCTTTGTTGAAGTTAGTTGAAAATTGTTCTATTGTTGCCCTCAACCCAAGCAGGAAAGATGAGTCGCCTCTAAAAATAGCTCTTTTTGCATTGTATAAGATGTGCGCACATGCACCTTGTCGACAGTTCCTGCGTGCATCTGATCGGTACCCGGTAATTGGAACACTGCGCGAGTCAGGAGATGAAACGATTGCTGGATATGCTTCTGAAATTCTAAAAAGAACCTCTCAGCCTTGAAGATATATTTGTCTGCGTGGTTGACGACTTAAAGCTCTAGTTCAACATTTTGTTTGGCACTGGGAGCATAGTCCAAGGTGGACCAGTCACTGTATGTGAACTCTTACCTCCATTTTAAGAAGCAACTTTAGTTTGCTGAATATGTAGATTAAGGAAAGGAGGGTGTTTACATGTAAGTAAGCATTTTCACACTTCTTTGTAATAATTCGGTACATGGTCCATAGACGGACACTTATGATGCATACAATGTATAAATGTGTTTTCCTCTTTTGTTTGGCATTTGAAAACAAATTATCCATGGTGTATAATATGTTGTTTTGGCTAATAGATTTGAAAGCTCTTTTTTGTTTATAAAATGTTTAGAGTTAAGTCCATACATTTCATAATAAAGATTGTATTTTGTTTCTAGTTAACCATAATTCACTTTTGAAAAATTACCGTTTACCATACTTAACTCAAAACAAGTTTTAAAAAAATGTTTTAAAGGATGATACATGACTGCAAGTTGTTTTATTACATGACTGCAAATGCATTTACAAGCTTGATAACCAACAAAATTTAAAACATTTCTTCTTACTAGGGGTGTTTACTTTTTATTAAGGGTGTTCATAAATTGAATTTTGAATTCTTGAATTGAAGGAATTGAATTATTCGATTTGAATTAGATTCGAAGGATTCAATTCATATTTGCATTCAAATTTAAAACCTCATTTGAATTCGATTCGATTCGAATTTAATTATCGAATTCGTATCGAATAAGAATTTAATTTGAATTCACCAAAAAAAGTTTATTTTAGTTTTTAATTTCAAACCTAATAGGCTAATAGCCTTTAATATATGAAATAATCTAAGAAGAAACATGGTTAGGAAATTAAAAACACAAATTTAAAGTATTAAACATATAATTGAATAAATATATGTGTATATAATTCATGTATATAAAATATAAAATAAATAACTATATTATACGTTTACATAACTATATGTAAATTTTCTAATTCGAATTTTGAATCGAATTAAAATTCATAAATTCGAAATTCGATTCAAATTTGATAAAAAACTTCGAATCGAATTTGAATTTGAAAATTTGAATCGATATTGATTTGGTTATCTTTGAATCGAATCGAATTGAACTTTGAGTTTTTCGCATCCTATTCGAATATTGAACACCCCTACTTCTTACTCTTGGTTTTCTTGTATGTAATAGAAACTAATCTTTCTCATTAATGTAACGAGTGTTTGTATATATATATACACACAGACACACACACTAGTGAAAATGCTCGCGCGTTGCGGCGGTACAACTGTTGCGTTTTTTTGGTATTAGTCAGTATCGGCTCGGTGCATTATAACGTAAATTAAAAAATCAAAATATAATTATTGAAAAAGTTGAATGAAAGAAAATAATTACGTATATTACAAAAGTTTTTAAAACAACTATATTATCCCAACAAGATTAGTGAAAGTATAGATGGTATTTGTGGTCGGAAATCACTTATTACCTAGATTTTAAAGGGGGGTTTCATTTTATGAATGTAGGTTAAAGTTTTATGATTATTGGAGGTAGCTTTCGGTGGTGATTTGCTTAGACCGGAGAAAGTTAATGGACAAATTGTCACAATAAATTATCATCTTGATTATTATTGAGTTGTTAACAACTAGTAAGGGAAAAGGGGAAGAGGGATTAATGCTCAATCGCAATAAATGAACGACACTGAAAGTAAATGGGGGTTTTGTTTGGCCACATGTATATGCTTTAGTATTTGTATTATACACATCATATGTTATACTTTATTGTAAGCGAATAAATAGAATAAAATGGTTAATTTTATGAAATCTAAGCATAACTTTTCATATGAGTGTCTTAATACATATGTAAATTTATCATTCTATCATCCTTTCACTTTTATTATAAAAGATATAGATAAATATTAAAATTATTAAACTCACAATATGCCCTCAAAAAAATATTAGTATTATATTATATATACGAAGATATATATAAGTTATATACTTAAATATTTAAATAAAATAATACTTAATTTAAATACTATTTAGTTATAAAAATATAATTAGTAAATATAAAAATGTCAAGATATATAAAAATTAATGGATAATTTTATCATATTGCCCCTAAAGTGTCTTAAAATCTTAATCCATTTCCTATTCTACCCCTCTTAAATGCTTTGCACTCTTTTATACATGTTGTTTCAAAACTTGTATGCTTGGTAAAATTACATCTCTATCCAAAGAGATGCATTATATAGTAGTATAGATATAAGTATTTAAATAAAATAATACTTAAATTTAATAGTATTTAGTTATAAAAATATGATTAATAACTATAAATTTAAATGTCAATTAATATTATTATAAATAAAATAAAACTTAATGAAGAGAATTAAATAATATCACAATAATAAATAATGTATTATTTATGTGTATTAAATAATACAATAATTAGAAGAAGTTAATTAATTGGGGACAAAAATAGAATTATTGCATAAATCACTTGTACACTATGCTTAAAATATTGTATAAGTGTCTTACATTTTGAATGAAATTACAATCTTATCCTTCTAATATGTATTATATAACAGTATATATATATATATATATATATATATATATATATATACATATATATATATATATATATATATATATATATGGATCTGATACAAACCCTTGTTTGCTTAAAAACCATGAGAACCAACCCTAAGCGTAAATTAATCAAATCAATGGTTGAGATTGATGACACCTCATAAATTGACAATAAGTGTATTTACTAATTAGATTTAAGGGTATTTTCGTTATTCGTGATACTTTCAAGAAAAAACCTCCATAATTGATGAAAAGAAGTTAATTTGTTTACTCTTTTCACTAAATAAAAGTTCCACCTATTTTTAAAAACCTAAATAACTTTTAATAGTGTTATTATACAATTTATATGGTTCTATTATCGTGTTTTTTTGAAACGTAATGATGCTACTTTATAGTTCACAAAGTTTATTTCGTACAATTTACGCTGTGCTACTATAACAGCATAGCGTAAACTGTATAATAGCACTATCATAAAAAAACATGATAATAGCACTATTATTAAAAAAAATATGATAATAGCACATTGTAGTTTGTATAATAGCACAATCACATTCAATAAAACATGATAATAACATAGTGTTTTTTTAAATACATTTGTTTACAACAATGCATGTGTGATATAATTGTGTTATTATACAATTTATACGTGCTATTATCATGTTTATGGAAACCATCAATGCAATTATACGATATATAAAATTAATATAACATCTTACATTGTGCTATTATACCTTCATAGTATAAATTGTATAATAGCATTGTCACTTTTAATAAAACATGACAATAACACATTGTAATTTGTATAATAACATAATATATTTAATAAAACTCCATAATAGCATAGTTATCACACATTGTTGTAATTTTTTTTAAAATTTTAATTTTATAAAAGAATATAGTAATATTATACACATATTAGAATAAAAAAATTCTTTAGATTATGGTATAATTTTTTTTAAAAAATAATAAAGTGTATAAAATTTTTTCTAGTTTATAAAAAAATGGTAAACTAGCATTTAACGCAAAAGTTAATACAAGAATTAATAGTTATGACAATAATATCCTTGTTGTGTAATTATTACTTGATCTAATACCGGTTCTTATGCTTTTTAGGCAAACAAGAGTTTGTATATGATCCTACTCCTATCTTTTTATCTCTTTCCTTTCAAAAGATTCAGCATATATACATACATCAGTTTCAGAAAGCTCCCACACATACACTACCATTAACTTCAAGAAAAAATAGAGGGTGAAGAGAATCGCGCCAAGGATAAGGGGAAGACACCGTATGTAGGTTTGATGGATGAGTATATCGATCATCTTCCTTTCGCAATGCGTGTTAATTGTTCGTTGAATAAAAAAAAAGAAGGTTTATGTGTTTTTCTTAACAATATTTGTTTTAATAAGAAAAGATGGTTTGTATCTTCTTAGAAATATCTGTTTTAGTGTGCAAATATATTTAAATACTTGTGTAAGACTAAAAATATAGAAACAAAAGAATTTTTAAGTGTTTGTGAAGTATTTGCACAATAGACGAGAGATGTAAGTTTGGGGGAACATCCTAATTGAAGAAGTAGGATTCGAACCCAACAAATCTCAGCAACTACATTAGCAAGGCAATAATATTCTACTTCGATGCTAGAACAGGATGCAGGACCGGGTAAGGGTACTTAACACTTAGTTTCACACTGAGGAGAGATCTTAGATCACTTAACAATTCAAATAGAGAACTGGTAACTAGAGACGGATGATGCTAAGAACACAAGTAAATTAAAGAGACAGAACTAAGAACAACACAAGAAAACAAGATTGGTTTTCAAGGATGTTGTACATTGATCTCAAGTTCTTTAAGCATTCATCGAAATTACAAGGACCTGAGATACTTTTATACTACAACTTACAACCGTCACTTACATGTAAAGACAGTTGAGATTTGACTAATCTAGACAACAAGATCAATCTATAGTCAAAAGGCAGATTGCCTTTTGACTAGTGACTACTGACTTTTCCTAATACAAAAAGTCTACAGAAACAAGTAAGGTAAGTTACAGACAAAGACCATTCCTACCTTTTGATAAAGCATGAAAGTTTCACCAACTTGTGTAAAGTAGGTGAACCACCAGAGCAGGCAGCGGAGAGTGTGTCAGCTTTATCAAAAGTTGATTCAGAGAAAGCATATTTTCTCTATCCTTTGAAGAAATCAGTCTTCACAGCTTCGGAAGACTTTGTCTCTAAAGCTTCGAAAGATTTCATCTTTGGCTTCGGAAGATGCTGGTCTTTGGTTTCGGAAGATTTCACACTTAGAATATTTTTCTGTTTGAGTGTGAAGCTTCCGAAGTAACTCCTTCTAAACTGTTAGCTTCGGAAGATCTTACACTTAGACACATTTGAGAGTGTAAGACTTCCAAAGCTAGTTCATCTTTTTTCCTTAGTGCATGCATGGAAGACTTGGTTGTTCTGGCTTGTTGGTTGCATCAGCCTCATAATCTTCAGATGATCTTACAAACTCCCCCTAGGCTGATGCTACCAAAACAGAGAAGTTCTTCAGATTTTGACAGTCCATATTAGGATCCTCAGCATACCTTTCTTCATGATTAGGTCTGGATCCTTCAGACTAACATAGAACCTACTCATGTCAAAAAGATTATGCAGAGGAAGATTGAGCATGTCTTCTGAGGAATAGACATGCATGCCTTCCTGATCTCTTATGACATACCATCTGTCTTGATCTTTATCATAAGACCATGACATAATTTGTCTTCCAACAGCAAGAGGCTCTACTATGATTGGAGTTTGTTGAGAGACATCTTCATGCACCTCAGGATGCTCTGACTCATCCTGAGGTTGGGAGGTGGATGCCTTTCTTCTTTTTCTCTTTGAGGTTGATCTTCTGGCCATCCTTTTTTTCTCCCTGATGATTTTAACTGAGGGGACTGATCTTAAGTATCAGGTTGTTCAGTTGAGTCCCCCTCAGTTAGGATCTCCTCTCTCACAGGTTCAGAAGGAGAGAGAGAAGGACCCTGCTGTGGATCAGAAGATGAAGTTGGATGAGATGTAGCTCCAAGTTCAGGTTGTGTTGTCTCAGTGGGTTCAACCTTTACCTCAACTTTAGGTTGAGCTGGACTTGGTGGAGAATGCAAGTCCACCAGCTCTCCCTTCTTTATCTTCTGCTTGATTACCCTGATATGCTCATCCATTGTGGATAGAGACATAGGGCCAAGCCTCCTTTCGGAGAATCCATACAACTTCAAGAAGCTCATAATCCTTTGTCTGTCAGCAGACTTCTTTTGGCTTTTGTGGTTGATGGCCCTTGACTTTGCAGCTTCTTCCCTTAATCTTTTCTTTTCAGCTTGTTTTTCTCTTTTAGCTTTTTCTTCCATCTGCTTATTGTATTCAAATAATATGTATTCAAATGGTAAGGGAAGAAGTGCATCTGCCTGATAGACACCTATAGCACTCAGGTAGCTGATCATCATTAGTCTTTCTTCTTCAGTTGCTACCTGAGGTTATTCAGTGGCCACAGTCTCTGGCTTAGGACTTTTTTGAACTGGGGAGAGGACAGGAATGTTCTTGTAGAGTCTTTTCAGCCTTATTTCTTCTTTGTTCTTGAGGAGCAATGCTGCATCCTCTGCTTCCTTTCTCTCCTTTGACAACTCTGTGTCAGCCAGTTCATTCAATTCATCTAAGGGGAGAGAGATGAGTTCATCAACATTATAGTTTTTGGTTCCTAGGTAGTTTAGCCTGGCTGCCCTTAACTCATCTTCCTGAGTGTTTAGCCTGGGGGCAACCCTGATTGCAGCTTCCATAAACCCTGGGGAACCACTTGAACTCTCTCCCCTTAGCTTCCTCTTCCTTTATCTCTTCTCCTCCTCAATCTCCTCAGGAGTCATTTTCCTTTTGCCTTTGTCATCCACAAGCTTTGGTGACTCAGGTTGGAGAGAGCTTTGGCCTTCATTGCTTGGTTTAGCTGTCAAGCTCTGGCTAGAGAGAGGTTGTGAAACACCACTAGCTGGTGTTTCACTGAGGGTAATGGGTGCAGAGGGAGATCCTATCTCAAGGTACACAGGTTCAACCCCTGGTCCTTCAGTCAAGGTTTTTCCTTCGAAGCTAATCTCCGGGTCTACCTCAACATCTAGTTGACCAAATATCTCACCTACTAGCCTTTGTCTATATAATTTTGATCTCAATTTAAACTCCTCTAGCACCTGTCTTGGATTCTTTCTGCTAATTTTGCTGCTTGTCTGTTATTGCTTGGGTTGACAAGTGGCAGATCTACCAAGTTGATGCTCTCATAGAAACTCAGGTGTGAAATGTTGAGAACTTCTAGTTGACCTTGAGCTCTAGAGATCACAAGAGCTCTCCTATTGCTGTCATACCCCCAACCCCAGATTGGGTTCTCAGAAGGGGCAGACATTGCTCTTGGTATTCCCTCCTCAAAAAGTTGTTGGATGAGCAAGTTCAGATCACTGTCCAGAGGAGGTTGCTGAGTATGAACAACTGCAAGAGAGGATGATGATTCCTCTATGTCCATACTCTAGGAAGAATTCCCAGGTTCTGTGATTCTCAGAATTTCCTCCCCCTTTTTGGTAGCATCACCCTCTTGCATAGGTGAGCTGGGAGATTGATCCATGACATCCACAAGTTCTTGTGGACCTGGATTAGTTGTCCTCATGGGTCTCTCAGCCAACTTTCCCTTGAGATCGGTGATCTCAAGTTGCTAGTCGTTGACCCTCTTCTGTAAGATAGTCACCTGAGATTCTAGGTGAGCTATCTTTGAAACAAAATAGGTGAAAAGATGTGACAGTTTGTGCACCTTTTGTTGCAGACTCCCCTTATCTTCAGATGAAGAATCATTAGGGGATAAGGGAATTGGACCTAAGTCTTCTTCCTCACCACCAGCATAGGTTTCTTGGCTGCTGGATTTCCCCTACCTAATGACATCTTCCAGAGAAGTGTCAAGAGGCTGCGTTGCCATGGCAGAGGTCCTAGTAATATTATCACTTGCAAAAGTGATAGCCTCTGCCATATGGATTTCTTGAATAAGTTTAGGACTATCCACCTCAGTAGAGGGTTGCTGATGTGGGCTAGAGATGGGGGAAGCAGGAGTACTCATCACTCCTTGAGTGTGGGAAGAGAGGAGAGACTTATGGTACTCACTGAAGCCCAAATCTTCATCAGAATAGAAGTCAAGGCTGGGAATGGGGTGGTTTAGATCAAGAGGTTGGGGATGGTAGGTTTCCCCAGAAGGTTGATCACTAGAGTGTTGAGACTCAGAGTGATGGCTTAAGGTTGTTTGTGGGGTTGTGAGCTCATCAGGCTGAGCATGAGGAACCTCAACACTGATTGGTTGAAAGATGGGAGTGGTCTGCTCCTCAGGGGAAGTGGGAGCTCGAGATTCCACTTCCTCTTGTATGGGTTCTGATATGGGGGCCTGCACATGCTTAGTAGCAAGTGCAGGGGTTCGTTGGGATTTTCTTTTGTAGGTGATGGTGATGGTAGGCTGTGTTTGAGGTGGTTGAGAGGTGGAGGGTGTTGGTTAAACACTAGCTGGTGCTGCTAGGTTTTTACCCTGAGCAATGAGCTCAAACATTTTTGGGACAAGGGCTGTTTCTACCCCAGAGAAGCCAACAGTTGGCTTCTTCAAGATTTTGAAGATGCCGGGCCTCATTTGTCCTATTTTAAGAATATTACCTGTTCCCCTCAACTGTGGTCCCAACTCATAGTTGAGAATGTGTTGAACATACCTAGGGAACATGTAGTACTCTAAGGAGTCCAAGTTTGCAAGTAAATTAGTATATACAAACTGAGAGTACCTGAACTTGACCCCTTGCACCATCCCATGGATTATAAAGGAGAGGTCTTCTGGAACTTGATCCCATCCTCCATGCTTGTTAGAAAGGCTGTGAATGACGACATGGAGGAGGTATTTCCATTGAGATGTGACTTTCCCCTTCCTGAAGGTTTTGACCGAGAAGTCACCTTCATAGCCCATTTGCTGAAAGGAGTGGTTGACAGCAGATTTGGGAAAGGACAGCTCACTTGCTTCATCATCCAGCTGCAAATGGGTGTTTATGATGGATGGAGTGATGAAAACTGTCCTCCCCTGCACTGTAGCAGATAGTGCCTTCTCCCCGTCCATGGTGATCTCTTGACAGGTCCTCTAGAACTCAAGCGACTGATCCTCATAGAGAGGAGGATCAATTGTAAGGGAGGTGAAGTAGTGCGACGAAGAAAGGTACCTACACACATCTGAGAAGCTTGGATCCTTCTCAAAGTGTAACAGGGCAACCTGATTGTGTTGCCTGTGTAGGTGCATGGAAAAATCAGGGTCGTTGCGATGATCAATGTTGGCCATTTAAGGAAGCTTTTGTAGTGAAGAAAGGAAGAAGAAGATGAGATTTGGGGGTAAATTTAAAGTAAGGATCAGTGAGAGTAGAGAGACGAAATAGAACCGTTTGGAAGATATATGCTGTGGATTTGAGACAAAGTTATGATAAAAAGATAAACTTTGAAATCCGCAAGTGGGTCCTACTTCTGAAAAAGTGCGTCCAAAAAGTTAGTTTTCATGGAAGTTGTAAAACATCCGAAGGCAATTTTGGCTTCGGAAGCTTTGTAGCAAAGCTCCCGAAGGCAAGTTTTGCTTCGGAAGATATTTCAAAGAATTTTGAAAATTTGGCTTCGGAAGAAGTTAACAAGTCTTCCGAGACATAGTTGCTTTCGGAAGATATTTGTTCTTTGAATACATTTAAGAGCCTATATATATACATAATGAATTACAAATATTCATTACATGTATTGATTAAAGTTCTAAGCCTATACAAAATAATCTAGACCTATTATTCCAAGATCTAACAATGAGGAATTCGTAATGCCGTATCGCGTCCGAAACACGGTCTTTGGGATATCCTGTTTCTTAACCTTTAGCTGATGATAACCAAATCGGAGATCTATCCTTGAGAACCAACTGGCACCTTGGAGATGATCAAACAAGTCATCAATCCTCAGTAGTGGATACCGATTCTTCACCGTCAACTTGTTCAACTCACGGTAGTTGATGCTCATCCTCATGCTACCGTCCTTCTTCTTTACAAATAAGACCGGAGCACCCCAAGGAGAGATACTCGGTCGAATGAACCCCTTATCCAGCAACTCTTGCAACTGGACCATCAACTCCTTCATCTAGGAGGGAGCTAATCGATACGGTGCCTTGGCAACAGGTTGGGCATCCGGTATCAAATCAATTTGGAACTCAATCTCGCGGTCTGGTGGCACACCTGGTAGATCCTCAGGGAATATGTCTGGGAAGTCACACACGACCGGTACGTCGGACAATCATGGTACTGATGCATCCACATCTTTCACATAAGCCAGGTAGGCACTACACCCACGTTTCATGCAATTCTCTGCCACCACCATTGAAAATACCTTCGGAACCGTACTGACCCTATCGCTGTAAATCGTCACCGAACTCCCATCAGGTGCGGTCAAACAAATCATCTTTTTGCGACACACAATATTTGCCTCATAGGCTGCTAACCAATCCATCCCTAGAACCACATCGAATCTACCTAGGGGCATCATGAATAATTTAGCAGAGAACCTATGGCCTTCCAACTCTATGTCACAATCCTCTATCAGATCAGAAATCCTGGTAGACTTACCAATGGCAGTTTCTACATCAAAGGGCTTATCAATAATTCTTCTTCTAACAGGCAACTTAGCACAGAAGGCAGTAGAAAGAAAACTCTTACTAGCACCAGAATCAAAAAGCACAGAGGCATAAATTTGGTTTACTAGGAAGGTACCTAACATAACATCGGGGTCCACCCTAGCCTCCTCTTTGGTCATAGTAAATGCTCTAGCCTTTTCCCTCTTCCCTTCCTTCTCCTTCTCGATCCCCTTTCTCGCCTCGGAGTTCTCAGCCCTCGGCTTGTTGCAATCCCTGCTCAGATGGCCCTCGTCACCACAGTTGTAGCATCTCATCACCCCACAATCCCTTGTTATATGACCAGGCCTCCCACATTTGAAGCAGATGTTCAGTCCCCACTTACACTCTCCCATATGTTCCTTCCTGCACTTACTACACCTCTTCGTCCCTGTACCCGCCGACACTACCCTCCGGTCATCCACCTTTGCCTTTTTGTTGTTCGGGGTGAAACCACCACGACCAAATCGTTTCCCGTTCTAGTTTCTGTCACCGCCACCCTTCTTACTTGCCTCCACTACTGCCACCTCCTCCCTTTCGTTATACAGTCTCCCCGCCAGATCAACTGCCGACCTAAACGTACTCGGCCGAGGGGCAATCATGTGCCTACGGATATCAGTCGGCAGACCCTAAATATACCTCTTAATCTTTCGTGACACTGATGTCACCTGATCTAGCACCAGCCTTACCATCTCATTGAACTTGGTCATATACTGCTGGTGTGTCATGGTCCCCGCTTCCAATTATAGGAACTCCCTCTCAATCTTGTCGAGTTCCCTGTGAGGAAAAAACTCCTCGATCACCATCTTCTTCAGTTCACTCCACCTCATTCTCCCAATCGCCCTGCTACCCTCAGCCTGAGCAGCAGCAGCGTTCCCATTTCCATAAAAAATCGGGGGCTTGCATCTATGGAATGCCCCACAGCTACACCCCTTTCTAGCTTCCTGCACCGCTTCCTCTTCTTCTTCATCACTGGAGACAACCTTCTTAGTTTCTGGTTGCTCCCTTTCACCTGAACCTCTCTCCTCGCCCCCTCTCCCAATAGTTTTCTTCCTCTCCTCTTTCTCTTTCTTTTCATCCTCCCTCACAGCACGAATAACCTCGGTCACCACAGACGGCAGAATTGTCTGCATGACCTGATGAACTTCCTCCACTACTGCCTCCTTCACAAAGGCTCTCAGGTTAGCACTCTCATCACCACCTTCATAGTGATGAAGCTCAGGCTCTGTAGGAGTCATCTCAGTAGTCTTAGCCTTGTTCTTTGTGGCACGTGGCCCAGCACCACGACCACCTTGTACTCCACCTCGAGAAGCCTTCGAAGACCTACCACCAGCCATCCTCTAAACACTATAAGATTCAAACACCAACACATTCATTCAAGGTAATAGCTCAGATTATGTCAAGTATAGTAAGTCTCTAATTACAGTGGCTAGTTATGATTAGCCACTTACTTTACTCTTCATCCCCCAAGCATTTTCTATCCTGACTACATCAGTATCTAAATCTACTAAGAGCTCATAAATCAGATAGCACACGCACATAATACCGGTTCACTTTAAGAAAATAAATTACCTGATGGTACGTAGCTACTTGGGCTGGCATCCTTCTATTCAGTCATATTCTCAGTTTAAGTTTAGGTTTTGAAAATAATTTACCCAATTCTCTTAAACTTTGGCTCTTATACCAACTTGTAAGGCCCCGCTCCCGGAGACCCCACAGTTGATCATTCATAGCATCATTTATTATTAAAACTCATTTAAAATATATGAACATAAGAAAATATTATAGCGGAAGAATTATCAAAAACCATTTTATGCATTAATAATTACTTTTGCCAAGTAATACATCATTGATTTGAAGTTACAAAAGAATACTTAGTTGTATTACAAAACAACAATATTTTTTTTTTGCATGAGATAGATGCCAGTCTTTGCTTGCCTAGTAGCTTCAACTCCATGCCATCCTCAGCAACAACATTACCTGCCAACTGAAAATGCACATAAAAAGTTAGCGTTGTTGAGTGAGTTCTAGTTTATATAATAAAATACTTTACTTTTAATAAAAACCTTTCATTCTATTTCCCAAGATTTCAGAAAATCCTAAGTCCCCAAAGAAATGCGGATGAACATAGGCCAATGCGGCTGAATGTTCAGCAAATGCGGACAAACAAATGCGGATGAAAATCTCAAAAAATATTCTAAGTGTATAAAGATGTGCGGGTGAACCAAATGCCGATGAACAAGTCAAAATGCAGATGAACAAGTCCAAATGCGGATGAGCAATACTAAATGCGGATGAGCTAACTCTTAGGTGAATGAACTTAACCAATGCGGTTGAAGTTCAGCAAATGCGGATGAAGATCAGCAAATGCGGATGAACACTTACAAATGCGGAAGAACAAAAGCAAATGTGGATGAACAAAATACTTAACTATTGAACATAAAACCAATGCGGTTGAATGTTCAGCAAATGCGGATGAACTCCAACAAATGCGGATGAATAAAATGAAAATGCGGATGAACACATTACTTAGGCTATTCCACTAGTTCCAAATCCTCATTCTAATATATCCTTAGCACAGATCTAACATGCTAAATACTTAGAATAGAGCTTACAACTACGCAACATCAAAGAAGACATTTAAAACACACACATCGCACACACATCAGATGTAAAAACGTAGAAAACTCATGCTTTGGTTGTAAAAATTCAGTTAATATGCATTTCAGCCCCAAACTAGTTTAAAACAATTTAAATAGGGGAATCTAGAACTCACCTCTAGCAGCTTTCGAGTAAGACTTCTTCAGACCGAGAGAAATTGGGAGTTCTAGCACCTAAACACACCGAAATAAGCTGCCAAACACAAAAGAACACATAAAAATCGGTCCAGCAGCTCGAATCCAACTGAAACCGAACATAAAATGCAAGAAAACCTCACCTCTAGGAGAATTCCAGCTTTCTCACACTAAAACCGGTTGAAACTTCTTCTTCTCTCTTCTTCCAGCCGAAAGCAGAAGTGAAATGGGGGTGTGGGGGGCCATCCCCTGCTTTTTGAACCCATAATAGACAAGTTTGCTATTTGCACACTTTAACCCCATTTACTTTGAAATGTTTCACTTTTATTTCTTTTTACTCTTTTTTTCTTTTCCTTTTAATAAATTTCCGGGTGTTACAGGTGAATAAGATGTAGTAGCTACAGAGATACCGGTTAGTACGTTAGCTTTGTCTTCTTGTTCCTTTACTTTGAATTCTTGGGAACCTCGTAATCAATTCCTTTTACTCCTCTGTAAGAGTGACAACAAGAACCAATTAACGGCGAACATCTCTCTCAAATATTATTGGCTTAGGAGGAATCAAGATACATTGCTCAGTAGCTATACTGGATTCTCTTATTATCTCCATAATGTCTTCATCAATAAAGAATTCTCCAGAAGAATAATGTCACACCCCAACTTTCTGCACACAGCGAGAGCCTGGGAGTGCGACTATACTGAATATCAAAAACAATATTGTTTACAAGAGAATATTAAAATCTTAATACATCAAGTATACTGTTAAATGTTTCATAATCTGGGCTTTTAGAACTTGGTATATCTGCTACATGAGGTTCTTCAAAATGTATAACTAGCCAAGCTACCTTTGATTTCTAGTTCCTGAAAAGCATACTGAAAGTATCCATATAAAAACGAGTATGCTTTTCACCTTAAAGGTGAATAAAAAGAGGTTGCGAAGACTCACCTGATTTCCTTTACAAGTATCCGTATATCAAGGTTGAAACCTTATAACTATGTGTAGAAACTCACCATTGCAAATCCTTGTTGTACACTTAATGTCAGCCCTTAGCAATACAATAACACTATCACATATGCGGTTGAGCTCTTTGTAGTAACTTAGGTGAGATGATCGTTTAATATTATAATTGGGTTATAAGTTGTTGGATGATATTTATGTTGTTTGTATAACTTACTTTAATTTCTTACATTATATATAGATGTATGCATGTAGTTATTTGTTTGTTGTTATATATATATATATATATATATATATATATACACACACACCACACACACACACACACACACACACACACACACACACACACACACACACACACACACACACACACACACACACACACACACACATTACTATTAGACGTTGAGGTAAAAATATTTAATCATAACCTAATTAGGTTTACTTGACTTGATTACCTATCAGTTTTATCTTTCTATTGGTATAAATGGTTGATGTATCTAATTAATTCCCAATGTTTATCTCTATATACATGCATTATTTATATAATTAAATCTTAGTATTATCTTCTATATTATTAATAAATCAAATAACCATAATAATTATTAGGGTAATAGTGTTAATATTCTTAATAACAAACTTAATATTGATTAAACTATTTATCATAATGTTTTAGGTCTATAGTAATATTATGAAAACTAAACATTAGTACTATTACCGGTAATAATATTTATACTTAGACTAATGATATTAGCAGTAATGATAATAAATAAACTGCTTTTAACTACTATTATAATACTTATAAGAATATGGTTTTGAAGAATAACAAAATATTAAAAGAATTATTGTAATGTTTAAATGACATTATTTTTGAATAGTAATAATAACAATGTTGCTAATTATGATAGTGGTTGTAATAATATATGTAAAATGGTATTAATACCACATTATTATTTAGATTAGGTACGCAAGTATCTAATTAAAATATTAAAATATTTACATTAAAACACATGTTTATTTGTACAACTTAAGTTCACAAGTATTAACATTGTCGTTGACTTAGTAAAAGTATAAATAATAACTCTACTACAATAAGCTATTCGTACTAATTTAGTGGTAACCGTAGATTTTTAATAACAATAACAATGCTCAATGCTCAATTGATGTCATTATTTATATAATAATAATTATATTAATAATAAATAATAATATCTATGTAACATAATAGTTTGTCATTTTTATGTAAACATTATATTGAATTTATGTATATACATATATGTATATATTGTATTTATATAATTAGGTTTTATTATTATCTTTCACAAGATAACAATATAATTAATAAATTTAATAATAGTAATAATTACCAGAGTAAATGCGTTAACTTTCTAATACTTAACTTTTAAATTAGTTAAACTATTTATCATTTTAGTTTAGGTATAGAACATCATTGTCAAAATTGAACATTAAGTAATAATACTTATACTACCGTAATTATATTATTATTTACAATAATAATAATTACAATAACAATTTTAGCCATAGTATAAATAATTAAACCATTTAATTGTCACTTTAATACTTGTAATAATAAACTTCAACCAAGTAAAATCACCACCACATCAGCCCTTTGTAGTCGATAACCACCACCTCAACCGACATCACCATCGACAACCAGCACCAACACAAACCACCTTAACCATCGCCGCCTTTCACGGTCAAGGTAAACAGAAACAACCACAACAGTCGCGGCCTAGTTCTACAGCTACAACCACCTCTCGCCGCCACTTCAAAAGAAGCACCACCACCTTTGCGGCCACCGGATATTCAACATATAGTCACCACCACGACAACACTTTTTGTGGTTGATAACCACCACCAAATCCAACTTCTGTCACATCTATACCTTAATCAACACCACCATCATCAGTCGACCACCATAACCACCACAGCCGTCGCCTTTGAGGCTGTTTTGCGTCACCACAGTTGTGATTCGAGGGAAACACTATCGTTACCGTATTCAGGGGGTTGAGTTCTATGAGGTAAGGTGGGTTGGTGATGGTATGTAATAGGAAGAGAGAAATCGGTGGTGAGGGTGATGAATGAGAGGGATAAAGAGAATAGATGTGTGGGTGTGTTTGAGTAAAAGTATGAGTGTGTGTATGCGGATGAATCAGCCGAGAGGTATTTGGGATGGGTGGTTTAGGAATTATAATTGTAATCATCACTAAATGGTGAGTAAGTGTGTGTTGGTTAACTTAGGTGGTGACACATGTTAGGTAGTGATAGGTGTCAAGTTATGGGTTAATCACAATTTATAGGTAATTAGAAGGTAAATTACTAGGTAGTTTAATTAGTGTTTAAATGAGGTTTAGGTTAACTAAGGTTTGTATAATGGTGAGTGTTAATCCAAGTTTAAGTCGATAAATTATTAAGATGTGACATGTACATTTACATTTATGTTATTAATGTGAGTATGAGTTTATGGCTTGATCTTTAGTTGTGGATTTGGCAAAATAAAAGCATAGTTTTTATTTAAGAATCACCAATCATTTGTAAGCAAGAGTTTTTGGGTCAAAAATTCATATTGTTTTAGATTATTAACAAGGCTCATTCGCCTTAACATTTTAGCTCGTATCAACAGGTGAACTTATGGTTAGGCAAGAACACGAACAATAATATGAATATTAAAGATCTAGTATTAAATATTTTTAGTAACTTAGTATGACGTAAAGAAGAAGAAAAAAAACTAAACCTGAATTTTTAGAGTTGTTATATTCTCCCCTAGTTACAGGAATTTCATCTTCGAAATTATTATTTTACTAATATTTTTTTTTTCTGATGATTGGTTTGTTCCGCTCTGCTCAAAGACTGTGATATGTGACATCCGTCATCAAAATAGGTGCATTGTTTCGTTGATTTTGACTTTTTGACTTTGACTTTGACTTGGTCTTAATTTGTTTTTTAACTTGGATGTTGACCTAATATGGGTTTGATTTGAGTATTGTACATTAGACGTGTTCGGACATGATAAGTTCTAAAACTATGTATTATGGGCTTAATATATTTTAATGGGCCTAGGATGGGTGACAACTTTACTTGTCTGATTTTAATACGATAATTATGTGTGGTCTCGATCAAGGTACAATACTTAAAATATTAAAATTTATACTAAAAACACAACAAATATAAAAAATAAATAAACATAATTTAATTTAAAAATATATAACTTAAATAATTTATATAGCGTATAATAGCTCGTTGGAATCATATTAACACATAGAATTTAAAAACGTGAAAATTGAACGACGCATAAATAGGGGCGAGACAAGATTGGACGAGACAAGCAAAGGGCCCGGGAGGCCCAATCATGGCCTCCTTGGCTGCAAACCCTCAAAAAAGGGACTCCCCTTTGATTTTCCCTTCATTATTTTCTTTCACTACTCTTGTTCTCCAAGTTTTCTCTCTGGAGAAAACCCTAACAGCCGTCATACTTCTTCTTGTTCAGCTATCATCATCAATATCGATTTTGGTGTTGTTCCTTCATTCAAGATTGGAATTTTAGTCAAGTCTTGATCATTTACTCTTTTACCGGTAAGAAAATTGTTTATTTTGATGATTCTACATGTTCTTGATGATTTTCATCATCAAACCTCTACATAATCATCTAATAATCTTGTGTTTTTGGTTTTGGGCATTGGATCGTGAAGATCTAGTAGTTTCGGATATTGGAACTTCTAAACGGTATAATCCTAATTCTCAATCTTTGTATATATTCTTTGAATCTATTAAAATTGGGTTGTAATCTTGGATGACCTGTTCATTCAACATCTTGGTCTTATAAATCATTTTTGAAATCATTAATGTTGTTTCTTGAATGGATGGACGTGTTGAACGATCAAAACTATGAATCGATTAATTAATATTGTGAAGCGGAAGACTAAAATCCAACTAATTGTTTTGGGACTGAAAATTGGAATAATATAAGTGTTTAATTAAAGTTTTGGACAACTAGAACATGAAATAAACGTTCTTTAAGTACTCGGGTTGATAATGGTCAAATATTAAGGTTTGGGATGCAAAGGAACAAGACTAATGAACTGGACAGTTTGCTGTCAGAAAAATAAGACAGTTTGTACAAGTCATAACTTGGTCATAATAAGTCCAAATGGGGCAAGATTTACGTCAAAAATCAATTTCAATGAGTCCTCTAACTAACCCAAGTGATCTCTTGTCGTTTTGACATCGTTTGGCCTTCCAAACGTGGCAAACAAAACTGAAGGCCAAAACTGACGAATCTGGGCAGCAGGTTGGTCTATGGTCGTCGAATCATATCTTTCTTATACTTTATCCAATGGGGATAGTTCTTTTCTGGAGTTTCATTTAAAGTCTTATCTTTCAAATTATACCTATTACGCAGCGTTTCGTTACCGTTTCGATCTCCAAACAGCTTATGTAAAACTAGTGCGCAATCAGATATACGTGCTGAAATATTTTGATAACTTAAAAAAATAAGATTTGAAACTAAATAATCAATCAAAGACAAGTTTTGTATTTAAAAGTGGTTAAATAACTTTTTAAAAGAATAAGTTAATAATTTATATAATTCACCGAATATGGACTAATAGATATTCATTGAAGGGCTTTAATAAATTAAAATAAAGTGACAATAAAAAACCTAAGTAAGGCGAGTTTCAAAGTTTAAATCCCACATTGGACCTGTTCTATAAATAAATTATGTTTTCATAAAATAAAAACCTTGAGGGCGTTAAGGACTAGGTTACAAGGATTACATCTGTGTTGGTCATTTTTGTTCTTTAGTAATTCTTTTGTGATTTGTACTTTTAGTGCTTGCTTTGCATATTGTGGGATTTGGATTGTACTAATTCAAGATGAGTTACGGCCCCTTTTTATTATGTTTTATCCGGAGGAAAAGCATGCTCATGGTTTTAGTCTATGCCATGTGTTAAAGATTATTTTGAAACATTGTATGTGGTTTGGGTCATGGATTGAGTCTAGATGTTCATTCATGAGTGTGTACTTGTGCTTGTGCTTGTTCTTGTGCTTGACTGTCATAGAGAGGTATTGTTAGTACTAACGGGTTGACACCCCCACCCTTGTCGTCGGTATGTTAGTTGAGACTGACTTGGCCTGTGAGTGCCCTTGGGTACTTGGATTGATCTTAAACTTGTGTTGATATCTATGACTGCTATGTACTCTTACTCACATACAACTTTCTGTACATGTTACACACAACAAATTATTTGTACTTTTAAACCTGTGAACTCACCAACATATGTTGACTTTTTAGAGCATGTTTTTTCAGGTAACGGTGCTTAGGTACTTGGACAGTAGACTTTATATGAGACCGCTCCTTTAAGAGCATTAGACATTGGAACATTAGTTTTGGACTATAAGATACTATTGTTGGACTCGTAAATGTTCTGGATTGTTCTTGTACTAGTTGTTCTAGTTTTGAACTTCTGGATTATTTGTGCATTTATGGAATAACGTTATAGTTGTGATTGTTCTTGACACTTGTTCTTTTGTGTTGGGCGACGTCATGATCCATTGACGGAGAATTCCTTTAGAGATTCTCTTAGACCCCTATATGTTATGAAGATCCTGTCGTCACATCCTTGTGTTTCCGCTACTAGCGGGGGTGTGACATGATATCACTCAACCAAGTAATGGTATCACGAGGAATCGAGATTTTGGAATTAAGATGAAGAGATGAGTAGATTGCTTATGAGTATGTGTATTGATTTTGATGAGTTAGATTAAACTTAGAAATCACTCTAGGGTTATAGACGTTGACTAGATAGTCGACAGAGTTGCATCTGCATGGCACTTCTTAGTTGATCTGATCAAATACCATTTTGATGTATTTATACAATATCTTACAAAATCGGTACTTGATAGTTAATTGGTTAACTTCAATTCCTGTTACTTACCAATAAGGACATGTGTTCTCTTAACCTGTACTGGTAAACATGGATACTGAAGTCGAAAGGTGTTGAACAACTTGTTGAAGCATACCCGTTATGCCAAGAAGATGTTAAACTTGTTTGATGGCAAAAGGCATGCATTACCACTTTCCATTATTATTTTGTCATTTCAATCAGTTCCATCATAACATATGATCACATCCCTTAAGATAATCATCTTATTTCTATGGGGATTTTCCAATATGGTCAACCTTCTAGAAGACTTAATCTTATCTTCAGTTCAATCCATATAACTTATGTTTTCTTAAAAATCTGTCATGAGGTAATTAGTTTTTGATCAATCCAAATTTCTTGAATGTGAGTTGAATCTTTTTCAATAAAATGTAAAGATCAGATATTTGTTACAAGTTATAGGATAGGGCGTTATGAATTCCATCCCATAGGAAGTTTAGAAAGAAGAGAATGGTTTCTTATTCTACCGTTAGTTTATTATTATATAGTTTCTCCTCTAGATCATTAAGTATTCTTTATCTTATTGTTGTCGAGTTGTTGGTGATAATTATTATGATCAAAGATTCAGAATCTTGAAGTTCCTCATTGATATATCTTAAGAAGTATACTTTTACAGTAATAACTACTTATATTATTAAAAATGTTATGTAAGCTTTTTGTTGTTAAGCCTTAACATTATTGGTAATTACATTAAAGTTTAGACTTTTTAATGTAAGATAATAATATGTGATAATTATCATATCATACTTGGCATCTTTTCACTTGTTAAGTGTTTTTAGTTTAGTTAAAATGTTCTGTATCTTTGGTCGCCTTTTATATGAATACTTCGTTTCTAAACTTTGATTGGTAAGATCTTTATTGTTACGTTTTGGATACAACACACATAATAGAATTTGCTAGAACTCATACGTACCTGTGAATTCACCATTACGTTGCGCACCTATAATTGTCAATTTACCTTACACAATCATTTTAGTTTCCTCCCATTATTTGCTTTAGTTATTGTGTCCTCGGTGAGTTCCTTGAGTTGTATTTGTTCTTATGTGTTTTTATGATCGTGTAACTAATCCTATGGTATTCAGACAAATCTATAATCTAGTTAATCCAGGCACAAGTCTTAAGCATTTAGTTACTCATGTAGTTTTTGGTTAGGCTCATAATCTTGTCAATCAAGGCATAAGTTTCAACTATAGTTCAACAATCAAGGTACAAAGTTATGGTGAGGAGCAATTCTAGTACAATGCGATATCTGCCAAATAACAGTATCAAGACAATAGTATTGCTCCTTAGTGTGCATTAAATAGTTCATGTATCAAGTTGGTGTTCACAACCAGAGCGTATGCACATCTAGGATAAGTGTCTATGTCAGGGAAATCCTTAACAGTCAAGTCTTAACGTTTCACTTAATCAAAGGTGAGTACACCCAGGTTATCTTGTCAAGTCATAGCCTAGTTGTTCTTAATAGTTTGAAGGCTATAAGTGTTGTTTCCCACGTGTCTTAGTTTAAAACCTACAATGTTCACATGTTTCCTATGGTTCATAAAGTCTGAGCTTAAGGTTATAGTTTAGGTAAAACCTAATTCTCTGTAACCAATGGCTTTGATACCGACCCGTCACTCCCGAACTTTCAGCACACAACGGAAGCCCGGGAGTGCGACTAGACTGAATATCAAGAACAACATTGTTTATAAGAGAATATTAAAATCTTAATACATCAAGTATACTCTTAAATGTTTCACAATCTGGGCTTCTAGAACTTGGTACAACTACTACGTGAGGTTCTTCAAAATGTATAACTAGCCAAGCTACCTTTGGTTTCCAGTTCCTAAAAAGCATGCTAAAAGTGTCAACTAAAAATAATTATGAGTTCGCAGGTTTAACAAAAATAGAGTTGATCACGTATGATGCCAATTAAATAAGTCCACAACCAACCCTGTACCCGGTTATCCAATCCCCATCTAATATGGATTGAATCTCCAAATAGCAACACCCGAACTGTTAAAGAATAAGCATGTGCAGGTAATATGCCGCGTAGACAATACAGGCTCAGAGGCACTATACGTCCCAGTGTTTGTTTGCCTATACATAGGACACACTATGCATGGGGATTCCCCAAGTCGTACTACCCATACGATCCTTCGGTTCTATCCAGAATTAATGGTTGTGTAAAACGGCAGTCGGTGCATGTGCATAATAGCTAAAGAAAGTCTTAAATAATTGCACATGATATAAAAACAAGTATGCTTTTCACCCCAAAGGTGAATAAAAAGGGGTTATATGTAACACTCAAAAAATTAAAAGAAAAGAAAAGTAAATAAGAAAAGATAAATATCCAAAAGGTTAAGGGGTGAAGGTGTACAAAAGGTAAACTTACCCATAATGAGTTTCAAAAAGGTAGTAAGGCCGCCCATGACCCTCTCTCTCATGCACAATTCGGCTAAAGGCTTGGAAAAGAAAACCCCATCCAGTTTTAAAGAGATAAAGCTCAAGTTCTTCTAAAGGTGAGATTTCCAGAAGATTTCTTCTTGATTTTCTGCTGGGTTCGAGCTTATGAACCTATTTTTATGTGTTTTCTTGTGTTGGTTGTTTGTTTTATGTGTTTAGGTGTTAGATATTCTTGTTAGCTCTCGGGTTGTGGTGTTTCACTCTATAGCTGCTGAGAGGTAAGTTCTAGATCCCCTCTTTTACATGTTTTCTACTTGTTTTGGGGCTGATATGCATAATAACTGCTGTTTTTCCTAACCAAACTATGAGTTTTACATGGTATACGGTTGTGTTTGAAGTATGCTTGTTTTAAGTGATTTCTATGATGTTGTGATGTTTGTTATGCTTTAAGCTTGTAACATGTTAGATCTATGCTATGTTCAGGCTAGAATGATGTTTGAGATTGGAAAAGTTCATAAGTTGCATCACAGGTACTGAACAAGTGTCCGCTGTGGATGATGGTCATCCGCTGTGGACATTGTGTGTCCGCTGTGGACACTTAGAAATGTAGGACGTGTGTTGTGGACTTACATGTCCGATGTGTACACTTAAGGAGTTTTAAGTTGTCCGTTGTGGATGTTGGTTATTCGTTGTGGACACTGTCCGCTGTGAACCCTTAGAAAAATTTGTACGTCCGCTGTGGATGTTGGTTATCCGCTGTGTACTTATTTCATCCATTGTACACTTTTAGTTATCCGTTGTGGATGTTATTCATCCGCATTGCACTATGGCCATCCATATTGGACTATATTCATCCGTTGTGGACCTTGGCTGTCCGCTGTAGACTTAGGTTGTCCGCTGTGGATACTTAGTACTTTAAGCCATCCGCAGTGTATGCTACTCATGCGCTGTGAAAACTTAGGATTTTTCTAAAAATTTGGGAATAGAGTTCAAGTGTTAAGAACTTATGTTTAATGGGTGATTATGCTTGTTCTATGTTTCAAATGTTTTATTTACCTTCTTATGGACTGCTTGCTATGAATAATTATTACTGTTTCATGATATGTGATTTTAAGGTAATAATATTATAAAAGTATTATTCATAATAAGTGGACACAAAGGAATAAAAGAAGGATAGTGAAACTTAATAAATGTTACCCCAGGGCCCTAACAATAGGTAAAAAGCCTTGCAAGCTTTTCCAACGGAGGTTCACGACCATGTTATCGTTAGCTCAACTGATGCGTGGCTGTTTCAGCCCAAGAAAGGCACATCCGGGGTCTAATCCTTGTGATTGACCAATAAACTAATGGGATCCAAGTTCATGCGCAGGCTTCATGCCTAGCAGTGTGGATCAACTGTAGGGGGTTAGCTACCACTTATTAATGTGTACCGACAGGGGTTCGACATCTGTTGCCAACCAACAATGTAGGCTCTTGCTTTGTGCGATCCTAGTTAATGAAAGTGAAAGATAATGAAAGAAAGAAAGATAAAGAATCTCTTAATGATGGATTATGTATGATGATGAATGATCACCATGTGAAGTTTACCAAAGTATATTTTCTATATTATTAAACTAGGACTCACTCAGCAATGCTGAATTTTTTTATATGTATATCAGTTGGCAGGTAAGGTTGTTGCTGAGGATGGCACGGCTGAAGCTATTTGGTGAATGGAGGCTGGCATCCATTTATGCAATTATGATATTTTTGTCTTGTAATGCAACTAAATATTTTTTTGTAACTCTAACAACGATGTATTATTTGGCAAAAGTAATCATTAAAGCAAGAAATAGTTTTTGGTTAAATTATTCCGCTGCGATTGTTTTCTTATAATAATGTGATTTAAGGTGTTTTTAATAATGAATGATGCTATGAATGACCAACTGTGGGGTCTCCGGGGATGGCGCCTTACAAGTTGGTATTAGAGCCAAAGTTTAAGAGAATTGGGTAAATTGTTTTCAAAACCTAAACTTAAACTGAGAATGGGACCGAATGGAAGGATGCCAGCGCAAGTAGCAACGTGCCATCAGGTAGATTTTTCATAAAGTTAAATGGTATTACGTGTGTGTGCTATTTGAATTATGTGCTCTTAGTAGATTTGAATACTGATGTAGTTAGGACAGGAAATGCTTGGGGGATGAAGAGTAAAGTAAGTGGCTAATCATAACTGGTCACTGTAATAGGGACTTACTATACTTGACATAATCTGAGCTAGTACCTTGAATGACCTTGTTAGTGTTTGAATCTTATAGGGGGTAGATCTTATGGCAGGTAGGAAATCTGGGAAGGTGACCCAAGGCGGTGCTCATGGCAGGCGTACTACTGGGGCACGTGTCACCCGGAGCAAAGCTAAGGCTCCTGAGATGACTCATGAGGACACGGATATTCATAGCCACCAAGAGGGTGAAGTATCAACCACTCTCAAGTCTACGGTGAAAGAAGCTATTGCTGACGAAGTCTACAACATCATGCAAAACGTGTTAACCGAGGTGTTGAGGGCTGTAAAGGATGGTGAAAAGACCAAGGATGCGAGGGAGAAGGAGAAAGCTGATGAAGGGACATCTAGTCCCAGGGTGGTAATTCATGATGATGAAAGCGAGAAAGACAAGGAGGCCGCTAAGGGGTGCACCTATGGGGCGTTTCAGAGGTGCAAACCCCCAACCTTTGATGGTAACGGCAATGCTACTGCTGCTCATCATTGGGTTTGAGAGATGGAGGCAGTCCTAGACATCAGTGAGTGCCAGGAGGATCAAAAGGTAAAGTTTGCCTCCCATTCTTTCATTGACTCGGCATTATGCTGGTGGGACAACATTGTCCAAGCCGAAGGGAAATGGTTTGTTGCAAGGATGAGGTGGTCGGATTTGAAGGAACTGGTACTGGAGGAGTATTATCCATATCGGGAGTTGGACAAAATTAAGAAGGAGTTCTTACATTTAGAGGCTGGAAACATGACTCATCAAGAGTATACCTCCAAGTTCAATGAGCTTGCAAGACTTGTGCTGGATCTAGTAACTCCAGAGTCCAAGAAGATTAAAAGGTACATGCAGGGTCTGCCCGTGGATTTCAGGAGGAACATGATAGCTGCTAGACTGAGCACTTTCAGGTCTGCAGTAGATTTGACCGAAAGGTTGTATGATGAGAGGGATCCAGTGCCAATTCAGAGGAATGTTGAGAGGAGTTGGAACAAGAATGGTAATGGGAAAAGGTTCAGGGACAACAACTTTGGGGTTGGGGAGAAGAAGATGAAGGTTGATAATCATCGCCCCGAACAGAGGAAGGGGAATGACTGGAAAGAATGTAGGAAGTGTGGGAAGAGTCACCTGGGTGAGTATAGAGTGGGGACAAACTAGTGTTTTAAGTGTGGAGGCGAAGGGCACTATGCTAAGGATTGCCGAGTACTGAGATGTTACTAATGCGGAGAGGTGGGCCACTTGGGCCGGGATTGCAAGAAGGTTGGAGTAGGGGGCTCAGGGACCCAGACTATGGGAGAAAAAGGAGAAGTAAGAGAACTAAAGCCTAGGCGAGGGCATTCAACATGACCCGGGAAGAAGCCAGAGTGGATCCTGAAGTAGTTTCAGGTATGTTTTTGGTAAACCAATTGTATGCTTCTGTGCTCGTCAACTCGGGTGCTAGTAGAAGTTTTGTATCTGCTACCTTTTCTCGTGAAATGCATGGTAAGAATAAGAAGATAGATGTGCCTTTTCATGTAGAGACAACGATAGGAAAGTCTACCAAGGTGACTGATATGATAGACAATTGCCTCATAGAATTGGACGGTCACAAGTTCCCTACTAGATTGTACGTGATGGCCCTAGGAGGTTTTGATGTGGTGTTAGGAATGGATTAGTTGGAGACCTACAAAACGAATATTGTATGTCAAAAGAAGATGATTCGTTTGACTACGCCTGATGGTAGTGTGGTTACGGTTCATGGAGACAAGAAATACACCGCTCCGCGAGTGGTATCGATGATCACTGTAGAGAAGCTTATGAGGCGAGGGTGTAGTGCTTATCTGGCTTATGTGAAGGATGTGGATGCCACTGTGACCCAGTTGTCAGACGTGCCGATGGTATGCAATTTCCCCGATGTGTTTCCCAAAGACCTACCAGGGGTCCCACCCGACAGAGAGATCGAGTTTTGGATTGACTTGATACCGGGAGCGCAACTCGTAGCCAAGGAACCATACCGGTTGGCTCCATCCGAACTCAAGAAGCTGACGACGCAACTACAAGACCTCTTGGATAAAGGTTTCATTCGACCGAGTATCTCACCATGGGGTGCTCCGGTCCTATTTGTGAAAAAGAAGAACGGTAGTATGAGGATGTGTATCGACTACCATGAGCTGAACAAGTAGACCGTGAAGAACCGGTACCCGTTACTGAGAATTGATGACTTGTTTGATCAGCTCCTGGTGCTAGTTGGTTCTCCAGGATAGACCAGCAATTGGGGTATCATCAATTGAAAGTGAAGGAGCAGGATATCCCTAAGACAGCCTTTCGCATGCGTTATGGACACTACGAGTTTTTCGTGATGTGCTTCGGTTTAACCAATGCGCCAGCTGCCTTTATGGACCTTATGAATTGGCTATCCCGACCGATGTTAAACAGATCAGTGATTGTATTCATTGACGATATTCTGATCTATTCGAAGAGCAAAGATGAGCATGCCTGTCATATCAAGGAGGTACTAGAGACACTTAAAAAGAGAAGTTGTATGCAAAGTTCTCTAAGTGCGCGTTTAAACTGCGTGAGGTTCAATTTCTTGGCAACGTGGTTAACCCCGAAGGGATAATGATGGATCCAGCAAAAGTCAAAGCTGTAATGCAATGGGAACCCCCGAGGACGCCGTCCGAAATCCGTAGTTTCTTGGGTTTGGCAGGCTACTATAGGAGATTTATTCAAGACTTCTCTAAGGTGGCGGCCCCGTTAACTAAGCTGACTAGCAAGGATGTAAAGTTTGAATAGGGTTCTGAGCAGGAGAGTGAGTTTCAGGAGTTGAAGATGAGGTTAACCTAAGCCCCCATCTTGATGTTTCCTGAAGGGAATGAAGACTTGGTGGTATACTCAGACGCTTCGTATTTGGGTTTAGGTTGTGTGTTGATGCAATGAGGAAAGGTTATAGCCTATGCGTCCTGACAATTGAAGATCCATTAGGCTAACTATCCTACTCATGATTTGGAGTTGGCGGCTGTGGTCTTCGCATTGAAGATTTGGAGGCACTACCTGTACGGGACGATGTGCACCATCTTCACTGACCACAAAAGCTTAAAGTACTTCTTCGAGCAAAAGGATCTTAACATGAGACAAAGAAGATGGTTAGAGTTGATCAAGGATTACGACTATGAAATTCACTATCATCCAGGTAAGGCGAATGGGGTAGCCGATGCCCTCAGTCGAAAGGAGAGGCCAGAACCAATTCGGGTGAAGGCTTGCCAGCTGGTTGTGACGCCAGATGTTATGGGTCAAATCAGGGAATTCTAAGATGAGGCATTAAAGGATGATAGGATTAACTCTGAAAGAATGAAGGGCAGGCTACAGATTTAGGGGAGAACACCCTTGGCGTTAAAACCCGTTTCGGGGCGGATGTGGATTCCTCGTTATGGGGAGCTGAGAGGAAGGATCATGGATGAGGCTCACAAAACATGGTATTCCATCCATCCTGGTGCTATAAAAATGTATCATGATCTGAAGAAGGATTATTGGTGGCCAGGGATGAAGCGTGACATGGTGGAGTACGTGAGTAAGTTCCTGACCTGTTTACAAGTGAAGGTGGAACATAAGAAATCATATGGGAAGATCCAACCCTTGGATATACCCGAATGGAAGTGGGAACACATCACCATGGACTCATCACAAAGTTGCCTCGCACTGCGAGACGATGTGATACCATTTGGGTGATCGTAGACTGCTTGACGAAGAGTGCACACTTTTTGCCAATCTGAGAGACTTACTCGTCGGAAAGGTTGGCAGAGCTGTTCATCAAGGAGATCGTAACTCGTCATGGTGTACCGGTGTCTATTGTTTCTGATAGGGACACCCGGTTCACGTCCAAGTTCTGGAAGAAATTTCATGTTGCGATGGGGACGAGGTTACACATTAGCACAACTTATCACCCTCAAACAGACGGTCAATCAGAACGGATCATTCAGACCTTGGAGGATATGCTCCAGGCATGCATTATTGACTTTGGTGGAAGTTGGGATGAACACCTACCATTGGCAGAGTTCTCCTACAACAATAGTTATCATGCCAGTATAGGCATGCCACCATTCGAAATGCTGTATGGGCGAAGATGCAGAACCCCGATATGTTGAGGTGACATCGGGCAGAAAGAGTTGGGAAGTATCGAGGTCACTAAAGCCACGTCGGAGAAGTTGGAAAAGAACAAGGCCTTCATGAAGGCAGTAAAGGAACGGCAAAAGTCCTACACTGATAAAAGAAGGAGGCCAATTGAATTCCAAGTGGGAGATAAGGTGATATTGAAGGTATCTCCTTGGAAAGGGATTATCAGGTTCCGCAAGTGAGGGAAGTTGAGCCCTAGGTATATTGGGCCATTCAAAATCATTGCCAGAGTTGGTGAAGTGGCATACAGGCTGGAACTTCCCGATGAACTGCATGGAATTCATCCTACATTCCCTGTATCTCACTTATGAAAGTGCTTGGAAGAAATTGACATTGTTGTTCCTCTTACGGACATTGAGGTTGATGAAAGGTTGAATTATGTGGAACAACCAGTGGCTATATTTTATCGGAAGAAGAAACGGTTAAGGAATAAAGTGATTGGCCAAGTAAAAGTGCAATGGAAACATCGTAAGGGATCAGAAGCCACTTGGGAATCGGAGGAAGAAATAAGACGGCACTACCCAGGCCTCTTTAAGGAATGACAGGTTTCGGGGACGAAACCTATATAAGGGAGGTAGACTTGTAACACTCGAAAAATTCAAAGAAAAGAAAAGTAAAGAAGAAAAGATAAATATCCAAAAGGTTAAGGGGTGAAGGTGTACAAAAGGTAAACTTACCCATAACGGGTTTCAAAAAGGTGGTAAGGCTGCCCATGACCCTCTCTCTCATGCTCAATTCGGCTAAAGGCTTGGAAAAGAAAACCCCATCCGGTTTTAGAGAGAGAAAGCTCAAGTTCTTCGAAATGTGAGATTTCCAGAAGATTTCTTCTCAATTTTCTGCTGGGTTCGAGCTTATGAACCTATTTTTATGTGTTTTCTTGTGTTGGTTGTTTGTTTTATATGTTTAGGTGTTAGATATTCTTGTTAGCTCTCAGGTTGTGGTGTTTCACTCGATAGCTGCTGAGAGGTGAGTTCTAGATCCCTTCTTTTATATGTTTTCTACTTGTTTTGGGGCTGATATGCATAATAACTGCTATTTTTCCTAACCAAACTATGAGTTTTACATGGTATACGGTTGTGTTTGAAGTATGTTTGTTTTAAGTGATTTCTACGATGTTGTGATGATGTTTGTTATGCTTTAAGCTTGTAACATGTTAGACCTATGCTAAGTTCAGGCTAAAATGATGTTTGAGATTGGAAAACTTCATAAGTTGCATCGCAGGTACTGAACAAGTGTCCGCTGTGGATGATGGTCATCCGCTGTGGACATTGTGTGTCCGCTGTGGACACTTAGAAATGTAGGACATCCACTGTGGGCTTACATGTCCACTGTGGACACTTAAGGAGTTTTAAGTTGTCCACTATGGATGTTGGTTATCCGCTGTGGACACTGTCCATTGTGAACCCTTAGAAATATTTGTACGTCCGTTGTGGATGTTGGTTATCCGCTGTGTACTTATTTCATCCGTTGTACACTTTTAGTTATCTGCTGTGGATGTTTTTCATCCGCATTGGACTATGGCCAATAGCATTGGACTATGTTCATCTGCTGTGGACCTTGGCTGTCCGTTGTAGACTTAGGTTGTCCGCTGTGGATACTTAGTACTTTAAGCCATCCGCTGTGTATGCTACTCATGCGCTGTGAACACTTAGGGTTTTTTTGAAATTTTGGGAATAGAGTTCAAATTACTCTATTTTTTGATTTTTTTTATTCTTAGTTAATCATGTCTATTGATTGTACTAAGAGTTCAAACCTACTAGCTACAAATGCCTTAGTAAATAAATCAGCAAGTTGATTATCAGTGTGAACTTGAATCAACTTGATTAATACCTTTTCAACACAATCTCTTAAAAAATGATATTGTATCTCAATATGTTTTGTTATTGAATGTTGTACTAGATTATTAGTTATAAACACGGTAGCTGTATTGTTAATATAAATTGGTGTGTGCAAGGAATTAAACTCATAGTCAAGCATCTAGTTTTGAATCCAGAGTACTTGTGAACATCAAGGGGATGTTGCAATGTATTCAGCCTTTGTAGTAAAAACTAACATGTTTGTTTGTTTCTTACACTGCCATGTCTCAAGTCTTGGACCAAGGAATTGATAACTATGAGATACGGATTCCGGTTGAAGTTGTATCCCCCATAGTCATTGTTAGTATAAGCATACAAGTAAAGTTTCCTTCTTTTGGATACCACAAACCAAGAGTTGGTTTGCCTTTGAGATATTTGAATATCCTTTTAACAACATTAACATGTGACTACTTGGGATCAGCTTGATATTCGACACAATTGCATACTCCAAACATGTCATTAGGCCTACTAGTAGTGAGATACTTGAGAGAACCTATCATTAATCGATAGTAAGTCTGATTAATTGATTTTCCATCTAGATCTTGTCCAATCTTCATCTTTGTTTCCACTTGAGTTCTAATAGATTGACAATCTACAAAATGAGACTTCTTTAACATGGTATCCACATACTTAGAGTGTTTGATGAAGATTCCATCTGCTGTTTGTTGTACTTGCAACCGTAAGAAAAATATGAGTTCGCCCATAACACTCATTTCAAACTTGGATTGCATGAGAACCTCAAAATCTTTGCAAAGTTGATTGTTTGTTAAGCCTAAAATGATATCTCCCATATATATCTAGACTAGCAGCATCTCATGTCCTTTCTTCTTTCTAAACAAACTCTGATCTATCTTTCCTCTCTCTTAACCGTGTTCAAGGAGAAAAGATGACAATGTTTCATATCATTTTTGAGGGGCTGGATGTAGACCATACAAAGATTTGGCAAGCTTGTATACCTTGAGAGGGAAATCCGGGTCTTTAAAGCCTGGTGGATGACTAACATAGACTTCTTCTACTATAATCCTGTATAGAAAGGCAAACTTAACATCCATTTGGTACATAGTGAACCTCATGGATGCAAAGTAAACAAAGTATATTTTGATGGCCTTCGATCTAGCTACAAGTTAAAACACCTTATTATAATCTATCTATTCTTGAGTGTGACCTTGGGATATCAATCTTGCTTTATTTCTGATGACAATGCCTCTTTCATTAGTCTTGTTTTTGTATAGCCACTGGTCCTGATAGGATACTGTCCTCCGGGAAGGTCAACTAGTTGCCATACCTATTGTTTTCTGAATTGAAGTAATTCTTCCTGCATTTATATCATTGGTACCGTTTGACATAGAAAGTAGGAGGATAGGCAAATGTTCGCAACAGCTGTCTGGCTTCTTGTTACTCTTTCATTTATATCACCAATGATATTGGACATTGGATGATTCCTGTGTATCCTTGAAGTTAAAATATAATCTGCTTGAATTGATACATCAATATTAAAGACATTCGGGTCCTGTTGGTGTGAAGTTTCTGGATTAAAGTGCCTAGGAGAATCATGAAAATAGTCATAGGCTTCCTCATGTTGAATATTTGAGTTAGAGGCAATTTAATAGTTCTCATTCGATTGATTCACCATAGTATCAATAGTTGCTGTAGCAGGAGCATGTTATTGAACTTCTAGAGATGTATCTAGAGAAGTTGTTGGCTATGTGCTTGGACCTAATTTTGTTGATGCACTTTTAGTTGCTATATTTCTGATAGGATTAGCTATTAATGGAACATTTGATGATTAAGGTGAGGAAGATAATGGTTTTATCATCAGAAAATCATCTTTATCAGCTTCAAATGTTCTTGATCAGCCACCAGCTTTATTCATATCTGCATTTGACACAACATATTGATTAAATGATGTTGTTAAAGAGTTAATATAAATATTCAGTGAGGAATGTTTGATGATTTAAGAAATGAATGCTCATTGAATTCAACATTTGTGGATTCATCAATTAAGTTTAATATTGGATTAAACACTCTAAAAGCTTTAATAACTTATGAATAATCAATAAAGAATCCTTCATTTGTTTTAGGAGCAAACTTTTCTAAATGGTCTCTGGTGTTTAATATTGATACACGACACCTAATTGATTTAAAGAAATCAATGAAAGGTTTTCTATGAAATAGCAGTTCATAAGGTGTTTTGTTGCTCTCTTTTACATTCAATTTTCTGCTTTATACATAAAAAGCTGTGTTAACTTCTTCTACCCAAAAAGTGATTAGCAGTTTATCATCAAGTAACATTGTTCTTGTAGCCTCAATCAGTCATTTGTTTCTTCTTTCAGCTACCTTATTTTTTAAGGAGTTCTAGCCGCACTGAATTGATGAGCAATACCTATGTCAGTACAAAATGAACTCAAATTGTCATTTTTGAATTCTGTTCAATTATCACTTTTGATTGATTTTACTTTTAAGTCCAACTAATTTTTATTCTTAGTGATTAAATCTTTGATGATTTGTGCTGATTTGTTTCTAGGAAGTATGAAGAAGACCTAGGTAAACCAAGAAAATTCATCATTGATCACCAAACAATACTACTTTTTGCCTATGCTCATGGTATAAGTTGGGCCAAAAAGATCCGAATGAAGTAGCTTCAATGGTGTATTGTTTGAGTTCACAACCTTAGGCCTATAGGAAGTTTTGTGTTCCTTGAATGTGCTTAAAATCATGCCAAAGGGAACTATCTCCTATCATGTGTCGAGAACATCCATTGTCCACATACTAGATATTATTGGACCTTATCGAATGATCCTACAAGCACAAGCAACTCAGTTAGAATATAGAACCCAAGCCATGATGGTCTTGGATTTCCTATTTCTATCAACCACTATGAAACTTTGGTAAACCCCTTTGAATTTTGCTTTGATTTGAGATTTATCATATTCATTAAATTAGGTTTTGAAAATATAGCTTGAAGTTCATGAGCAAAAGATCTTGTCTTTTTAGTTTTGATGAATCTTGATGATGAGCAGGAATAAAGAATTGACCACTTGATGAAGGAATGTCATCATCAGAAAAGGCTGGTAGGTTGAATGAGTTGAAAATGGTGTTTGAATCGTAGAACCATTCCGGATCAGAACTAACATTGGAATCATTTGACTCTTGCCAATCAACATAGAAGGATTCTTGCACAATTCTTGTTCATTTGGTGTATACTCAATAAGCTTTTTGACTTAAAGAATATCCGACAAAGTAACATTCATCAGACACTGCCCCAAACTTTGAGTTTTGAGCTTGAGTATTCAACAATGTGCATGAGCATCCAAAAAGACGAAAGAAGTCAATCAATGGCTTTCGCTTGTGAAACATTTGATAAGGAGTCTTCATCTTGTCTTTCATAATTAGGACTTTGTTTAGAACATAGGAGGCACAGTTGACTGCTTCTGCCTAAAAATAATAGGAAGTTTAGATTCTATGAGCATAGTCCTGACTGCTTCAATGAGAGTGTGATTCTTTCTTTCAGCGACACCGTTCTGCTGAGGTGTTCTTGTAGTGTTGAATTGTCTGAGAATCCCTTTGCTTGCACAGAATGAATCAAAAATCTGGTTTCTAAACTCTATTCTATTGTCACTTCTTATGCCATAACCTTCTTGTTGCTGATGTTTTCAATGGTCAAAATTAGCTTTTGCAAAACCTTTGCTGTCTCTCCTTTCCTGACCCAAGAGTATCTTGAAAAATCATCTGTTATAACAAGACAGTAAGATTTCTTAGCGATACTTTTCACACTTATTGGACCGAATAGATAAGAATGTAATAACTCAAGAGGATTAGAAATGGAGTTTTCCAGTTTAAGCTTATGTGATTTCTTGTGTTGTTTACCTTTAGCACAAGACATGCATTTTTCAATTATAGAAAATTCCTTTTGTGGTAATCATCGGACAAGATTATTTTTAACCAATTTGTTAATATTTTTAAAATTCACTTGCCCTAAACGTCTATGCCACATAGTGGAGGTTGATTCTTTGGAGTTCATATCGAGTAGATATGTGTCATTTTTCCTCGCAGCTCGCATAATCACCAAATCATCTAGAACTGAAAATTCAGGCTTAAGAAACAAACATTCGTTAGATTTAAAAACAACAAGAATATTCTTATCATTGATTTGCGAAATGCTTAGGAGATTGAAGGCCAATTCAAGCACGAAATTTACCTTCTCCTAGGTTAAAGAACCATTTGATACCTCACCTTGACCTATTATTTTACCTCCTTTATTATCACCCACTAAAGAAACATATCTTCTGTTTATGATCTGATAGTTGGTAAGAAAGTCCTTCTGGTCATATGCCTGGAGCATCCACTATCAACATGCCAAATGCTAATGATAGTCTTTCTCGAATGATCCTGGCATATTGATTAGTTAAAATTATTTAGACACTAGGAATCAAACCTTAACCGGCTTGGTTTTTTGAGGAGATGAATTTTTATAAAAGAAACTATCAACAAAATGTTTTATTCTATTTCCTAAAGATCTGTTATCTACATTCCTATTTACAACCTCCGGGCAGTGCTTAACGACGTGATCATCCTTTCCACATTTGAAACAACGAGATTTAAAAAATCTTCTTTTATCCTTTTGAATTGGAACATGATCCATGATAATCTCTTCCTCACATTCAGATATAAGAGAATCATAATCACTCTAAGTGACGTGCACTTCCTGTGATTTGTTTTTTAAGTCCATTGTTCTGTCAGGATTTATGGATTCTCTTATCTCTTGAATTTTACAATCATGTGAGGATGTTGTTTCATTTGGATTAGAAATTTGAATTGGAGTGAAAGTGGGGATGGGGAGAGAGATGAATTGTTTAAAACAATTTGATTTTGAAGAAGTTTCATGGCCTTTACCGATAACACAAACTTGTTCTTTAACATTAGAAATGTCAACTCTATTTGATTCAGACATTTTGGAGTGAGAACAACTTGGAACTATTGTCTATAAAAGACTTTTTGAAATAAGAAGAACTAGAACTACAACTTCCAAGACCTCTACTTCCTCCATAATCATAATCTTCCTGAACCTCTTTAAGATTCACTCCTTCTAAACCTACAAACAAACTATTAGTATCCTTTTCAATTAAATCATTTATAGGATGAGGTGTAGGCATTGGAGAAGAGCAAAAGGTACTAGGAGGTGGATAAACATAGGTGGTTTCACCATAACCCAACTCAGTTTTAATTCTAGCTCCCCTTTGTTTGCTATAGAGTTCCTCTTGCTTCATTCTAGAAATTGTCCATTTATCAAGCTTTGTTTTAAGTTTAATAGTCTCAAATTTAGCCAAAGTTACTCTTTCAGTCAAAGTATTAACTTTCTCATTTCTCTCAAAAAGGGTTCTTTTTAAATGATCATTTTCTTTTAAAGCTTCATTTAATTTAACAAACTATTCTACTTCATTCTTTTTGAGTTCCTCATTTATTATTTTTAGTTCCCCTTCATTTTCCATTAATAGTTTGTTCGCCTTATAAATACCAAATAAGCGAATTTTGCAAGCAGATGAACACATCTTGAATTACCTCATATGGAATATCCATGACCTTCTTTTCAGCATCTAAGGCCTTTTCACAATTTCAGACCCTTGTGTCACCCTTCAACTACTCTTTCTTCATAGCTTTTGTGGCTTCATCATCTCCTCTCTTTCACAATCATTCTTCATGTTATCTTTCACCTCAATCTCCTTCTTCTTATCAGCTTCACCTTTCACCACTTCTACAATTTCAGCTACCATGACATGATTGATTTCTTCTTCAATCTTGGCTAACTCTGCACTCCTATCAAAATTGGTTATAAGAGCTGTTTCTTTCTTTTGCTTGTTTTCTTCTATATCACCAATTGGAATGACCCTGGTAACCCCCATTCCTGGTTCAGTGACAACAGGAGATGGACATTCTCTTTTGAAGTTCCCGAGTTGTTTGCAATTGAAACATCTAAGCTTTGATTTGTCAAATCCAACTTTTGCGTTCTGGTTTCCTAAATTCTTTCTTCCCGTTCTCTCCATGAATCTTCTTGCTCGAAGAGTGATCATAGCCATCTGCCACTGAAGGTCAGCTTCTTCCAAATCATCAGGATCCACCTAATACATGTCTTTGGCAGTCATTCCTCTACCCTTCAACTGACCAGCTACCAAAGCCTCATAACTGTGCATAAAAAGACTAAATAAAGCCATACTTTCCAATAGAACCTGTGGGAGATTTGAAGTTTTTGATGTAGATCCATTTCCAGTGGACATGTCAATAGTACCGGTCATCCCACTATAAGCTGACATGTGCAATGGTGAATCTGAACTGGATGAAATAAGAGCAGCATTCTGTGAGTAGGCTTGAGATGGAAGCATTGCTTGGTTGTACTCTCCGCATTTCAGATCTAACTCAAAATATTTCAACTTGTTGATTATATCCATGAGCTTGTAGTCCAAAAATTCCCTTTCTTGCTTTAATATTCTCACTTGCAAGCTCCATTGAGGTGGTAAAAAGTCCAACAGCTTTGCCATTTGTCATTGTTTGACAGCTTCTCATCATACTTCTTGTTGAAGCTCTTAGAAAATTAACATTTTGTCTTTATTTGTTTTTTTTGTCATAGTATAGGGACTTATTTGTAAATATATGTTCTTTTGTTTTGTTGATAGTATAAATAGGATACTTTATATAGTGTAAAAAAAGAGGAGATAACAAAATAGAGAATAGAAGATAGGTCTAAGAAACAGTTAGAAAATCAGTTGAACGAACTGAATCCTTACACTTTGTATCCTGTGCATTTGCTATCAATGAAATCTATGAATTTTTTGATGTATTTGCATGTGTTGATTACTTTGTGTTTGATTTGATCATTGTATTATCATATATTCACAGATTCGATCCTTTTGAACCGATCAATTGGTATCAGAGCCTTTCGGTTCAGTGATCAGAGCTTATCGACTTTTTGAGCTCTTTGAATCACTTGAAATCTGTGATTGATTGAAATTTGATCAATTAATTGTTGTTTTCAGTTGTGTTTCATCCATAGAAACATGACTTGAATCAAAATTTTGTGTTCAATTCGTTCAATTCTAAAAAATTGATCGAATTAGTGTTCGAACTTTGTTCTTCATATTCGGACTGAAATTCAATCAGAATACTGATTTTTTGCTGTTGTTGCATCAAATTTAGGATTAAGGATTGTTAATCGACCTAATTACTACCTAATTGGAAGTTTTTAGATCAATTAATCAAGTTTTGAAGACTTTCATAAGATCTGAGTTTGTTGAAGCTGATGAATTAGGCGCATTATGGTTGAAAACTGCTGAAAATTGTCTAAGTATCTAGGCGCATCACCACTATTTGAGCGTTTTAGTACTATTCAGACGTTTTTCAGATTAGGTGTTTGACCACTGTTGATGCGTTTTATAACTGTTTGAACACTTTGTGACTGCAGAAACCAAGTAATTCTAGGCGCATTTAAACTGTTTAGGCTCTTTAGAACTATTTGGGCGTTTTATACCCCAAGCGCTTAACAACTGTTTGGGCGTTTTACAACTGTTCGGGCGCTTTACAAGTTGAGCATTTTGAGAATTCTACTAAGGCATTTCCTTAGGCATTGCTAAGTCAAAGTCAGGTGCTTCAGAACTGTTTAGGCATTTCACTACTGTGTAGGCGCTTGACAACTATTCAGGCGCATCAGCTGTCGGACTTATCAGTAAACACTTAGAAATTTTTTCATAACCTAAAATCCAAAAATATTTTTATTTCATAGTTTTTAATTCAAAACTTAAAAACAACAAAAACAAGTCTTTTTCTTAAAATCAAAATTACAAAATGGTTAAGTCTGCAGATTCTGAGAACAGGGTTCCAAAGCTAAAGAACAAAGCTGATTTCAAGAACTGGTCCTTAAGACTGAAGCATCATCTAAATTCTATTGACACTGACTTATGAAAGTCAATAGAGAAAGGACCTCATATCCTGATTACATCTGATGGTCCTGATAGAGGATTTGTTTACATAAAAGACTCTCAAGAACCTTATCCTGAGGATGGTCTGCAAGGTGATGACTTAAGAAAAGTGAAGAATGATATCAAAGCTTATTCATTGATGTGTAAAGGATTACCATTGGAAGTCTTGACTAGACTTGATGGTTATCAAACTGGGTACACTATGTACAAAGCTTTGAAAATCATATGTGAAGGAGGTAAAAAGATACAAGATCTCAAAAAGCAAAAACTTAAGAGGCAGTTAGAGTTGTTTGAGCATATTTCTAGGGAAGCAATGAATCAAATGATGAACAGATTTGTGCAACTAACTACTGAGATGTCAACGGCTAGTATAAAAAATGATCTAAAAGATCTAAATTTCAAACTTCTCAATGCTCTTCCATCTTCATGGAAACAAACAGTAACATTATTGAAGCATACTAAAAAGTTCCCTATGGATCTTGATCTTTTGATTGCCAAGATTGAATCAGTTAAGATTGATGAAAGCTCAAGAAACAATGATAGAACAGCATGAATGTCTCAGTATAAGTATGTTGCATCTCCAGCTAATACAGTGGAGAATGCTTTTCTAGCCACAGATGATAAATATCCAAAAGAAGAGCGTGATTTGTTCGTTGGAGCTGGTTTCTTTATAGATTCTTCTTACACAAGTGCTCATGTTTAGGCAACTCAACCTCAACCTCTATCTCCTCTTAAAACTCAAACTCCTAAAACTCAAACTGAGACTCCATCTTCTAACTCTGCTAAAACTAGCAAAGTTAAAGATGTTATTAACATCCTCTTACAGGATGATGAGTCTAAATCTGCTTTTACTGCTTTTATGGCAAGTTTTCAAGCATATCAAGGTAGTCATTTAACACAATTAGATCTTGTTTTGCAGGATTTGTTCGAGATGGATCCAGATGATGTAAAAGAGATGGACTTAAACTGGCAAATGGTGATGATTGTATATAGAACTCAGAAACACTCCTATTTCAACAGGAACTACAAGCCAAGTACTAACAAAACTGTTGGCTTTGACAAATCAAAGTCAAGGTGTTTCAACTGTAACAGCTATGGTCATTTCTCGAGGGAATGTAAAGCTCCTAGAAACCAAGGAGGAAATGGTCAAGCAGGTTCTAGCAGTCAAAGATATCATCAACAGTCTCAGAAGACATTTCAAAAGCCTTATCAGAGTCTTCCTATGCCAGAACTTAAGGATGAATCAAAAGCATCTAAAGAGCCAAAGAAAGTTCTAGTTGTTAGCATTAAAGATGGATATGACTGGAGTGCTTATGCTGAACAATTTACAGCTGATATAACCTCTAGTTTATCTCTTGTTGTAGAAATTCAAACTGAAGACTGGTCAGAAGACAGTGATCCTAAGGCTAAAGATGACTCTGAAAATGAGGAAGAAGAGTATGACTAGAGTGATAAATCTGATCCTAAAGAGGATTCAGAAGAAGTTGCACTAATGGCACAGTCAGATCAACCAAAGGTTGAAAATTCATCTTCTGACTCTAAGACTTCTTTTTTAAAATATCCTGAAATTCCAGTTGAAGTAAGAGAAAAAATGTACACTAAAGCTTGCTTTGAACAAGTAGAGTACTATAGAACTTATTCATATAAAATATGTGACAAGCTCAAACAAGAGGAAGTAATGCATAACAAACTTAAAAACGATCACAAAATATCTGATGAAAAGATTCTCTCTCTACAAACATCATGGAATAAAACTTTGAAAGAACTGGAAATTGTTACAAAACAACTTGAAGAAATGACAAAGAATTTATAAGAAGAGAAAATAGCACATGCTACAACACAGGTTGATCTTGCAAAAGTTAAAAGTTCAAAAACAATTGTAGAACAACTGGTAAGTGAGAGAAAAGACAAACAAAAAGCAGGTTTAGGTTTTACACATGAACCAATGCCTGAATCCATCACAAACACGTTACCAAAAAACTTCAACACACATGATCACTCACCTGAAAACAAAGCTAAGCTAAGAGCATTCCAAAACAAGAAAATGAATTCTCAGAGTGATGAAGAGAAAACGAATGTTGAGATATTTGAGGAACATGATTCTGAAAAGATTAAAAATGGTCATCCGGTGAAAGTTAAATCATATGAACCACGACCAAAAACTAAGAAAATGTTTGTTCCAAAAGAGTCAATTGTCGAATAAGTGAGTGAAAAGAATGACAATCAAAACTCTAAAAATAATGAGAAAGCTAAACAAGATGAAGAAACATCTAAAGATTCAATATCTTATGGATTAAATAATCCAGAGTTTATTAAATGGCAGAAAGAACAGAAGGAAAAAGAAACTGAAAAAGAATCTCCACCTAAAGATGTTCAATCTGAAAGCAAACAAAGATCATCAAGATCTAGAAACCAAAGATGAAGAAAGAAAAATACTAAAGCTAAATCAACACAGAATGCAATTCAAAACAGTCAAATCAAAAGAACAAATCAATCAAATCAGCTTAAACCTGTGAAATTTGTATCTGCAGGTATGTTTAACATGATCAAAATTCCAGAAATCAAATCTAATCCAAAGAACAAATCCAACTCTGATCTGAAAACAAGTTCAGATTATAAGTCTTCCGCTATCAATAAACGATTTGTATCTAAGGAGTCGAGGAATGATGTTAATGTTAAAAACTCTAAACTCAAATTTTAAAAGAAAAAATTCACAAATCAAAAACAACAGATTAACTTTTCAACTCCTAAATCCAAACAAGGATCAAATGTGGCATCCACATCTAAAGTTAATCAAAAATTGTTTAAAATTCAAAGGTACTGTGAAATCTATGATATGTATAATCATAAGACTGAAGAATATTTCTTTAACAGGTACTGTCATATAGGTGATATGAAAAATCATTCAACAGCTGATTGTTATTTCAACAAACATTGTACCTATTGTGATGAAAGAACTCACAAAACTGAGAATTGCTACTTCAGAAAGAACTCGCCAAGGAATGGATATATAAATTCTCAATTAAAAATGGATATGTCAATCCACAATTTCAAAGAAATAAAAGTGTTGGTTTTCAAAGATTGACAAAACAACCTTCCTTAGGCTTAAGATCTTTTTGAAGAAATGATTCTGTTTATGATGATTCTTACGCTGCAAAACCAAGACAATATAATCAAGGAAAATTCGTTCCAGGATCTATGAGAATGAATGGTGGGAAGCTTGGTAAACAAAACTTTTTGTCTGATGGTTTGAAATATCTTGATGATGATCTTGAAAAACATTACAATGCTTTAAGGACAAAACAAATCAAAGATAATCAAAAATTTGTAAGAAACGGAATTGGTAAATTTGTCAATAATAAGCCTGATTTGAAAAAGCTTCACTTTAAACAGTTTACCATTGTTGATAAATTTGGCAAGCCCAAGACCATCTCGGCTTGGGTTGACAACTCAACTTAATTCTTTCTGAAATGCAGGTACGCCCGAGAAGACCTATCAACACATGGTAGTTGATAGTGGGTGTAGCCGGCATATGACAGGCAACCATGCCTTGCTTCAAGAATTTAAGTTAAAGGATGGTACACATGCTGCTTTTGGAGGTGATGCAGGAGGAAAAATAACAGGCGAAGGAACTGTATCCAATGGGATTATCAACTTTGATAAAGTCAACTATTGCTCACAGTTGAACTTTAATCTTTTAAGCATTTCCTAAATTTGTGACAAATCTTATTCTATTTTATTTGATGATTCATTTGTTACATTTTGAAGCCAGGTTTTCAGATAAGCAAAGAATGGGTAGTTGTTAAAGCTGTTCGAGATCAAGATGTATACAAGTTAGATATGTCTCAAGTTGATCCATCTACAGAAACAACATGCCTAATTGCTCAAGCATCAAATGATGAAAGTCAGCTATGGCATAGACGTCTCGGGTATTCCAATTTCAAGAACATTAACAAGCTTGTATCAAGAAAATCATGTTGTAGGTCTTCCAACAAAGAAGTTTGCCACAATTGATCTCTGCTCAGCATGTTTAAAAGGAAAGCAACACAAAGCATCTTATAAGCCCAAGCAGATAAACTCAAATTCCAAACCTCTCCAGATGTTGCATATGGTCCTATTTGGACCAACAAATATGCAGAGTATTGGAAAGAAATCTTATTGTTTAGTTATCATTGATGACTTTACAAGATTTTCTTGGGTTTTCTTTTTGCATGCGAAATCTGAAACGGCTGAATTATTAAAAGAATTCATTATTAAAGTAGAAAATCAATTAGAACAAAAGGTCAAAATAATTAGAAGTGATAATGGAACAGAATTTAAAAATGCGAATATTGACATGTTTTATGCAGAAAAGGGTATTGCTCGTCAGTTCAATGCTCCTAGAACTCCACAACAAAATAGAGTTGCTGAAAGGAAAAACAGAACTTTGATTGAACCAGCACGGTCTATGTTAGCAGATGCCAAAATTCCAATCGCTTTCTTGGATGAAGCCATATCCACTACATGTTTTGTGAAGAATCGTTCATTGATTATGAAAGATAAATAGAAAACTTCTTATGAGTTGATGTTTGGCAGAAAACCTAATATAGATTTTCTTAAATCTTTTGGTTATCTAGTTTTGATTTTAAATTCAAGTGATCAGCTAGGAAAATTTGATTCACAATCTAATGAAGGATTTTTCATTGGATATTCGTCGGTTTCAAAAGCCTATAGAGTTTATAACTCTAGGAAAAATGTTATTCTTGAAGCATTCAACGTTAAATTTCATGAAAATTGTTTTCCATCAGTTGCAAATGGTCCAGCTTGGTTGTTTGATTTAGATTCATTGTCAAACTCCTTTCATTCTAACTTGTTTGAATTTACAGGTGAGAAGAAAAATCAAGTAGAAGATCTCGATTCTTTCAGCGATGATTTTGATTCTGATGATATGGATGACTCAAGCCCAGATTATCCATTTTTATCATTTGTTAGAGATCCTATATTTCAACCTCAACAAGCTCAAGAGCATCCCGTTTTAGAAAATTCAAATGTTTCATAACCTTTTCCTAATGATGGTCCTGAAATTATACAACCTGAGTCCGGAACGTCATCGATTTCTGGTGATGTAGTTGGTACTGATAATCTTGATTATTTTATCAACTCACCGACTCAAGTTCCAAATTTCAATCCACATTCTTTGAATTTATTGCATTAGCTTTCCGACTTGAACCAATCTAATCTGGATGTTCATGTTCAAGTGAATGAGATTCCAACATCTCGTGTTCACAAGAACCATCCAATATCTCAGGTTATCGGTCCATTGAATGAGAGAAAGATGAGAAGTCAATCAGAACAAGCAAACCTTTGCTTATACTCATGTTTTCTATCTCAAATTGTTCCTAAAAACGTCACCGAAGCGTTAAAGGACAATGGATGGATTGAGGCAATGCAAGAAGAATTATTGCAATTCCGCAAACAGGAAGTGTGGAAGCTTGTGGACTTACCTGAAGAAGAAAATACCATAGGCATAAAATGGTTGTTTAGAAACAAAACAAACGATCAAGGAATTGTTGTTCGTTACAAAGCAAGACTCGTTGCACAAGGTTACACCCAAGAAGAAGGAATAGACTATGATGAAGTATTTGCTCCAGTTGCAAGACTTGAATCAACTCATGTCTTCCTGGCTTATGCATCATTCATGAAATTCAAGGTGTACCAAATGGACGTTAAAGGTGCTTTCTTGTATGGACCAATCACTGATGATGTGTATGTCAAGCAACCTCCGGGTTTTAAAGACTCAGAATTTCCTCATCATGTGTACAAGCTTAGGAAAGCTTTGAATGCTCTACATCAAGCTCCTAGAATCTGGTATGAAACATTATCACAACACTTAATCCAACATGGATACACGCGAGGGAAAATCGATCCTACTTTGTTTATAAAGAAGGATGCTGATGATCTCTTATGTGTTCAAGTGTATGTTGATGATATTATATTCGGTTCTACAAGTCCAAAATTGTGAAATGAATTTGAAGAAATAATGAAGTCTCATTTCCAAATGAGTTCTATAGGGGAAATTAATTTTTTCCTTGGACTTCAAGTGAAGCAGTCTGCAGATGGAATTTTTATTAACCAAGAGAAATTCCTTAATAAACTCTTGAAAAAATTTAAACTGCAAGATTGTTAATCCATAAGAACTCCAGCTGACGTAAATTCCAAGATTGAACTTGATCCGAAAGGAAAATCTGTCGACCAAACTTAATACAGATCTATGATTGGTTCTTTGATGTATCTTACTACATCTAGACCTGATTAATGTATGCTGTTTGTGTCTGTGCCAGGTACCAATCTGACCCGAAGGAATCCCACTTAATTGCTGTTAAACGAATATTCAGGTATCTTAAAGGAAAACCGGCTTTAGGGCTATGGTATCCTTATGAAGGTAACTTCGAGCTACATGGATATACAGATAGTGATTATGGAGGATGTTATCAAGATTGTAAATCTACTACGGGTGGTTGTTAGTTTTTAGGTCCCAGATTAGTCTCATGGCAATATAAGAAACAAACAAATGTCTCTGTTTCAATCGCAGAAGCTGAGTACATAGCTGCTTCAGCAGGATGTTCTCAAATCCTTTGGTTACAAAACCAACTGCTGGATTACGGGTTCAATTTTCTTAAAACTCATATTTACATTGATAACACTGCTGCTATGTTTATTACAGCTAATCCTGTCCAACACTCAAAAACAAAACATATCGAGTTTCAATATCATTTTCTCAGAGATAACTCTGAAAAAGGTTTAATCATTTTGATTCAAATCACAACTGAAAAACAGTTGGCTGAACTATTTACAAAAGCCTTTTTACCGGGTCGATTTGAATATTTGGTCAAGTCAATTGGATTTATTAACCATGTTTAAAAATTGGTTTTGAGTTTTCAGTTATTGAGTCATAAAATGGTAAGAAACCTCCCTTATTTGATTGAGAAAACCAAAAGAGAAATTGTCAAAGTTAACTGCCTGATTGTATATATTGTGTGTGCATGCTTATTAAAAAAAGGAAAAGCAAATAAAAATTAGAAAATTGCAAAAACAAAAGAGAAAAATATAAAACAAAATACAAAAAAAATAGATTTTATTCATTTGTTACATAGTTTAGGAATGAATCTGTCTTTGCAATATGTAAAAAATGATAGATACATTAGTTTTGATCAGTTACATAATTCACTCATTACTAAAGTCTGACGTGATCAGATATGATGTGCAGGTAGGCTCATGTAATTATACTGAAAAGTAAATTCTTGTGATTAAACTAAATCAATTATACATTCATGTTTGTCCATTTTAGTACCAATGAGTAGTGTTGACTTCTCAAATTGATTGCTTGTAAAGTCATAGTCTCACACCTGGTGGCGATATGAATAACCATTGAGCTCTAATTAATTTAAGCATCTAATCACTTCTCTGTTATGAGTCATCGTAGACCTGAGGTGACGATATATCCTTTGTTGTAAGTAATTACAGACCTGGATATTCTCACTTGATGCAAAAAGATGCCAATGTGCACAATATCAACATGAGATCTGGTTATGAGTATATGGCAGGTTAACAAGTTGAGAAAGGTGATTTCTTGTAGATCTTTATGAGAGTTGAACTCTCTTAGTCTAAGTGTGACTTACATAATTTCATATCTAACCGTACCTTAATCAATCCGAGAATTGAAAAAGTAAGTGTGCTGAGTATCTTGCCAAGAGCACTCATTTTCTGTCCTTAGATCTCTTGTCTCCTTTGCAGCAGAAATGCTGACCTGAAACATACTTGATCAGGATTTAATTACTTTCTATAACTATCCATCATTTTTTTTCTTTTAATGTGCTGATCTAAATTGATATGATCTCACTGCAGGCATGTGATTCAATTGTATATAGTAGATTTTTTTATTCTGCTTTAGTTTTGATTTTTGCATGATTTTTTGTGTGCAGACATGTTAATAATGATTAGTTGCTCTTCTTGCAAAGAAGAAGAAACTTCTAAGTTTGTTAAAATTTAAAGTTTAAGGGGAGTAAAAAGTGTCAAAGAGAAAATAATTGATTTTCAATTTTAGGATAAAATGGATGAAGCTGAAATTTCAAAGCATATGTGTGTTTGATATGATGTAAAAATGAACCCGAAAAAGAATTCAAATTCAGTAGAAAAGCTTCTTGTAACAAAATAAAGACTATCTGAAAATTTAGAGACTAAAATGACGAGAAATTGTTTTAAAAATTTAAATTAAAAATAAAATGGTAAAAAATAAAAAAATTTTGAAATGTCAAAAAATGATAAAATTGAGGGTCACTAATGAAAATTTGAGTGATAGTCAAACAATTTTGACTAAGTTTTGAAAATTGGGTGTGAATAGTGGTAATGTGTTTGTATAGTGTTCAGATGAATGATGAGAAAAGTTCAAGTGTCAAGACTCATGGAAGGATCCCATGAGCCTAAAAAGTACTCATAAGTTCAGATTAGGAGTATGGTGATTTATCAGGAATTTGTACAAGTGTTGGCCGTTTCAAACAAGCTCATGCGCCTAAACAGTTGTCACGTGTCTGAAAAATTGGTTAAGTGTTGGGCGTATTATCTATGCTCATGCGCCTAAACAGTTCCAGATTTCCAAGGGTTAGACGTTTGAAGTGAAAAATTACCAAGTGTTGGCGTTTCAATTAGTCTTATGCGCCTAAACAGTGCCTAAGCGCCTAAACAGTGCTTATGCGCCTGAACAGTGCCCATGCGTCCAAACCTCATGCACACAAACAGTGCTCATACGCCTGAAAAACATTTGTGATTCTTTCATTCATTCACTCATTCACAAACTCAAACACTCTGATTCACTCACTCGAACAACTGATACACTCATTAATTAAACAATTGATCGTTACCTGTTAATCTTTTTGATATATAGGTACAAGAGAATTTGATTGCTGAGGAGTCTTCACTTGAATTTATCAAAGTTGTTGCTGATTCACCTATTCATGTGCTAGATGAAGGTGGAAGATCAACAAAAATGCTAAAGTCCTTTCTGAGATCTTGAATGCTGAGCAGATCATAGAATCTTTGAAAGAAGTTCAAATCTGCATTCAAGAAGGCTTTGAAAGAGTTGGAACTCTACAAATAGAAGCCTATGTTCAAGATCAAAGATGAGACAAAAGAGTTCAATGTGGACTGAAGACAATGTAAATCTTAAGGGGAGTATTGTTGAAGCTCTTAGAAGATTAACATTTTGTCTTTATGTGTTTTTTTTGTCGTAGTATAGGGATTTATTTGTAAGATTGAGAAGATGAATATGTCAAAAACTAACCAAAAACACAAACAATCAAGAGCACAATGGCTCTGATACCATATTGTTGGTCCAAATGATCGTTTAAACGTGCTTTTATGATGATTTAACACCAGAATCCTCAAGTTATCACTAATTCTAATAACTTGGGGACCAAGTAATGATACAAGAATGAGCACAAATCAATCAAAACCCATTTGAAACAAGATTTTGATAAGATGATTAAGAACAATGCTGAAAGATAATAATAATAAGCTCCTAGCAATAGCAATACACAATGAACTCAAATCAGTAGTATTTCATTAAGGTTTCAAGAGTTACAAAATGATCAAATAACAAATATATTTTTAAAGGATCTAGTTTCACATATAATTTTGCATAGTGCAAAACTGTCATGCAATGTGACCATGTGAAACTACCGGGTGAAACTATAGTTTCGCATGTCACAAAAATACAAAACCAACAAAACTAAACTAGATCCTATTACAATAATAACTAAGCTATAACTAATGGCAAGGTGAATACCACCCTATACTTGATCATCAGTATTCTAAATTTAGATGATTGTGCACGTCACATATTGAACAATACTTATTAAAGTAGCATTCAACTATGTTGTGATTTAACATATCACATAGTTCACAATATTTGGACTATTTCTTGATGTTTGATATTGAAGCTTTGGATGGAAAGACATTTTGTTTAGATTTATTTTTAGTCTTTGAACTAGAAGCAACATTAATTCTTTTCACCTCATAGATTAGTTTTTCAATTGTTTTGATTTGAGGTTTTATGAACTGGTTTTGCTTACTCTTTTGGTTCTTTTCATATGTCTCAAATTTCTTATAATCTGATTTTGAACAGATTTCAAAACCAACATGTGCTTTTGATTTTGAGTTTGTTTTACTCTTTGGTGATGAGCTCATTAGAGCTTTAACTTTTAATGACGAGGAAGCTGTAGCTTTTCTTTTGGAGTTTGATGAAACATTATCTAATTTGCTTGAATTTTAAAGAGTTTTAAACTCATTATCAAATATGCTTTCAATAGTTTGTTTAACCTTAAGCTTAGCATCCTTATCATTGATGATACATGTAGGTGTAAAATTCTCAAAAGGTAAAATGGCCTTGTTAGGACTTTTAGGCTTTTAACATACACTAACTTGTTTAAACACTCTTTAATCTTAATTGAATGCCCATTTTTTATATCTTTTTTGCATCAGTTTCCATGTACACATGAGGTTTGCTATGTAGATTTACGGTTTGAAAAAAGTCTTAGATTTGGTATCAATAATTTTAATTTCATTTAAATATGTTTTTGTCAATGGCTCAGGCATGACAAAGTAGTTGTCATTGTAAGGTCAGGGGACAAGCCTTGTAACCTATGCTAGTTATATCTTTTGGTTCTTTTTGCAACTCAGACAACTCTTGAATCTTAGATGATGAAAATTGAAACTTTTCAAGTTTCACTTCAGTAGCTGGGTGTTCAACTTTTGATTTTGTTAACAATTCTGTTAAATTTTCAACCTTAGGTTTGAGAGTATACTTCTCACAATGTAGTTTTTCAATGTATGCAAGCTATGATTTGATCTTGGTTTCAAAGCTTCGCATTTCATGCTTTAACATCTCAGATTTTTTCATCTTTGACCATATTAGCCAACTTGTAATTATGCTCTTTATAGCCTTGATGCTTGTTGAGGCATTTTTGGCTTCAAAGATTGGATTTTACTTTAGCTGGCATTGGAGTTGGAGCATCTTTGATGTGAGCAATTAGTGCATGATTTTGATATGTTTGCTTCACATTTTCTGCATAGAGGCTCCAATCACACACACCATCTTGTCTGATGACAAGAGCCTTAGAAAAAAGGCTGAGGTGTTGATTAAGATTGGTTTGTGATTTGAGGTTGAGTCTGCTAAAATGATGGCTAAATGCTTTGATGATTATGGAAGCTTTGATTGCCTTGATTTAAAGATTAACCATATGAGCTTCTTGAGAATTTGTTGTGGCTGCTTCTTGGAGCATTACATTCCCTTGAGAATTGGCCATTGACACCATAATTGTAGCATTTAACTTGAGTTTGTTGTTAGAATCAACAAGTGAATTAAAGGATAATGTCTACCATAATCAATCAAAATGTGTTCTAACATTCAAACAATCACTTAGTAACATACAAATAATATTAACATACATATCAAGCACTATTTATTATTTAAATTTCTTTTTCAGATTTTGTAGATAAAAGAAATTTTGCTAAGTGACCACAATGGATGAGTAGTGCCCACAACGGATGCAGTAGCAGTCACAACGGATGAAGAATGAAGTCTAAGTGCAGACAGCGGATGAACAAACATACAACAGAGACCAAGTCCATAGCTGATGAACTGTCCACAGCGGATGTCATCCATAGCAGATGAACATTCCATAATGGACAAAAACTCAACAAGCAATAAAAGTGTTCACAGCAGACATCATCCATGCACAGCAGATATTATCCATGCACAGTGGACAAGTAATTCAACATTCACATCGGACAACTTATCATCCACAACGGACAAGACATCATCCACAGCGGACAACTTATAGATTTAGGATTATTATGTATTTTTGTTTTACATAAGGGTATCTTTGTAAATGTACATAGGCTATAAACAGCCGTATACCCTAATCCTTTGTAAGCTTTTGAACAATCATCAATCAAACAAGTAGTTATTATCACTCAAAGCAATTAATCATACAAATACACAATCATACACACATAGAGATCATATCAATAATAATGGGTTTTCACACTATGATTATTTAAGTATTGATTCATAACACACTTGTTGTTATTATTGAGAGATTGAAAAAGATCGTTGGGGGATTCATCCTTTTTTTCTTACAAAGACCAAAAACCCCGAATCCATCAGGTGGTATCAGAGCCTTGGCTCGAATCATACAACTGATTTTTGATTCTCTCAATCAATACAATGATTTCTATGATTCATTAGCTTCATAACATCCATTTTGAGCTTGAAATAGACACAAAACCCTCTTCTACATCATACATTCAACAAATGTTTAAAAACATGATTTAATCATATGTTGTAGTACATTTTGAAAAAGATTATGTATTTTTGTTGATACAAAGCTCTCAAAATCATCCACGCACTGTTTTCAAACAGAAACATCACAAAAATCACTAAAACCTTATCGGTTTCAAGGGTTTTTGGATAAAACAGTACACGGGTACTATTCTATCAATTTTTCATCAAACAAATACTGTGCTGGGTGCTTTGACTCCATTCATTGTGTTTAAACATTATATTTGAGTTATTCTATACTCGAATCAGGCTATTAAACATCCTCAAACAACAAATCAATTATTGTTTCTCTTTAAAGTTGTCACAACCGCACCTGTTCTAGGATAAACCCTAGTTCATCACTTGCACAAATCTTCAAAATCTTTGGTGGTTTTGTTGATTTTCATCAAAAAACAAGTAAAGAAAACCATTCTTCATTTGTATTTTTGAAAAAGTTACTTTTGATTCATAAAATCGCCGCTTCAAAACATATTAATTGTTTTTTAGGGTTTTGAATTTATTGACCAAAATTCATTAAAAGGGTGTTGACTGATTGACTTTTCATTTGACAGAATATTCCCTTATCATTAATTGTACCGTGATTGACATATCATTGGAATTAATTAATTAAATTCAAATTAATTAACTTCCTTTATTTGGTAAATTTAAAAGTTATAAAAAACAAATCAAATAAATCCTAGTGACCTTAGGATAAATCAAATTTAGCACCAAGTTAAATAATTAAACAAATTTGACTTAAACCGTTAAGTTAAAATTTAACAATCATGTTAGACGAAATTTCAGGTTCCAGTTGTAAGGCCCCGTTCTCGGGACGCTTACAGCTGGACATTCATGGCATAAAACATTTAAAACATAACATCGCAGTAGAAAATATAACTTTTCATTAATAAGTAAACTCGTGTCAAAATATCATGTCATTTCATTTAAAGTTCAAAAATTGTATTAATACAATATCGTTCCCAAAAATATGGATGCCAGACTTGAACTATCCCAGTAGCTTCCATGTCCATGCTTGTACCTCCTTAGCATCACCAATTACCTGCCAACTATTATGCGTACAAAAGTCAGCGACGCTGAGTGAGTTCTAGTTTTTATAATAAAATAATTTACTTTTCGTATAAACATTTCCTTTACATTCGAACGTGAGCATTCTTCATACATACATCTTGATAATAATCATTTTTTTATCTTTCCTCATCGTTCATAATCATTCGTTTTCGTACCTTCATTCATTAACATCTTTCACTTTCATATAGATCCTGCCATATGCTAAACCCCTACATCATGCCGAAGCTGGTACTGTGCCGAGGCTTATAAATAAACCCCCATGTCATGCCGAAGATGACACAGTACCGGGATAAAGCGACAAGGATCCCATCGCATTTTTGTCAACCTCAAGGATTGGACCCCTGTGTGCATCCTCATGGGTCAGCTAAACCGCACACAGTTGAGCTAACAACCCCTCAATGGGTTGTGAACCGCCATTCATTTTGCTTGCAAGACTTTTATTCGTTCATTACGTTCCACTTTTCATTATTGTTATCTATCACTTTCATTACATAATAGTTTACGTACATATACATACATAACATATCATGTAAAGTCATATTGTAAAACATATAGTTTTGAAAACCATTTAAATGTAAAAAGATAACATAACACATATAGCAGCAAGTCATGCGAAAACTTCATCTCGCGCAAGAACTTCCCTTTCGGGCGAGAACCTTACTACAGTCAAACCCTACACATCAAGTCAACATAGTCGTGCCAAAACTTACAAGGCACGCGAGACAATACGTTTCACGCGAGAACTTAACTATCACGCGAGAACTTCACCAGATTCAAATTTCGTACCATACAATTTTACCTACTTGCGCCAAACAATGGATTTCCCTCCTAAACACAACTTGTCACGTCTAAGGCTATTCTAACATGCTTAACACCATAATCAACAATATCACAAGCATAAACAAGCATTTGAGTATGCATAATAGCCCCAAAACGTAAAAACTTGCATAAAAAGGGGCTGGAAAATCACCTCTTGAAGATCTAGCACAACAAAACATTCCCTAAAGCTCTTGCCGAACGAAAACTACATATCCACACATTACGTTTATCAATAATCCCTTATTAGTACATAACATGAGTTACTACGCGAGTTACATACCTTAAACACCTCAATTCTTCACTATCTCTCTCTACACAACCGCTTTCTCTCTACCAGCAGCACTTTTAGCGTGATATGGGATCAAACGGGTGTTCTTAGCTATTTATACCCAGTTAAACTTTTCGCTTAGAGTTCTCACGCGAGAAGTCCCCTTCACGTGAGAACTTTTTCTTTCTTTCTTTCTCTTGAAATTTTCGGGGCGTTACAAGTCTACCCCCCTTATTTAGGTTTCGTCCTCGAAACCCGTCAGCCCTCGAATAGCTGTGGATAATGCTGCCTCATATCCTTCTCAGTCTTCCATGTAGACTCGGATTCTTTTTTGTGTTTCCATTATACTCGCACAAGTGGAACCACTTTATTCCTTAGTCTATTCTCCTTTTTGTTAATGATGGCCACTGGTTGCTCCACATAATTGAGCCGTTTATCCACTTCGATGTCCTCAGGTGGCACGATCATGTCCTCATCTTCTAAGCACTTTCTTAGATGAGATATGTGGAACGTTGGGTGAATTCCACTAAACTCACTGGGTAGCTCCAATTGATAGGTCACCTCTTCGACTCAAGCAATGATTTGGAAAGGCCCTATATACCTCAGACTTAACTTCCCTCGCTTTCTGAACCGGATGATCCCTTTCCAAGGTGAGACCTTCAACATAACTCTGTCACCCACCTTGAATTCGATCGGTCTACGTCTCATGTCGGCGTACGATTTCTGTCTATCCTTTGATGCCTTCATAAAGGCCTTAACTTATCCAACTTTTCGATTGCAGCCTCGATCACCTCAATGTTCCCCAACTCCTTCTGCCTGATATCGCCCCAACACACAGGTGTCCTACACCTCCTACCATATAGCATCTCATAAGGAGGCATACTAATACTAGCATGATGACTGTTGTTATATGAGAACTTGGCTAACGGTAAGTGTTCGTACCAACTTCCTCCAAAATCAATGACGCACGCCCGGAGCATATCCTCAAGCATTTGAATTGTTCTCTTCGACTGACCACCTGTTCGAGGATGGTAAGCCATATTGATATGTAACCTCATCCCCATCTTATCATGAAATCTCTTCCGAAACTTTGATGTAAACCGAGTGTCACGGTTAGACACGATAGATACCGGTATACCATGACGAGTTACAATCTCCTTGATAAAAAGATCTACTAACCTCTCAGATGAATACGTTTTACAGATCGGTAGAAAATGAGCACTCTTCATCAAACGATCAACTATCACCCATATGGCATCGTATCCCCTTGCCGTATGCGGCAACTTCTTGATGAAATCCATGGTGATGTGCTTCCATTTCCACTCAGGTATATCCAAAGGTTGGATATTCCCGTATGGTTTTTGATGCTCTGCCTTTACTTGCAGACAAGTAAGGCACTTACTCATATACTCCGCTATGTCACGCTTCATTCCCTTCAGGCAACGTCAAGACGGGGGCTTGAGTCAACCATGCCTTTAACTTTTGAAAGGTACCCTCCTGCTCGGAACCCCATTCAAACCTCACATCCTTATAGGCCTACTTAGTCAACGGAGCCACCACTTCAGAGAAGTATTGGATAAATCTATTGTAGTAGCCCGCCAAACGCAAGAAACTACGGATCTCAGATGGCATCCTTGGAGATCTCCAATACATCACCGCTTCAACTTTTATCGGTTCTACCATGATTCCATCAGGATTAACCACATGACCCAAAGACCGAACCTGACGTAACTAGAATGCACACTTGGAGAACTTGGCGTACAACTTTTCTCTTCTAAGTATTTTCAGCACCTCACGGATGTGATCAGCATGCTCTTATTCGCTCTTCGAATAAATCAGGATGTCATCAATAAACACGATCACTGATTTATCCAGCATAGGCCGACACACCCGATTCATCAAATCCATAAAAGCAGCTGGCACGTTGGTTAAACTAAAAGACATCACAAGGAAATCATAGTGTCCATAACACGTGTGGAAAGCTGTTTTAGGAATATCCTGTTCCTTCACCTTCAGTTGGTGGTAACCTGATCGAAGGTCTATCCTCGAAAACCAACTGGCACCCTGGAGTTGATCGAACAAGTTATCAATCCTTGGTAACAGATACCGGTTCTTCACGATCAACTTGTTCAGTTCACGTTAGTTGCTGCACATCCTCATACTATCATCCTTCTTCTTCACAAATAAGACTGGAGCACCCCATGGAGAGATACTTGGTCGAATGAACCCCTTATCCAACAACTCTTACAACTAAGGCATCAGCTCCTTCATCTTAGAGGGAGCTAGATGATACGACACCTTAGCAATAGGTTGGGCACTAGGTATCAGATCGATTTGGAACTCGATCTCGCGGTAAGGTGGCACACCTGATAGATCCTTCGGGAATATGTCTGGGAAGTCAGACATGACTGGTACGGCTGACAATCATGGTACTGGCACATCCATATCCTTCACATAGGCTATATAGGCACCACATCCACGCATCATACACTTTTCCGCCACAACCATCGAAATTACTTTCGGGACCGTACGAACTCTATCGCCATAAATCGTCACCGAACTCCCATCGGGTGCGATCAATCAAATCATCTTTTTGCAACACACGATATTGGCCTCATAGACTACTAGCCAATCCATCCTTAGGACTACATCAAAGCCGCCTAAGGTCATCACGAACAACCTAGCAGAAAACCTGTGGCCTTCCAACTCTATGTCATAATTCTCTATCATGTCAGATATCCTGGTAGACTTACTAATGGCAGTTTCTATATCAAAGGGCTCATCAATATTTCTACTCCTAATGGGCAACTTATCACAAAAGATAGCAAAAATAAAACTCCTACTAGCACCGGAATCAAAATGTATGGAGGCACAAGTTTGGTTTACTAGGAATGTACCTGACACAATGTCGGGGTCCATCCTAGCCTCCTCCTTGGTCATAGTGAATGCCCTGGCTTTAGCCCTCTACCCCTCCTTCTCCTTCTCAATCCCCTTCTTTGCCATCGAGCTCTCAGCCCTTGGCTTCTTGCAGTCTCTGCTCAAATGCCCTGCCTCACCGTAATTATAACACCTCACCACTCGATAATCCTTTGCCGTGTGGCCCTCCTTCCCACACTAAAAGCAATGACTCAATCCCCTATTGCATTCTCCTACATGATCTCTCCATCACTTCTTGCATGCCTTCTCTCCCCCTGTTAACGCCTTTCGATCGTCCACTCTCACCCTTTTACCACCAGCTACAAAACCACCACCGTTATACCGCTTTCCATTCCCATTCTTGTCATTGCTCCACTTCTTCTTCACAACCGCCATCGCCACCATATCTGGCTCATCATACAGTCACCCTGCCAGATCGACCACCGACCTAAACGTACCCGGCCGAGCAGCGATCATGTGTCTGCGGATATCCGCTAGCAGACCTTGGATGTACCTCTTGATCTTTCATGACACGGGTGTCACTGCCCCGGCACCAGCCTTGCCATCTCGTTGAACTTCATCGTACACTGTTGGTGTGTCATAGTTCCTGCCTCTAACTATAAGAACTCCCTCTCGATCTTATCCAACTCTCAATGAGGATAGAATTCCTCAATCACCAACTTCGTCAGTTCCGACCACCTCATTCTACTAATGGCTCTGCTACCCTCAGCCTAGACTATGTTATCCCACCAACATAAGGCTGTATCCACAAATGAGTGAGCAGTAAACTTCACCTTCTGATCTTCCTTACACTCGCTAATTTCCAACACAACCTCCATCTCTCTCACCCATCAATATGCAGTAACAACATTTCCATTTCAATCGAAAGTTAGGGGCTTGCATCTCTGGAAAGCACCATAGTTGAACCCCTTTGTAGTTTCTTAGATTGCTTCCTCTTCCTTATCATCACTAGAAAACAACCATCTTAGTCTTTGGTTGTTCCCATTCCCCTGAACCTCCTTCTTCGCCCCCTCCCCAACAGTTTTCCTCTTTTCCTTCTTCTCCTTCCTTTCATCCTCCCGTACGGCTCTAATTACTTCAGTCACCACAGACGGCAGAATTGCCTGCATAACTTGATGAACCTCCTTAACTACCACATCCTTCACTAAGGCCCTCAGATTAGCACTCTCATCCCCACCTTCATGGTGATGAAGCTCGGGTTCTTCAGGTGCCATTTCTGCAGTCTTAGCCCTGTTCCTTATGACACGCGGCCCAACACCATGTCCACCACAACCTCCACCTTGAGACGTGCAGGACCGGTTAAGGGATGGTCAATACAATTAGTCTTATAATAAGGAGAGTGTTAGAACACTTAATAGATCAAATAGGGAACCTGGTTTATAATAATGATACTAAGAACACAAGAAAACAATGAAACAAAACTAAGAATATGAACAAGATAAGTATGGTTTTCAAGAATGCTGTATATTGATCTCAAGTTCTTTTACAAGTGTACAAAGCATAAAAGAAATACAAGAACCTAGACAACAAGATCAATGTAAAGTCAAAAGGAAGATTGCCTTTTGACTAGTGACTATGACATGCCATAGCACACATCCTAATATATTACAAAAAGGATAAAAGGTACAAAGTAGAAAGTTAAAGACTCTAAACCATAATCTATAGTTATAAAAGCATGGAACTTTTCACCAACTCATGTAAGTTGGTGAGTCTTCAGAGTTGCAGCAGAAAGTTGGTTAGCTTTATGCAAAAGTAGATCAGAGAAAGCATGTCCTCTCTGTCTTCGAAAGAAATCAGTCTTCACTTCATTGGCTTCGTAAGACTTTGTCTTTGAAGCTTCGGAAGACTTCATCTTTGGTATCGGAAGATTTGGTCTTTGGCTTCGGAAGATTTTACACTTAGAATAATTTGCTGTGAGAAGTGTAAAACTTCCGAAGTAACTTCTACTCTGCATAATGTGCATGCAAGCTGGAAGCTCCTTGGTTGCTTTGGGTTTCTTTGGTTGCATCAGCCTTTCAAGTATAACCTTACAAACTCCCCTAGGCTGATGCTACCAAAACAGAGAAGTATACTTAGATATTGATAGTCTTCATCAGGATCAAGATCATTCCTTTCTTCATTAACTGATCAGGATCCCTCAGACTCTCATAATACCTTCTCATGTCATAGAGATCATCCAGAGGAAGATTAAACATTCTTGCCAGCAATAGACATCTTGACCTCCTTGATCTCTGATGACATACCACCTGTCTGGATTAGTAGCAAAAGTCCAGGATAGGATGGGTCTTCCAGTTACAAGAGGCTCTACTTGAGTTGGAGGTGGTTAAGCAGCCTCTTCTTGCACTACCTCAGTATGCTATGACTCTTCTTGAGGTGTAGAGGCGGATGCCTTTGACTTCATCTTAGAACCACTCTTCCTGGCCATCCTTTTCCTCCTCTTTAAAGTCTTTAATTGAGAAGACTGGCCTTCAGCACCAGGTTGACTTGTTATGTCTTTCTCAGTTGGGTCCTCTTCCCTCACAAGGTCAGAAGTAGAGGGATTTAGACCCTGCTATGGATTAGAAGATGAAATTGGCTGAGATGCAGCTCTAGGCTCAGGTTGTGTTGTCTTAGTGGGTTCAACCTTTACCTCAACTTCAGGTTGAGTTTGACTTGGTAGAGAATGCAAGTCAACAAGCTCTCCCTTTTTAATGTTCTGCTTGATCACTCTAATGTGCTCGTCCATAATGGGTAGAGACATTAGACCAAGCCTCCTTTCGGAGAATCCGTATATCTTCAAGAAGCTCATCATTCTCTGCCTATCAGTAGACTTCTTTTGACTATTTTGGATGATGGCTCTTGACTTTGTAGCTTCTTCCCTCATTTTTCTCTTAGCAGCCTTTCTTTCTTTGATAATTTGTTGCTCCAACAGCTTAAGATACTCAAATTCAACATATTCATATGATAAGGGAAGAAGTGCAGATGCCTGATAGAGACCTGTGGCACTCAGGCAGCTAATCATGTTTTGTCTATCAGCTTCCTTGTCTACCTGAGGTTTTTAGTTGCCACAGCCTCTTTCTCAGGACTTTCCTGAATTGGGGAGAGGATAGGAGCATGCTTGTAGAGCCTTTTTTGTCTCTTTTCTTCCTTGACTTTTAGGTGCAATTCTGCATCCTCTGCCTCCTTCCTCTCCTTTAACAGCTCTATGTCTGCCAGTTCATTGAGTTGCTCTAAGGGAAGAGAGATGAGTTCATCTATGTTATAGTTCCTGGTCCCCAGGTAGTTTAATCTGACTGCCCTCAACTCATCATCCTGAGTATTTGACCTAGGGGCAGCCTTGATAACAGCTTCCATGAACCCTGGAGACCCTCTTGAACTCTCTCCCCTTAGCTTCCTCTTCCTCTCTTTCTCCTCCTCCTCAATCTCCTTAGAGGTCATCTTCCTCTTCCCTTTGTCATGCATAGGCCTTGGTGACTCAGGGTGGAGAGAGATTTGGCCTTCATTGCTTGGTTCAGTAGTTAAGCTCTGGCCAGAGAGAGGTTGTGAAGCACCTTCACCAGTTGGTGCCTCACTGAGGGTTGATGATGTTGAAGTAGTTCTTGTATCAAGGTTCACGGGGTCTATCACTGGGCCTTCAATCAAGGTTTCCCTTCGAAGCTAATCTTAGGTTCCACCTTAACATCCAGTTGACCAACGACATTGCCTATTAGCCTTTGTCTTCTTTTTTGTCTGAACTCTTCAACAATCCTGTCTTGAATCCTCTCAGCCAGTCTGCCAGCATGCCTGTTTTGACTAGGATTGGCAAGTGGCATGTAGACTAGAGGAAGACTATCATAGAACTTCAGGGTCTGAAAATTGAAAACCTCTTGCTGCCTCTAAACTCTATGCAAAATCAGAGCTCTACTATCAGCATCATACCACCACCCAAGTATTTCATTCTCAGCATCATGGGGTGGGGTAGACATAGCTCTTGGAATACCCTCCTCAAATAGACTTTGAATGAGTGAGTCCATATCAATATGGACTTGAGGAGGTTGCTGAGTATGGATAATTTCAAGTGAGGTTGGTGAATCCTTAATGTCCATACTTTGTGAAGAACTCCCAGGTTCTGTGATTGCTTGGACTTTCTCCCCCTTTTTGGTAGCATCACCCACTTGCATAGGTGAGCTAGGGGTTAGGTCTATCACACCCACAGGTTCTTGCGTTCCTGGCTGAGTCCTCCTTAAAGGTATCCCAGCTAGTTGTTCCTTGAGATCAGAAATCTCAAGTTGTTGATCGTTGACCCTTTTTAGTAACCTTGGAGGCTAAATAGGTGCATGTTTGAGTCAGCTTTTGCACCTTTAGTCTTATATTCCCCTCATCTTCATCAGAAGAATCATAGGGGGATGAGAGAATAGGACCTAAGTCTTCTTCCTCATCACCAACACTTTGTTCTTGGCCACTAGATTTCCCCTGCATGATGATAGCTTCAAGTGAAGTGTCAAGGGGCTGTGTTGCCGTGGTCGAGGTCTTAAAGATGTATTAACTTGTTAAAGTAAGAGTCTCTTCCATATGAACCTCTTGAATAGGTTCAGGGAGATCCACCTCAGTAGTAGGTGGATGATGTGAGCTAGACATGGGAGAAATAGGAGTACTCATCTCTCCTTGAGTAGGGGAGGAGAAGAGAGACTCATGATACTCACTGAATCCTATGTCTTCATTATCATAGAATTCTAGGTTTGGAATGGGTTGGTTTAGATCAAGAGGCTGGGGATGGCAACTATTCCCTGAAGGTTGTTCACTAGAATGTTGAGACTCTGACTGAAGGCTTAAGGCTTGGGGGGTTATGAGCTCATCAGGCTGAACATGAGGAACCTCAGCACTGATCATTGGTAAGATGGGAGTAGTTTGCTCCTCAGGAGAAGTGGGAGCTCCAGTGTCCACTTCCTCCTATGTGGGTGGTAATATAGGGGCCTGCATAAACTGAGTAGCATGTATAGGGGTTTGTTTGGATTTTCTTTGGTAGGTGATGGTTATTTGTGGCTGTATAGGGGGTTGAGAAGTAGAAGGTGTGGGTTTAACACTAGCTGATGCTGCTAGGTTGTCACCTTGAGAAATAAGCTCTAACATTTTTGGGACAAGGGCTGTTTCTACCCCTGAGAAGCCAATAGTTGGCTTTCTCATAGTCTTAAAGAATGCGGGATTTATCTATCCCAATTTTAGAACATTACCTGTTCCCCTCAACTGTGAGCCCAGTTCACAGTTGAGAATGTGCTATACATATCTAGGGAATATGTAATCTTCTAAGGAGTCCAAGCTTGCAAGTAGATTAATGTACATAAAATGTGAATACCTGAACTTGACTCCCTGAACCATCCCATGGACTATGTAGAAAAGGTCCTCTGGAACTTGGTCCCATCCACTATGCTTGTTAGATAGGCTGTGAATGAGGACATGGAGGAGGTATTTCCATTGAGAGGAAACCTTCCCTTTCCTGAAGGTCTTGATAGTAAAATCCCCTTCATACCCCATCTAACCAAACGTATGGTTAACAACAGATTTAGGGAAGGACAAATCACCTTCAACATCATCCAGCCTTAGATATGAGTTTATGGATGCTGGAGTGATGAAGATTGTCCTCCCCTGCACTATGGCAGATAGTGCCTTCTCCCCATCCATGTTGACCTCTTGACAGGTCCTCCAAAATTATAATAGCTGATCCTCATAGAGTGGATAGTGAGGGAGGTGAAGTAGTTTGATAGTGTGAGAAAGAGACAAACCTCTGAGAAACCAGGATCTTTCTTAGAGTTCAATAGAGCAACTTGATTATGTGGCCTGTGAAGTTGCATGGAGAAATCAGGTTGGTTTCAGCAATGAAGGTTGGCCATTTTGAGGTAGCTTTGTTGTGAAGGAAGATAAGAACTAGGGCAGTTTGTGGGTGAATTTTGGTTAGAGAATTTTCAGATGAAGAAGATAGTGAAAGAGGGAAACCGTTGAGAGAGAATATATATGAAATGGATTTGAGACAAAGTTAATGCAAAAGGATAAACTATGAAATCCAAATGTTGGTCCCACCTTTAAAAAGTGCCCTAAAAGATAGTTTACTTGGAAGTCGAAAATCTTCCGAAGGTATTTTTGTCTTCGGAAGTTTTAAGAAAAGTTTCCAAAGCCAATTTGGTTTTGGAAGATATTCGTAAGATTTAAGAAAATTTTGCTTCGGAAGGAAAATACTTAGAGAATTTTGCTTCCGAGACATGTTTGGTTTCAAAAGAAAACATGACTTAAGAGAATAAATCTTCCGAGACTTAATTGTTATCAGAAGAAAATTGTCTTTCAAATACATCTAAGTACTTAGAAGCATGTTTATGCTTCGGAAGATATATCAAAATTTCTTCCGTAGGTAAATGTCTTATAAGTAGTTATTTGATTTGAAGACATAATGTTCTTCCAAAGACAACTTGATATCTTCCAAAAGAAAATATGTTTAAAATTTTCAAAAATCTAAGGAATATCTTTTGAAAAATTTTCTTCCAAAGGAAACTGGGCTTATGAAGATGATAAAATAGATAACTTAGGACACACAGGTTTTAGAAATAGAATTAATTTAAGTTTAACAAAAAATCTACTCAAAGTTAATCATTTCAATAGCTGATACAAGATATTTGAATCTTTTTTCATCAAAAGCTTTAGTGAACAGATCAGCATAATGTTCATTTGTGTTAACTTTGACTAGTTTGATTAATCCTTTTTCAAAATTATCTCTAATCAAATGATACCTGATGTTGATGTGTTTTGTCCTTAAGTGTTGCATAGGATTCTCTGTAATAGAGATAGCACTGTTGTTGTCTATATGGATGGGAGTCTCTTTGAAGTTGAATCCATAGTCCAACATCTGATTCTGAATCCAAAGACTTGAGCACAATAGCTTGCAGCAGCAATGTATTCAGCTTCAGCAACTGATGCAGACACACAAGATTGTTTCTTACATTGCCATGAGACAATCCTTCCACCAAGTAATTGACACCCCCCAGATGTAGACTTTGCAGTCATGTTACAACAACCATAGTCACTGTCTATATAGGCATACAAATTGAAGTCAAAATTCTTTGGATACCAAAGGCCAATCTTAGGAGCACCTTTGAGATATCTAAGAATTCTCTTGGCAGCAACAAGGTGTGACATCTTGGGGTTGGCTTGGTATCTTGTACAGATGCATGTGGCAAACATGATATCGGGCCTGCTGGCTGTGAGGTACATAAGAGACCCAATCATAGCCCTATAGAGATGTTCATCCACACACTCACCCTTAAGATCAGGTCCAAGGGAGTGGTTTCTGGCTATGGGAGTCTTTGCAACCTTGCAATCAGTCATGTTGAATCTTGTAAGGGCGTCTTGTACATACTTTGACTGACCTATGTAGATGCCATTTTCAACTTGCTTCACTTGAATTCCTAGAAAGAAATTAAATTCCCCCATGGCACTCATTTCAAATCTATTCTTCATCAGCCTCTCAAAGTTTTTGCAGAGCTTTAGATTACTTGACCCGAAGATAATGTCATCTATATATACTTGAACTAGCATTAAGTCATTCTCTATTCCTTTGATGAAGAGAGTTCTATCTATAGTACCACTTTTGTAGCCATGTTGATAGAGATACATAGATAGTGTCTCATACCACTTTTTTGGAGCTTGGTGCAGGCCATAAAGAGCTTTATCAAGCTTGCAGACATAATTAGGATGATCTGGGTCTACAAAGCCAGGTGGTTGTTTAACATACACCTCTTCATCAATCACCCCAAATAGAAAAGCACACTTGACATCAAGTTGGTAGACCTTGAAATCCTTGGATGCAGCAAAAGCTAGGAATACACTAATAGCTTCAAGTCTTGCTACAGGAGCAAAGACATCTGTGTAGTCAATTCCCTCTTTTTATGTGTATCCTTAAACAACTAGTCTTGCCTTGTTCTTGATGACAAGTCCTCTATAATCCTTCTTGTTTCTAAAAATCCACTTGGTTCCTATGGTAGTCATCCCTTAAGGAAGAGGACATAGGTTCCAAACCTTTTGTCTTTTGAATTGAAGAAGCTCCTCTTTCATTGCTTTAACCCAACTTCCATCATTCAAAGCCTCATCAACTTTCTTTAGCTCTATCTGGGACCAGAAGCAAGAGTATAGACAAACATTTTTGTCATGGGTTTGTCTTCTTATTCTCACCCCTGTATCAACATTTCCAATGATGTTTATGGTGGGGTGTGACTTGTGGATCCTGAGTTGAGGGATCACAACAAGTTGATTGGAAAGATCTAAATTTGAGAAATTTAGATATGGCAATGGAGTATCACCCACCACATCAGCACACTTATCAAGAGAGGCTTGATCCAATGAGTGTGTGACATCATTTATGTTGTCTTCTATGGAGTGGTTATCAGTATCAAGAAACTCTTGATCACTATCACCACCTCCATTTCCTCCTACATTTGAAGTTCCTTCATCTGAGTTTTGAGCCTCGGAGCTGGAATTTGTAGGTGCCTCAGATGTATCAACTGAATTTGTCATGTTTGTGCTGATAGGATCTTCACTTGCAGGATTAGTTACTAATGGAACTGAAGTAGTATTCTTGCTTGGTCTTCTCAGCTCAAATCTTGGGTCAGGATCTCCTGTTGATAAGTCACTTGTAGATCCCGAAACATTCTCACAAGATTTGTTAAAACAGTTTGTAACTAAATCAAGATCAAAAAGCCAATTAGGACCAGAACATTTCACACTAGCAGTGTGCTCATTGAAGGTCATATTGGCTGACTCCTCAACTATTCTAGTTCTGAGATTGTATAGTCTATAAGCCTTAGCTTGGGAGCAATATCCAATAAAGTGTCCATCATCTGATTTCTCAGCAAATTTGGCTATTTGATCTTTGGTATTTAAGATGGTGCAAGGACATCCAAATGACCTGAGGAAACCAACAAACGGTCTCCTTTTGTGCCATAACTCATAAGGAGTCTTACCATGAGTCTTAACAACTAAAAATCTGTTCTGCACATAGCAGGTTGTATTGACTGCCTCTGCCCAGAAGGTGATGGAAAGTTTAGAGTCAAACAACATGGTTCTTGCAGCCTTAATAAGTGTCATGTTTCTCCTCTCAACAATACCATTTTCCTGAGGAGTCCTGGGAGCACTATATTGTCTTGTAATACTTTTTTCATCACAAAATGTGTCAAGGATTTTGGTCTTAAATTCTGTTCCCTGATCACATCTTATGGTTTTGACCTTGTGATCACATTGATTCTCAATTTTTAGAATGAAGTTGTCCTTCAAGATCTCAGGAGTCTCATCCTTAGTACTAAGGAAAAAGACCCAAGTGAATCCTAGAAAGTCATTTGTTATCACCAAACAATATGAGATCCTTCCTAGACTTATTACACTGGTGGGGCCAAAGAGATCCATATGTAATAAGTGTAGGGGAGTAGTGATAGAGTTTCTTTCATTTGGCTTGTGAGACACTTTGTGTTGCTTCCCTTTCAGGCATGCTACACAGTTGTCATCACTTGAACTGTTTCTTTGGTATTCATGTTACCAAATCATTCTTAATTAATTTATTCATGTTTTTAAAGTTTACATGGCACATTCTTCTATGCCAGAGGAAAGACTCATCACTAATTGCTTTAGATAGAAAGCAAGAAACTTCTCCTGAGGGAGCTGTTTCCTATAAGTCCATCTTGTACATGTTCCCTTTCCTGGGGCCTTTGAGCAGGATATGCTCTTGAGGAATGACCACCCTGGGATTGAGAACAATGCACTCATACTCAGTGAAGAGCATGTTATGTCTCTGATCACAAAATTAGGATACACTTAGTAGATTGTACCCAAGCTCTTTAACAAAGTTTACCTTTTCAATGCTGAGCTTACAATTTATGACCATGCCCCTTCTAATAATGTAACCTCCAGCATCTCCTCTAAAAGCAACTAGCCCTCCATCAATTTTCTCAAAATTTTGAAGTAGAGAACCATTGCCTGTCATGTTCTTGGAACAACCACTATCAATGATCCATACATTTCTCTTGGTCTTTAGCTATTCCTGCACAAGAAAGAAGTGTTTAGTTACATTTAGAAACCCAAGCCTCATTGGTCTTAGGCTTATCAAAGTAATTTGAAGACAATGTAATATTAATTGATCCTATGTTCAAGTTTAGAGGATCATCAGCTGTTGTTGATGAAGAACTTTTAGTCACTTGGTCTTCCTTCATCTTCCACACCATCTTTGGAAGATTAGACTTGACCTTCAATACTTCAGAAGTTTTGACAACTTCAGAAGTTTTGGAGACTGGACCTTCGGAAGATCTTGCTTTTACTGCAGCAGGCTTCAGTAGTTTGGAAGCATTCCTTTCTTTCAAGACCAACGTTTCTTCCGAAGGCAAGTTTTCACTTGTCTTCTTCTTCGCCTTGGAGGTTCTAAAAGGAAAAGATTTTCCTTCTGAAGCTAGCTTTTCTTTCTTCTTCTCAGAAGTTTTCTTTTTGATAATGTGGATAGTACTTTTAGGATTCTAGATGCAATCCTTAGCAAGATAGGAAGTACTGCCACACATGATGCAATCCATTTGCTTCCTTCTAAGAGCCTTCTTCTGAAAGAAAGCCTGAACTTGATCACTTTCCACCTCCATCTTCATCTTCACAGATGATGTAGCAAGCTTTTTAGGGTGAGGCTTTCTTTTGGAACTAGATGGTTCAGGTTGTGTAGCAGTGGTACAAAACTGATCAACCTTCTTCTCTTTGCTGGAATGAGTTGGACATGAACTAGAACTTCTGATACTAAAGTTCATAGTTGAATCTTCAGCCTTCACCACTTCAAATCCTGCAAAGATAAACACTTGTTTCTACTTAGAGTTAAAAGTGGCCTTGATCTCTTGAGCCTTATTTGATTTACTCTTGGCTTTTCTGATCAAGTTCTTCCTCTTAGACTTGGTCATCCTAGATTCTTTTCTCTCCTTAGGAGAATAGTGTCCCTTCTTAGGATGATCTTCTTCACTCTTCTCAGAATCATCCTTCACTATCTCCTCTTCATCCTCTTCATCAATAGGGTCTATGAGGGGAAGCTCATTTTCACAAGTTCCACACCTTGGAGATCTTATAAACAATAGAGTGTATGGAGGAGCTATCTAAGTAGATCCCAGTCCCTGCTTATTCTAATAACAAACTTTTGCATGCAGAGATGAGGATATCATATTCTTGAAGGTCTCTTCTTCAAGAACACATTTTTCTGCTCTAGCTTTGCTAATCACAAGCTCAGCCTAACATTTAGTTAACTTAGTGATGAGATCTTTTATCTGAGTCCTATAGTTGGTATGTTCATGCTTAAGAGTTGAAATGGTTTTCTCTAGATCTTCTATTTTAAGTTTGTAATTATTTTTAGCTCTTTTGGAGTTAGCTTTTAAAATGTTTAAGGACTCAAGATCAGACCTTATCTCTAAGTTATAGGACCTATATATGTTAACTTTAGCAATACACTCAGGTGTACAAAGATGTTCCAATACCTTGGCTTCTTCATGATTTTCCATCAGTGTTTGGTTTGGAGATGCATCTTCAACCTGAAAGCTCCAATCAAAGCCTCCTTCTTTAACAGCAACTACAGCTTGCTGCTTGGGCTTCTCATTCTGGAAGCTCCATTAGTGTAGTTTGGTCTGGTTTGTGCTTAGCCACCATTTGTTTTGGTAGGGCCTTGCACTCTCTAGCAAAGTATCCCATTTGGTTATAGTTGTAACACTTCACTTTGCTTTTGTCAAGCCCAAACTTTTCACCGGTTACATTGCTAGGAAACTTCCTTCCTGTCCTCTTATAAAACTTCTTGGCTCTGTGAGTGAGAAGAGCCATCTGCTAGACTATTTCCATGTACTCTAGATCATCTGGATGGATACAGTCTAGGTCTTCAAGGGTAAAGAGAAGGTTGCCTGTGCTTTCATCAGTAGACATAAAGACTTGTGAAGAGCTTGTCTCTTGGAATGGGCTTCGTTGGATATAGATCTCTCTTGGTGTCTCCGGGATGGTGATGAAAGGACCCTTTTGTGAGTTATCAGGGTAGCAGATGAGATGATGCCGTGGTTCTCTGCAATCCCTTTCAACCACATGCAGGGCTGAACTCTATTGATTGTTGGAGTTACCGGATGGATTTTTCATGTTCATCTCCATTTGGTAGCCACTAAGGATACCATATAACTCAGTGAGAGTAAGGGTCTTGAGGTTCTCAGTCCGCTTGATGACCACACAATAATGTGTCCATTTTCTAGGAAGAGAGGACATGAACTTTCTCACAATGTCCCTGTTCTCAAAAGTTACTCCAACATCCATTAGAGTATCCACAATCTCAACATACATGAAGTATTATTGAGTCATGGTTTCACCTGCTTTGAAGGTGAAGTTCTCAAACTACTGCTTCAAGAGGTCTTTCTTGTTTTCTTTTGCCTCAGTGGACCCCTCATACATAAGCTTCAGTGCATCCCATAGTTGCTTAGCAGTCTTGCACTTATTAAAGTCTCTGTAGATGGAGTTTGGAAGAGTAGTTTAGAGAGCAATCATGGCTTTGTGGTATATATCAATCTTTTTCTAGTATTCTTCAAAATAGTTAGCCACTTCCTTTGGTATCATACCACCAGCAGCAGCAGTTGAAGAGGTGGATGGTACATGAGGTCCAGAAACAACAGATCCCCACATCCTGGAGTCTTGAGACTTGATGAAGCCTTCCATTCTTTGGCACCTAGTATCAAAATCATCAGGAGTGATCAGTGGAGACTTTGTCATGGTATCGGTTTCCATATCAGCCTTTATGATAGCTGCCATTTGAGTTGTTAAGTGTTTTGTGAAATTGAAGGGATTTAAGAACGTGAGATCTTACAATCAAGAGCCTAAAATGCTCTGATACCAATTACAGGACCGGTTAAGGGATGGTCAATACAATCAGACACACAATGAGGAGAGTGTTAGAATACTTAAAAGATCAAATAGGGAACCGGGTTTATATTAATGATACTAGGAAATTTCAAGAATGCTGTATATTGCTCTCAAGTTCTTTTACAAGTGTACAAATCATAAAAGAAATACAAGAACCTTAGATACTTTATACTACATCCTACAACCGGCCATACTTTGAGGGCCAGCTGGAAACACTAATCTAGACAACAAGATCAATGTAAAGTCAAAAGGCAGATTGCCTTTTGACTAGTGACTATGACATGCCATAGCACACATCCTAATATATTACAAAAAGGATAAAAGGTACAAAGTAGAAAGTTACAGACTCTAAACCATAATCTATAGTTACAAAAGCATGGAACTTTTCACCAACTCATGCAAGTTGGTGAGTCTTCAGAGTTGCAGCGGGAAATTAGTCAGCTTTATGCAAAAGTAGATCAGAGAAAAGTCCTCTCTTCAGAAGAAATCAGTCTTCACTTCATTGGCTTTGGATGACTTTGTCTTGAAAGCTTTCAAAGACTTCATCTTTGGCTTCGGAAGATTTGGTCTTTGGCTTTGGAAGATTTTACACTTAGAATAATTTGCTGTGAGAAGTGTAAAACTTCCGAAGTAACTTCTACTCTGCATAATGTGCATGCAAGCTGGAAGCTCCTTGGTTGCTTTGGGTTTCTTTGGTTGCATCAGCCTTTCATGTATAACCTTACAAGACACCTTCAAAGACCTCCCACCAGCCGTCTCCTAAGTACTATAAGATCCAAACACCAACACGGTCATTCAAGGTAATAGCTCAGATTATGTCAAGTATAGTAAGTCCCTGATTACAGTGGCCAGTTGTGATTAGCCACTTACTTTACTCTTCATTCCTCAAGCATTTCTTATCCTGACTACATCTGCATCCAAATCAACTAAGAGAACATAATTCACATAGCACGCGCACATAATTCCTTTTTCCATTAATTTACATAAAACATTTACATAAAACTTTTACATGCAGGCATGTAGCTACTAGGACTGGCATCCTTTTCGCTTTTGTCCCATTCTCAGTTTAAGTTTTGGTTTTAAAAATAATTTTATCCAATTCTCATAAACTTTGGCTTTGATACCAACTTGTATGGCCCCGTTCCTGGGATGCTTATAGCTGGACATTCATAGCATAAAACATTTAAAGCATAACATCACAGCAGAAAATATAAATTTTCATTAATATGTAAACTCATGTCAAAATATCATGTCATTTCATTTACATTTCAAAAATTGTATTAATACAATATCGTTCCCAAAAATATGGATGCCAGACTTGAACTATCCCAGTAGCTTTCATGTCCATGCATGCACCTCCTCAGCATCACCAATTACCTGCCAACTATAATGCATACAAAATTCAGTGACGCTAAGTGAGTTCTAGTTTTTATAATAAAATAATTTACTTTTCGTATAAACATTTCCTATACATTCGAACGTGAGCATACATCATACATACATCTTGATAATAATCATTTATTATCTTTCCTCATAGTTCATAATCGTTCATTTTCGTACCTTCATTCATTAGCATCTTTCACTTTCATATAGATCACGCCATATACTAACCCCCACGTCATGCCGAAACTGGTACTATGTTGAGGTTTATAAATAAACCCCCAAGTCATGCTGAAGTTGACACAGTACCGGGATAAAGCGACAAGGATCCCATCGCATTTTGGTCAACCTCAAGGATTGGACCCCTGTGTGCATCCTCATGGGTTAGCTAAACCGCACACATTTGAGCTAACAACCCCTCAATGGGTTGTGAACCTCCATTTATTTTGCTTGTAAGACTTTCATTCGTTCATTACGTTCCACTTTTCATTATCGTTATCTTTCACTTTCATTACATAATACTTTATATGCATAGACATAACATACCATATAAAGTCATATTGTAAAACATATCATTTTGAAAACCATTTAAAGGTGAAAATATAACATAACACATATAGAAGCAAGTCATGCGAGAACTTCATCTCACGCGATAAATTCCCTTTTGCGCGAAAACCTTACTATAGTCAAACCCTACACATCAACTCAACATAGTCGCGTGAACACTTACAGGTCATGCGAGAGCATACTTATCGCGCGAAAACTTCACTAGATTCAAATTTCGTACCATACAGTTTTACCTACTTGCGTGAAAACTATGGGTTTGCCGCCTAAACACAACTTATCTCGTCTAAGGATGTTCTAACATGATTAACACCATAATCAACAATATCACAAGCATAAACAAGCATTTTAGTATGCATAATAGCCCCAAAACATAAAAACTTTCATAAAAAGGGGCTAGAAACTCATCTCTTGAAGATCTAGCACAACAAAACCTTCCTGAAAGCTCTTGCCAAATGAAAACTACATATCCACGCGTTACATTTATCAACAATCCATTCTTAGTACAAAACAAGAGTTACTACACGAGTTACATACCTTAAACACCTCGATTCTTCACTTTCTCTCTCTACACAACTGCTTTCTCTCTCTGCCAGCAGCACTTTTCACGTGATATGGGGTCAAACAGGTGTTCTCAGCTATTTATACCCAGTTAAACTTTTCGCTCAGAGTTCTCGCGCGAGAACTTTTTCTTTCTTTCTTTCTCATGAAATTTTCAGGCCGTAACACTAGTAGTGGTCTTAAACCACCCAAACTGAAGAACAAGGCTGTAACACCCAGAAAATTTCAGCATGAAGAAAAAAAAAAGAAAGCAAGGGAGAAAAAGAAAATTATTGTAAAACAAGGGGTTAAAAGCAGGCAAGGGCCAAACTTGCCTATAATGGGTTCAAAAAGGTGTTAAGGCTGCCCATACTCCTCTCTCTCATGCAAGAAATCTCGGCTGAAGCAAGAAGAAGAAGTTTCACCAGGTTTTAGAGAGAGAAAGTCTTCAAAAGGTAAGATTCTATGGTGTTCTTCTCGGTTTCAGTTGAGTTTTCAGCTTCTGGACCGATTCTTAAGTGTTTCTATGTGTTTGGTTGTGTTTTCATATGTTTAGGTGCTAGAACTCCAGGTAGTTCTCAGGTTTGGAGGAGTTTTACTCGAAAGCAGTTAGAGGTGAGTTCTAGATCCCCTCTTTTAAATATTCTCTACTTATTTGGGGCTGGTATGCATATTTAACTGATGTTTTTAAAGCAAATTATGATTTTCCATGTATAGTAAGGTTGTTTATGATGATATAGTTATTTTATGTGATTTTCATGATGATTGTATAATGTTTATGATGTTCTAAGTGTTAGGCTGATAGATCTAAGCTAAGTTCATGTTAAGATGATGTTTGGGACTGGAATATTTCATAAGTTGCATAACAGGTATTCGACTTGTTCATCCACATTTGTTAAGTGTTCATCCGCATTTGTTAAGTGTTCATCTGCATATGTTAAGTGTTCATCCGCATTTGTTAAGTGTTCATCTACATATGTTAAGTTTTCATCCGCATTTGTTAAGTGTTCATCCGCATTTGTTAAGTGTTCATCCGTATTTGTTGATTGTTCATCCGCATTTGTTATGTTTTCATCCGCATTTGCTACAGTTTCATCCGCATTTGCTATAGTTCATCCGCATTTGTTTATGCTCATCTGCATTTATTCTGCCAATATTTCTTTGGACACTTAGAATATTTTCTGAAGACTTTTATCCGCATTTGCTATAGTTCATCCGCATTTGTTTATGCTCATCCGCATTTGTTCTACCAGCATTTCTTTGGACACTTAGAATATTTTTTTGAAGACTTTCATCTGCATTTGCTACAGTTCATCCGCACTTGTTCATCTGTATTAGTATCGTTCATTTGCATTTCTTTGGGGACTTAGAATTTTCTGAAATCTTAGGAAGTAGAATGTAGTGTTAAGTTCGGAAATGCTTTGATGGTTTATGCCTGTGGATGTTATGTATGTTTGAGGGTTGTGGTTAATGTTCTATATTACGTATTAGAATGTAACTTTACATGGTGTGTTAAACTCTTGTACGTAAAGTATTATTGTAATGAAAGTGGAAGACAAGATAATGAGTAGTGGAATGTAAAGAATGAGTTAAAAGTTTTGCAAGCATAAAAAGGGGGTCACAACTCTTTATGGGTTGCCACCTCGATAGTGTGCCAAGTGCACACCTAACCGTCAGAATTTGTGACTGATGGAAACGTGCGAAACGGGGTCCTTGCCACTTGCTCCCAAGACTTTAGTCGCTTTGTGCATCGAAGAGGGGGCATGGCAGGATCTGGATAGAAGTGAAAGATAATAATGTACGAAACGAACGATTATGTATGATGATAAAGGATAAATAAATGATTATTATCAAGATATACGTATGACGTGTGATCACGAACTAAAGTAAAGGAAAGGTTTTATTAAAAGTAAAGTATTTTATTATATAAACTAGAACTCATTCAGTAACGTTGACTTTTTAGATGCATATCAGTTGGCAGGTAATTTGTTGATGCTGAGGAGGTGCAGGCATGGATGCATAAGCTACTGGGGATAATCAGAGTCTGGCATCCATATATTTTGGGAATGTTATTGTACTAATATAATTTTTGGGATGTAAATGAAACAACAGGATGTTTTGTCATGACCTTTTTAATTATTAATGAAAAGTTCAAATTCTGCTACAAGTATGATGTATTTTAAAATGTTATATTCTATATATTTTATGCTTTGAATGACCGACTGTAAGCGTTCCTGGAACGGGATGTTATAAGTTGGTATCAGAGCCAAAGTTTACGAGAATTGGGTAATGTATTTTCAAAAACATAAACTTAAACTGAGAATGGGACAAGAAAAGGAAAGGGATGCCAGTCCTAGTAGCTACCTGTCTGCAAGTAAAGGTTTTTTATAAACGTTTTATGTAAGTTAATGAAACGGAATTATGTGTGTGTGCTATGTGGATTATGTGCTCTTAGTAGATTTGGATGCTGATGTAGTCTGGATAGGGAATGCATGGGGGATGAAGAGTAAAGTAAGTGGCTAATCACAACTGGCCACTGTAATTAAGGACTTACTATACTTGACATAATCTGAGCTATTACCTTGAATGACCTTGTTAGTGTTTGAATCTTATAGGAAGTAGACTTTATGGCAGGGAGAAAATCTGGGAAGGCAACCCGAGGTGGTGCTCGTGGCGGGCGTACTACTGGGCCACATGTCACCAGGAGCAAGGCTAAGGCTCTTGAGATGATTCATGAGGACACAAACCTTCATAGCCACTAAAAGGGTGCAGGATCAGCTAACCTCAAGTCTACGGTAAAGGAAGCTATTGCTGACGAGGTCTACAACGTCATGCAAAATGTGTTGCCCTTAGTAGTGACCGAAGTGTTAAGGGCTGTAAAGGAGGGTGAAAGAACAGATGATGCTGGGAAGAAGGAGAAAGCAGAGGAAGAGCCATCTAGCCCAAAGGTGGTAATTCATGATGATGATAGTGAGGAGAAGAAGGAGACCGCTAAGGGGTGCACCTATGGGGCATTTCAGAGGTGCAAACCCCCGACCTTTGACGGTAACGGCAATGCTACTGCTGCTCACCATTGGGTTCGAGAGATGGAGGCAGTCCTAGACATCAGTGACTGCTGGGAGGATCAAAAGGTAAAGTTTGCCTCCCATTCTTTCATTGGCTCAACATTATAATGGTAGGACAACATTGTCTAAGCCAAGGGAAAAATGTCTAGAGCAAGGATGAGGTGGTCGGATTTGAAGGAACTGGTACTGGAGGAGTATTGTCCGCATCGGGAGTTGGACAAAATTGAGAAGGAGTCCTTGAATTTAGAGGCTGGAAACAAGACTCATCAAGTGTATACCTCTAAGTTCAATGAACTTGCAAGACTTGTGCCAGATCTAGTAACTGCAGAGTCCAAGAAGATTAAGAGGTACATGTAGGGTTTGCCGTGGACATTAGGAGGAACATGATAGCCGCTAGACTAAGCAAGTTTAGGTCTGTGGTAGATTTGGCCAAGAGATTGTATGATGAGAGGGACCCAGTGCCAATTCAGAGAGGGACCCAGTGCCAATTCAGAGGAAGGTTGAAAAGTGTTAGAACAAGAACAGTAATAGGAAGAGGTTCAGGAGTGACAACCATGGGATCGGGGAGAAGAAGATGAGGATTGACGATCGTCACCTAGGATTGAGTAAGGGAAAAAACAGGAGGGAATGTAAGAGGTGTAGGAAGGAACATGTGAGAGAGTGTAACTGGGGACTGAACGTCTGCTTCAAATGTGGGAAGCCTAGTCATATAGCAAGGGAGTGTGGGGTGGTGAGGTGCAACAACTGTGGTGAAGAGGGCCATCTGAGCAGGGATTGCAAGAAATCGAGGGCTGAGAATTCCGAGGCTAAAAAGGGGATTGAGAAGGAGAAGGAAGGGCAGAGGGTAAAAGCCAAAGCATTTACTATGACCCGGGAGGAGGCTAGAGTGGACCCCGATGTTGTATCAGGTACATTTCTAGTTAATGATGCTAGTGCCTCTGTATTATTTGATTCTGGTGCTAGTAGGAGTTTTATTTCTATTGCTTCCTGTGATAAGTTTCCTGTTAGGAGCAGAAAGACTGATGAGCCCTTTGATGTAGAAACTACTATTGGTAAGTCTACCAGGATTTCTGATGTGGTAGAAGACTATGAAATAGAGTTGGAAGTCCATAGGTTCTCTGCTAGGTTGTTTGTGATGTCCTTAGGCGGGTTCGATATAGTCCTAGGGATGGATTGGCTAGCATCCTATATGGAAAATATTTTGTGTCGCAAGAAGATGATTTGTTTGACAGCACCTGATGGGAGTTTAATGACGATTTACGGTGATAGGGCCGGTACGGTTTTGAAGGTAATTTCAATGGTGGTGGTCGAGAAGTGCATGAGACTTGATGTAGTGCCTACCTGCCTTATGTGAAAGATGTGGATGCATCAGTACTAAGACTATCCGATGTACCGGTCGTGTGTGACTTCCCAGACGTATTCCCGGAGAATCTACTAGGTGTGCCAACAGACCGCGAGATCAAGTTCCAGATTGATTTGATACCTGGTGTCCAGCCTGTTGCCAAGGCACCTTATCGACTAGATCCCTCTGAGATGAAGGAATTGATGACCCAGCTACAAGAGTTGTTAGATAAGGGGTTCATCCAACCGAGTATCTCTCCCTGGGGTGCTTCGGTCTTGTTTGTAAAGAAGAAGGATGGTAGCATGAGGATGTGCATCGACTACCGTGAGTTGAATAAGTTGACGGTGAAGAACAGGTACCCACTACCGAGGATTGATGACTTGTTTGATCAGCTCCAAGGTGCCAGCTGGTTCTCAAGGATAGATCTCCGATCTGGTTATCATCAGCTAAAGGTTAAGGAACAAGATATCCCGAAGACCGCGTTTCGGACGCGATACGGGCATTACAAATTCGACGTTATGTCTTTCGGTTTAACCAACGCGCCAGCTGCTTTTATGGATTTGATGAATCGGGTGTGTCAGTCGATGTTGGATAAATCAGTGATTGTGTTTATCGATGATATCCTAATTTATTTGAAGAGTGAAGAAGAGCATGCCGGTCATATTCGCGAGGTATTGGAGACGCTTAGAAGAGAGAAGTTGTATGCTAAGTTCTCCAAATGCGTGTTCTAGTTACGGGAAATTCAGTTTATGGGTCATGTGGTTAATTCTGAAGGGATTATGGTGGACCCGACAAAGGTAGAGGTGGTTATGCAATGGAAGACACCTAAGACGCCATCCGAGATCCGCAGTTTCTTGGGTTTGGTGGGCTACTACAGAAGGTTCATCCAAGACTTCTCCAAGATAGCTTCACCGTTGACCAAATTAACCCGTAAGGATGTGAAGTTCGTATGGGGTCAAGAGCAGGAGAATGCTTTCGAAGAGTTAAAGACAAGATTAACTCAAGCACCTGTCTTGACGTTACTCAAAGGGAATGAAGACTTGGTGGTCTATTCAGATGCTTCTTATTCGGGATTGGGTTGCGAGCTGATGCAACGGGGAAGGGTTATAGCCTATGCGTCCCGGTAGTTGAAAACCCACAAGTTTAATTACCCTACTCATGATCTGGAGTAAGTGGTTGTGGTCTTTGCATTGTAGAATTAGAGGCACTACTTGTACGGGATGAAGTGCACTATCTTCATTGACCATAAGAGCTTGAAGTACTTCTTCGAGCAAAATGATCTCAACATGAGGCAAAGAAGATGGATGGAGTTGATCAAAGACTATGATTGTGAGATCCATTACCATCCTGGCAAGGCCAATATGGTGGCAGATGCCCTTAGCCGAAAAGAGAAACCTGAGCCGATTCGGGTGAAAGCTTATCAGTTGGTTATGGCCTCCGATATGATGAAGCAGATTAAGGAATTTCAGGATGAAGCGCTGAAAGAAGATCAGATTAACTCCAAAAGGATGAAAGGTCTAGTCGCCAAGTTGGGGGAGAACACTCTTGGTGTCCGGACTCGATCGGGGCAGATGTGGATTCCTCGTTATAGGGGTCTGCGTGGGAAGATCATGGATGAGGCTCACAAGACTCAATACTCAATTCATCCCTGTGCTACAAAGATGTATCATGATATGAAGAAAGATTACTGGTGGCCGAGAATTACACGCGATGTGGCGGGGTATGTGAGTAAGTGCCTTACTTGTTTACAAGTGAAGGTGGAGCACCAGAAGCCATACCGGAAGATCCAACCCTTGGATATACCCGAGTGGAAATGAGAGCACATCACCATGGACTTCATTACGAAGTTACCTCGTATGGCAAGGGGATATGATGCCATAAGGGTGATAGTTGATCGTCTGACGAAGAGTGCTCACTTTCTACCGATCCATGAGACGTATTCATCTGAGAGGTTGGCGGATGTGTTCATCAAAGAGATAGTGACTGATCATGGCGTACCGGTGTCTATTGTGTCTGACCATGACACTCGGTTTACATCTAAGTTTTGGAAAAGATTTCATGATGTGATGGGGACAAGGTTACATATCAGTACGGCTTACCATCCTCAGATAGACGGTTAGTCAGAGAGGATGATTCAGACACTAGAGGACATGCTACGAGCATGCGTCATTGATTTCGGAGGAAGTTGGGATGAACACTTATCGTTAGCCGAATTCTCATATAACAACAGTTTTCATTCCACCATTAGTATGCCTCCATATGAGATGCTATATGGTAGGAAGTGTAGAACGCCCGTGTGTTAGGGTGACATCGGGCAGAAGGAGATAGGGAGCATTGAGGTGATCGAGGCTATGACCGAAAAGTTGGAAAAGATTAAGGCCTTTATGAAGGCGGCAAAAGATAGACAGAAGTCGTATGCCGACACGAGATGTAGACCGATTGAATTCAAGGAGGGTGATAGAGTCATGCTGAAGGTCTTGCCTTGGAAAGGGATCATCCAGTTCAGGAAGTGGGGAAAGTTAAGTCTGAGGTACATAGGACCCTTCCGAATCATTGCCCGAGTAGGAGAGGTGGCCTTACCCGATGAGTTAAGTGGGATTCATCCGACATTCCATGTATCTCACCTAAGAAAGTGCTTAGCCGATGAAGATATGATCGTGCCACTAGAGGATATCGAGGTGGATGAACGGCTCAATTATGTGGAGCAGCCAGTGGCCATCATCGATAGAAAAGAAAAGAGGCTAAGGAATAAAGTGGTTTCTCTTGTGAGAGTACAGTGGAGACACAGGAAGGGGTCCGAGTCTACGTGGGAGACTGAGGAGGAAATGAGACAGCATTACCCACAGCTGTCCGAGGAGTGACAGGTTTCGAGGACGAAACCTATATAAGGGGGGTGGACTTGTAACACCTGGAAAATTTTAGCATGAAGAAAAGAAAAGACAGCAAGGGAGAAAAAGAGAATTATTGTAAAACAAGGGGTTAAAAGTAGGAAAGGGCCAAACTTGCCCATAATGGGTTCAAAAAGGTGTTAAGGCCGCCCATACTCCTCTCTCTCATTCAAGAAATCTCGGCTAAAGCAAGAAGAAGAAGTTTCACCAGTTTAGAGAGAGAAAGTCTTCAAAAGGTAAGATTCTATGGTGTTCTTCTCGGTTTTAGTTGAGTTTTCAGCTTCTGGACAGATTCTTAAGTGTTTCTATATGTTTGGTTGTGTTTTCATATGTTTAGGTCTAGAACTCTAGGTTGTTCTCGGGTTTGGAAGAGTTTTACTTGAAAGCAGTTAGAGGTGAGTTCTAGATCCCCTCTTTTAAATGTTCCCTACTTATTTGGGGCTGGTATGCATATTTAACTGATGTGTTTGAAGCAAATTATGATTTTACATGTATGGTACGGTTGTTTATGATGATATAGTTATGTTATGTGATTTTCATGATGATTGTATAATGTTTATGATGTTCTAAGTGTTAGACTGATAGATCTAAGCTATGTTCATGTTAAGATGATGTTTGGGACTGGAAAATTTCATAAGTTGCATCATAGGTATTGGACTTGTTCATCCGCATTTGTTAAGTGTTCATTCGCATTTGTTAAGTGTTCATCCGCATTTGTTAAGTGTTCATCCGCATTTGTTAAGTGTTCATCCGCATTTGTTAAGTGTTCATCCGCATTTGTTAAGTGTTCATCCGCATTTGCTATAGTTTCATCTGCATTTGCTATAGTTCATCCGCATTTGTTTATGCTCATCCACATTTGTTCTACCAGCATTTATTTGGACACTTAGAATATTTTTCTGAAGATTTTCATCCGCATTTTCTACATTTCATCCACATTTGTTCATCCGCATTAGTATCGTTCATCCTCATTTCTTTGGGGACTTAGAATTTTCTAAAATCTTGGGAAGTAGAATATAGTGTTAAGTTAGAAATGCTTTTATGGTTTATGCCTATGGATGTTATGTATGTTTAAGGTCTGTGGTTGATGTTCTATATTACGTATTAGTATGTGACTTTACATGGTGTGTTAATACTCTTGTACATAAAGTATAATTGTAATGAAAGTGGAAGATAAAGATAATGAGAAGTGGAACATAATGAATGAGTTAAAAGTCTTGCAAGCATAAAAAGGGGGTCACAACTCTTTAGGGGTTGCCAACTCGATAGTGTGCCAAGTGCACACCTAACCATCAGTCTTTGTGACTGATGGAAACGTGTGAAACGGGGTCCTTGCCACTTGCTCCCAAGACTTTAGTCGCTTTGTGCACCGAAGAGGGGGCATGACAGGATCTGGATAGAAGTGAAAGATAATAATGTATGAAACGAACGATTATATGCATATCAGTTGGTAAGTAATTTGTTGATACTGAGGAGGTGCAGGCATGGATGCATAAGCTACTGGGGATAATCAGAGTCTGGCATCCATATATTTTGGGAATGTTAATGTACTAATATAATTTTTGGGATGTAAATGAAACAACAGGATGTTTTTTCATGACCGTTATAATTATTAATGAAAAGTTCAAATTTCGCTGCTAGTATGATGTGTTTTAAAATGTTATATTCTATATATTTTATGCTTTGAATGACCGACTGTAAGCATTCCGGGAACGGGGCCTTACAAAGGCTAACTTCAAACAATGGAAAATCATGTTCAGAAACTGGATTATTTTCCAAGACCTGTATTTATGGACTTCTATAACCGAGGGACCATACATTCTTGTGACTTTAGGTCCAGATTATAACATACAGTAACCAATGATTTTAAAAAGTATAGTTAGTCATGACTTGAAGAAAGTCAAAACTGATATGAAAGCATACAGTAGTCTAGCAATGACTCTCCCATTTGAGAATTTACCAGAGTAGAAAATATCAAAATAGCACATGAACTGTGGAGGGTTCTTCATACAATGTGTGAAGGAAGTGATAAGATAACGGAAATCAAGAAATAAAAATTGAGAACCCAATATGAAACTTTCCATCATGTTCAAGGTGAATCCATACCACAACAGCTCCATACATTCGTACAACTGGTAAATGAGATGATAGTTTATGGTTTCAAATATGAATCTGTGGAGATCAACAAGAAAATATGGCATACTCTTCCAAAGAGCTGGACACAGTCCGTCTCTCTGATGAAAGCAACACTAGATCTAGAAACATTGTCATTGTATGCTCTAGTTGCCAAAGTAGAGGCACTAGGATTAGATGAGAGATCCAGAAACAACAGCACTGTAAGACATGTGGAATCATACAAATTCAAAGAGATGCAAACAACAGACAATGCATTCTTGAGATGCACTAGAGAAGATGAAGAAGAGGAGTTTCTTGACTCAAGTGATACTTCATTCTTTTCTGCTCCTAAATCATCAAAACACAAACAAAAGTCTAAGTAGACTGGTGTTCATGCTTCACATGAAGCAACACCTCAAATCAAACACACCAAATGCTTCATGTTTAAGCAAACAACATCACACAAAGACCCAAAACATACATGAATTTGAGAAACCTATGGATGCACTCACAATCATTTTATAGAGTGAGGAGCAAAAGGCAGCCTTTGCAGCCTTCTCTATAAGTTTGAGGCATATTGAGGTGCTAATCTCACACCATCACAAATCATCCAATAGGTTTTGGATAAGTTTCCATCAGACATGGTTGAAGAGATGGATCATCAGTGGTCTATGGCAATGATTGCTTATAGAGCAAAGAAATTTCTTCAAAGAAATAGGGGGTTGAACATGGATAAGAAAACAAAGATTGGTTTTGACAAGACCAAAGTGAGATGCTACAACTGTCAGCTATATGGGCATTTCTCAAGAGAATGTCAACAACCAAGGGTTGATAGAAACAATCAACAACCATAAACATCAAGTGGTTATAAAAAAAATAGACAAGTTCCACCTCTTATTAGTATTCCATCAACGGCAATACAAGCATAAATCACACAATAGAACCCCAATCAACATTCCAAGTCCTCAGTAATGATAACCAAATAGGATGGAGAATGTGACTGGAGCATGTATGAGGCAGAGATACAATCTCCTGACTATGCCCTCATGGAACATGTTAAGGAGAAACTGGCTGAAATCCCGAATGAGGTAAAGGAAAATCTCTGTTCTCAAGCATGCATAGATGAAGTAACAAGATACAGAGAGCATGCAAAACAACTTGCAAAGAAAATTATTAAAACAAACATTTTGAATGAAGGTTTAAAATCTAAGCAAAAACAATATGAAATAAAAATTCTATCACTTAAAAAGGATTTCGACAAACTTTTGTCTGAAAAACTAACACTTGCAGCTTAGGTTGAGCAACTCTCTGAATCTCTAACTCAGTCTAAAACACTACAAGCTGAAACTGAAGTGAAACTTCAAAAGTTTCATGTGAGTAATAATAATTTTGAAGAACTTCTTGCTCAACAAAGGGCTTTTAAAGACCCTTCAGGTCTAGGATATAATAAGGTAAAACTACCTTACAATGAAAACTATATCCCACTACCTGAATCAATGACCTGCAAACATGGAGAAACACTTGATCCTCATGACAGGACAGATGACTCAAAGCCATCATCTTCATCATCTAAATCATCATTATTATCAAAGTCACCTCTGATTAAATTTGTTAAAAGTCAAGCACCACCACAAATTAAATCAACAGATTTTTATTAAGGGGAAAACAATGAATTTGATATTAACACCATAAATGAAGATGATGATCTTTTGTATGATGAGTCTAATCAACCAGTTACTAAAACTGAAAAAGTTTCAAGTGTGCCTGATCCAACACCCAAACAAACACAGTAGAAGCAAGTATTTGATATTTGCTCTAGTAGAAGAAAAGCTAAGTCTTCCACTATCCCTCTCAAAAGACCAAACAAAGGGAAGGGAAAAGTCCCCATTCAGCATAAACAAACAATAGTAACTTTGGATATACCACCAAATCAAACTTAAAATCAAAAGTTTTCAATACACAAAGTACTACAAATTTGCCTTAGAGTGAGTGGTGTGATCAATACACCCATGGCACAAAAAAGTGCAAATATGGTAAGTACTACAAATACTATGATATGAACAATCATAGTAAAGAAACATGTCATTTTCATAATTACTGTTTAGTTTGTGAAAGAAACAATCATAACACAGCCAATTGCTTTTTCAATAAAAAGAATAAAAAGCAAAACAAACAAGCTCAGGCAGAGAAATCAACTGAGAAGCAAACAATTATTCCTAATAAGAACTAGGGTGGATACCAAGAGAAAGTCCACACATAAAAGTTGTTTTAAAAAATGACAAAACATTTTATGACAACCTTAAACAAACAGACAAGAGACATAAGTCTCAAAACAGACACCAAATAGACCTTCACGCTCAAAGGAGGAGAGCTCAAAGCACTTCTCCTGATAGAGCTAAAAACATACAAAGGAAGTCTATTGTACCTAGAGTTCCTAAACCAGCAGATAATGCATCTTTAAAGGAAATTTATGTACCCGGAAAAGACAGAAAACCCAAGACCATCTTGTCTTGGGTTGCACCCTGTAATTAATTTCTTTGTTTGTGCAAGGACATCATTGAAGGCCTCATAATATCTGCTATATTGACAATGGGTGTTCCCGCCATATGACTGGCAACTGTTCCCTCCTTTGGGATTTCAAAAGCAAACATGGATGAAATTTAGCATTTGGAGGTGACTAGACAGAAGTAAAGATTACCTGTGAAGGAACATTATCAAATGGGTTGATCAGCTTTGAGAATGTCAACTACTGCTCCAACCTCCAGTTTCATCTTCTAAGTGTATCCCAAATCTATGATAAAGGATTTGCCACCCTCTTCGACTCCAACAATTGTTACATCCTCAAAATGGGTTTTCACATACCTAAAGACTATATCCTTTTGAAAACCCCCTCAAAAGAACACATACATTGTTGATATGAATACAGTTTTAGCATGAACCCCTAAAACTTGTTTATTATCAAAAGCTTCAGAAGATGTTTTCTAATTATGGCATAGACTATTGGGAAACTCTAACTTTAATAGAATGAATCAGTTGGTTAAAGGTGACCTAGTAATAGATTTACCATAAAATGAATTTTTCTATGCAGACCACTCCACTGCATGTCTGAAAGGCAAACAACATAGAGTGTCACATAAGTCTAAATTGGTACTCTAATCACACACCACTCAAATTGCTTCATATGGACCTTTTTGGCCCTACAAACATGTTGAGCATAGGCAAGAAGCAATACTACCTTGTGATAGAAGATGATTACTCCAGATTCACCTGGGTTTTCTTTCTATTACACAAGTCAAAAACATCAAAAATCATCAAATCGTTTATCACTAAAATTGAAAAGTTAGATATTAAAGTGATATCTTTAAGAAGTGATAATGGTATTGAATTTAAGAATGACCATTATTTCTTCTTTTTGTACAGAGAAAGGAATAGGTCATCAATTCTATATGATAAGGACTCCTTAGAAAAATGGAATTATTGAAAGGAGAAATAGAACATTGATAGAAGCTGCTAGATCTATGCTAGCCAACTCTCTATTGCCTATATCTTTTTGGGTAGAAGCCATCAACACAGTTTGCTACATACAAAATAGAACACTAATAACCAAAGAACATAATATAACTCCATATGAATTAATGTTTAAAATGAATCCTTTTATTTAATTTCTTAAAGCATTTGGATGTTTTATATCTATATTAAACACCATAGAACGTTTATCTAAGTTTGCTCCAAAAGCAGATGATGGATTTCTTGTTGGATACTCTAGAAGCTCTAAAGCATACAGAGTATCAATCCAAGACTAAACATAGTGGAATAAACATCTGATGTTGTTTTTAACAAACATACTTTCACTAAGAAAGTCACTGGATCTGACTCATTGTTTAATATAGATTCACTAACAAAATCATTTGACACATCTTATTTTGATGTCTCAGGTACCAAGGAGGATATTGAATACCCCATGGTTCCACCAACAAACATTGATGTTCCATTAACTACTAATCCTCCAAGTAAAACAAACATTACTACTTCAAGTACAACAGTTACAACTCCTCCATATCAAATAAACACTTCAATAGGAACATCACCAAATAGTCCATCATCATCAAATCCTATGACCAATCAACCACAAGCTTCAGTTGACCCTTAAGCAAGCAACCAAACAAGGTTGCATCATCAAGACATATCTGAAGAAGATGATGATTACCATTCATTACCAGACACACATCATGATGATGAAATCTTAGATTTCTTTCATGGTTCACCTCAAACATTTCATGAGAATGCACAGCCAGATGATCCAACCAAATCAAATACCCTTGCTCACCCTTGAACACGTGACCAAACCATCAACAATCTTGATTTAACAATCCCTGTTGATCAGATTGAAACCACAAGAGCTCACAAATATCATCCCCTAGAAAATATCATTGGTGATCTTAATGTTCGAATGAAACAAACTCAATCCGATACAACAAATATTTGCTTGTTTTCCTGCTTTCTATCTCTCACTATACCCAAAAACATCATAAAAGCCCTTAAAGACAATAGTTGGATAGTGTAAGGAATACACTTAGAGGCTGATGCAACAAAAGAACAACCAAAGAGCTCTCAGCATGCACATGTGAAGTACAAGGAAGTTACTTCGAAAGATTTGATATAACTCAGAGACTTATGCTAAGTATCAAATCTTCTGAAGCCAAAAGACCATATCTTCAGAAGCCAAATATGAAGTCTTCTGAAGCTTTAAGGAAAAAGTCTTCTGAAGCTAAAGATTGATTTCTTCCAAAGATAGAAAGACATGCTTTCTCAGAATCACCTTTTTAAAAAAGCTGAACAACTTTCCTCTGTCACTTCTGAAGACTTACCAACTTATATGAGTTGGTGAAAAGTCCATGCTTTTGTCAACTGTAGATTAAGGTTTTTTGTCTGTAACTTTCTAACTATGTACTTTTATACTTTTTTAATACATTAGGATGTGAGCTATGGCATGTCATAGTCACTAGTCAAAAGGCAATCTGTCTTTTGACTCTACATTGATCTTGTTTCCTAGATTAGTGTTTCCAACTAGCCTTCAAAGTATGTCTGGTTGTAGGATGTAGTATAAAGTATCTCAAGTACTTGTATCTTTAGATTATGCCTTGTAACACTTGTAAGAACTTGAGAGCAATATACAACATTCTTGAAAACCATATTTAAGTGTTCTTGTTATTGTTCTTTTACATGAGTTCATTGTTTCATTCTAACGGATTCCCTATTTGATATGCTAAGTGTTCTAAATCTCTCCACTTTATGAAACTATTGCATTGACAACCCTTCAACGGTCCTGCAGATGGAAGCCATGCAAGAGGAACTACAACAATTTAGGAAGCAAGAAGTCTGGAAACTAGTTGATCTACCTAAAGGTCAATATGCCATTGGCACCAAATGACTGTTCAGAAGCAAAGCAGATGATAGAGGTATTGTCATTAGAAACAAATCAAGTCTTATTGCCTAGGATTACACTTAAGAGGAAGCCATTGATTATGAAGATGTCTTTGCTCAGGTAGCTAGATTGGAAGCCATTAGAGTGTTCCTTGCTTATGCCTCGTTAAAGAAATTCACTGCCTTTTAAATGGATGTGAAATGTGCATTCCTATATGGCAAGATAGATGAAGAGGTATATGTTGCACAACCACCAGGGTTTGAAGACCTAGATTTCCCTCACAGAGTCTATAAGTTAGATAGGCTTTGTATGGTCTTTATCAAGCACCCAGAAAGTGGTATGAAACTTTATCAAAGTTTCTTCTACAAAATGGATGCACACGAAGGAAGACCGATCAAACATTTTTCTTGAAAAAAAGGACAAAACTAGTTAGTTTTACAAGTTTATGTGGATGACATCATATTTGGCTCCACCAACATTCAGCTTTGTAGAGAGTTTGAAACTCTTACGTAATCAAAATTCCAAATAAGCTCAATGGGAGACCTTACATTCTTCCTTGGACTTCAAGTACAATAATCAGCTAAAGGAATTTTTGTTAATCAAAGCAAGTATGTGAATCAGATCTTAAAGAAATACAACAAGACTGATTGCACATCAAGCAAACCACCATTTGCAAATCGATTGAAGTTTGGCCCAGAACATCAGTTGATCAGAAGCTACATAGATCAATGATAGGTTCACTGATGTACCTTACTACTAGATGACTAGACATCATGTATGCAGTTTGCATTTGTGGTAAATATCAGGCAGATCCAAAAGAAACACATATCAATGCTGTGAAGAGAATTTTTAGATACTTGAATGGCAAACCAGAACTTGGCCTTTGATGTCCTAAAGATGGAGATTTCTCTTTATTTGGACACACTGGCAGTGATTATGGTGGATGCAACAACAGTAGAAAATCAACAATAGGAGTATATCAGTTTCTTGGATCAAGATTGATTTCCTAGAAGTGCAAGAAACAAACAAATATGTGTTTGTCAATAGCCGAGGTAGAATACATAGCTTCTGCATGCTGTTCTCAAGTGCTTTGGATTCAAAACCAAATGCTTGACTATGGCTTCATTTTTCTAAAATCAGCCATACACATAGGCAATTCTACTGCTATGTTCATAACTGATGATTCTGTTCAACATTCCAAAACAAAACATATAGACATAAGAAATATCACTTTCTGAGAGATTGCTCAGAAAAGGGTCTAATTATATTAATCAAAGTTTATATTGATAATAAGTTGGCTGACCTCTTACAAAACCATTTGATTTAACAAGATTTGAATTTCTGGTTCAGTCACTTGGTATTCTCATATATGAACCAAACAAGTAATGTATTTTAAAACATCAATATCATCCAAGCTTGATTTTGTTAAAGTCCAAGTTTTCTATCAAACACTCATATTTTCAAAATCAAGATATCAGACAAATATTCATGTTTTCAGAACAACAAACAAGTTCAAATCACACATGGCTGCTCATGAGAAATGATAGTACACTAGATTACTTCTTCACTTGAGTCATTTTCCACCGATAAAGACTAACATACTTTGTTTGATTTGTGGATAGGCTCAGTATGTGACACCAAACATCATATACAAAAATGAAGAACTTAATTCTCATGATTGTGTGGTAAGAAACACCCATCTTGGTGTATGGTAAGTTTTGATCTATCCAATATGGATTGCTTGTAAAGTAACTCATATATACTAGGTGAAACAGTTTATAAATTGCTCAATCATACAAGTGTCTCCTTTGTTATGATTATCATAGACCTGGAGTACACTAAGGAATCCTTTGTTGTGCTAAGCACAGACCTGGATGACCTATATCATGATCCAAAAAGATTCCTAAAATGGAACACATCCATCTTGGATGAATCATTAATAAAGTCTTTCATAGACTACATTCCTTGTGAATGAAACAAAAGAATCCCAAAAATAATCACCTTCCAAAGTGAAGTGCAAAAGAATCCCAATGTGGATCAATCAATAAGGATCAAATTGAGCATTTATACTCCTAAGTAGCTAGGTTATAAGTATTGAAAGTGCTTTCTGGCATATCTTGAGGAGGTTTGATCTTAACATATAATCAGTTGTGGGGTACATACATATCTTTCAAAAATACCCAAAACATGATAATCACTCACTGTTTAAATCAATCATTAATACCATACAAGAGTTTAAGTGAATAACAATATCTGCAATCAACATTGAATTAGTCTATGTCTATTCTTAAAATCATCAAGTCAACTCAATAAGGATTTAAGACTAGTATGATCTCATGGCATGTGCAAATGATTCATGTCCAAGCATAACAACTACACCTTTCTTAGTTAGATCAAAGTGTAATCTCTCTAAAAAATAATCTTTTATCATGCAAGCAAACACATTGGACTTTGAATATAGACATATCAAAAGTAGCAGAAGAAGTGCATCATCAAACATTTTAAAATTTGAAATATTAAAATTTTGAGGATTTTAATTTTTAAGTTTTTAAATAAATAAAAAAAACAACCATGCCAAGCAAACACTCAAAATAGCAGGTTACACATAAACATGCATATTATTCCTTGTGAGTGATATCTTAACATCTATATATAAATAATGTTTAAATGATAAAATTTTAACAAACAAACATTTTTGAAAAATACTTCACAAATTTTGTCAAGTATGGGGAATGCATGAACCAAAACATATGCGCTGCAAACAGAAGCAAAACAGAAAACAAAGTGTTCACAACATATGTATTAAGTTACATAGCAGATGAGCAAAATTTTCAAAACAAACAAAATTTTTAAATTTTGTAAACTGTAGACACAAAGGACATACAAACACACATCCGTTGTAGCTACATTTAACAATTAAACATGCAAAATAAACCAAATGTATATTGTTGGGTCTGATAAGGATAGTCTATATTATCAACACAGTCAAAGTCAACGAAGGTCAACGTCACTGTCAAAGTCATCGGAAAAGGCAAACAGACGCGTTCGAAACGAAGAACCGAGGCAAGATGTTGAAGATATAAATGACTAGGAGTTTATTGTTAATAAATATATTTTATGCCAACAAAATATATTTATTTATGTTTAAGTCATTTTTATGTTTTATATGTAATTTCTCTAATTGTCTAAGTCTAGGGGCTTAATGTGTCATTAGTGAATATTATCACTATATATTGATTAGTGACAATTAGGTTTAGAGCTTGAATGAGCCATTGAGTGAGGGGCTTTCACTTTGTAATATATTTAGCATTCAATTTAGATCAAACAAAGGATTTATTTGGTGTTCTTGAGTGTTCTACATATATTCATACATTTTATATTTGTTTGATCTAGATTTCACATAAACATCATTGATATCTATGTTATCAGTGGGATTTGTTTGCGTTTATCAATCAAGTGCACTGTTATATCGATCAAAAGGACCAAAAATTTGGTATCAGAGCCATTGTGCTCTTGATTATTTGAGTTTTGTTTGGTTTTCTAGTTCTAAGTCACTGTTAAATTCATTTTCGATCTGATCTGAGTGTTTTGGATATGGAAATTGATTGAGGATTGCTCGATTTCGGTGTGGGAAGCTATAGGAATCATCAGATCTCAAATCCATTGAGATTTGGATGAGTTTGAGCTGATTTCGTGCTGAAAAAGGCTGTCCAGATACGTCAGGCGAATTTACAGCTCGTCCAGCGAAATTACACCATCTTTCAGTGAAACTACAAAGTTTTGCCTGGCGAAACTAGGGTTCCTTCAGCGAAACTAAGCTGTTCTTGTTTTTTTTTGGATATGGTTTCCTCGTTCCAGCGAAAGTACATGTGTTGAACGAAAGTTCATAGTGTTTATGTGCCAATCCCAGCGAAATTGCTGCCAAATTTTTCTCTGAACGAAAGTTCAACTAGTTTCGGGCGAAATTAACCTGCGAAACTAGCATTTGTGTGCCATTGCTGGGTGAAACTGCTGCCAAAATTACGAGTGAAATTACCAGCGAATTTGTCAGCGAATTTAATGAAATTTTAGTGAAATTAGCCTCTGATCATTTCTAAAATGTCTTCTTCAGAAGTAGCTAATTTCCATAAATCTGATAATCTAATATCAGCACAAACTTGGTTTGATTCTTTTGCAGCCATGAAAGATGAAAAGATATCTAATTTTGATGATTGATTTCTGATGGTGGCAAGCAATCTTAAGAAGTATGATGACCAGCTGGGGAACCATGAACAAGTCACAAAACTTTTGGACTCTCTTCCTCCACAGTGGAATCCACAAGTTAGGTTGCTAAAACAAGAAAGAAATTTTGCTGACTACAAACTCTTGGAAGTTATCAACAAGTTGAAGTTATTTGAATTGAATATAAAAAGAAGAGAGTACAATCAATGCATGTATGGAGGTGTATCTTCAAGTACTAAGATCAATATAGAGTCTAAAGAAGAAGTGAACCATGCATTGATGGCTGAGGTGGAAAACAGCGATAAGGATTCTGTTGAGGATTTTGACCCTTTCAAAGAATTCAAGTGTGATACTCAAGGTGAGAGTGTTGGTGATTGTGAAAGCCGGAGTAAAGTTAAGGATGAAGGAAAGCAAGAGGAAGGTGAAGCTAAAGAAGCTAAGAAAAGAGCTACTGAGAAAGGTGAATACAAAAAGAACACTCCTATCTATCAATGTGAAAATGCCCTAGCTGCTGAAAAGCTAGTTGTGGGACTTCCTTATGAGGTTGTTCAAGACATGTGTTCTCCTCCCTGCAAAATTCGTTAATTTGGAGCTTATAAAGCTAACAAATTATTGTTAGAAAATAAAAAAGAATTAAAACAAATAAACAAAGAACTTAAAATCAATGAGTCCAAATATTTTATCAAACTAAGAGAAGCTTTAAAGGAAAATGATCTTTTAAAAAGAAATCTTTTAGAAAAGAATGTCGAGATTAATGTTTTGAGCGAACGAGTCACTTTAGCAGAATTTGAGACTAGCAAGCTTAAAACTAAACTTGACAAATGGACGATATCTGGGATGAAACATGAAGAACTATTCTCTAAACAAAGGGGAGCAAGAGAAAAAATAGGTGTGTGATGTGGTGAAACTTCATATGCTTATCCTCCTTCTAGCACTCATTGTTACTCTCCTATGCATCAACCTCATCCATCTAATGATTTAATTGAAGATGAAAATACTAACAGTTTACATGCAGGTTTAAGCAGCGTTAATCACAAAGAGGTTCGAGATGAATATGATTTTCCTGCAGGTTTGGGGCTCATCAAGCAAGGATCTGATCTGCAAAATGATAATCCCACCTCTGATGCTTCAAAACTAGTATCAGTTGTTTCCAATAACTTCTTTAACAAATTCAAGATAGGTAATATCCCTTCGTTTGTTCCTGTCAAGTTTGCAAAGAAGGAACAGCTGTGGAATCATCAAGCAATCAGAACTCAACAACACAAACCAACACAACAAGAGTTATCAACCAAGATCAATTGGAAGCTGACTTGTGTATACAAGACTGGACAAGCTCTGATGATGAACTAAAGATCATCAAGTCACCTGAAGTTATCAAGTGTCAAATGCTTCCAAAAGTCAAATCAAGACATATACGAATCTCATCTCCAACTGCTAAGCAAATCAGCAGTTCCTCCAAAGCTCAGCAGAAGCACTCACCATCTTCATCTGCTATCCATCATGATCTTCACAAATCTGCTTCCAAGTCTAACAAGTCACCAGTCATACAAAAAGGTTCTAAGAAGAATGTTCAGATCTCAGCTCCCGGAACATCACAAATCAAATCACAGCCCAGTTCGAAATCCACATTGACAAAGCCTCAAAAGGTTCAATTTCTTGATATCCAAAAGAAGAAGCTTCAAGGTTGTCAACAAGCTATAATAACCTTAAAGTAGGCTCCACCCTCTCTCCTATTCTCCATGGGACTACAAAGAACCAAATGCCTTTTAAGGTTTGCTTTAGATGTGAAAAGGAAGGTCATATACTAAAGATGTGACCTCAGGCTCAAAGGCAGGCTTTGGGTGGTAAAGATAACACAGGTTGCTTCTTTGGTTCAAAAGGTAAAAAGCACATATCTTTGAATGGTTAGATGAAGAACAATCTATCCAAAACTTCTCATGTGAAGCTGGTTTCATATGATTCAAAGATGAAAAAGACAAATGTTTCAAAATTAAAATCTCTTCCTTTGGGTCTTAAAAAGAAAATGATTTCCAAATTCAATTCTTTCAATCACTGCACTATTACAGTTTACACTTCATAATCACTGCATTTTTCTTGGTACTTCATTTCTCATATTTTTGCTAGTATAATTTGGAAGACTTTCTTTAGTAAAATTCTATTTTCACTTTTGTTTATTATATACTTAAAAAAAATTCTTTTTCATGGCGGTTAAAAAGAAATTTCAGGGGAGAATAAAGATTTCACGGGAACTAAGAACTTGATTTGGGATGACTGAGAAATGATAGTATGTTTTCTTGGAATGCTTGTTTGCATGACTTGTACCTTTGTGAGAAATGATAGTAACTGATGTACATGTCTGTATCACTTAAAATTCTAAAATCTAAAAAAAAAGACAGTTTGATTATATGATATGCTTGGTAGGCTCAGCCTGAAAAAAAAATAAACAGTGATTTTGTAGCCTAACTAAAGCTTTAGAACTCGGTGAAAAGGATTATTCTCCTAACATTTAGGCCTGCACAAAGTTTCAAGTCTCGTTAAAAATGGGTTGAGAGTATCTGACTTCTGCCTTGATTACTTCTATTCCTAAATTCCCTCATCCTTGTTTCTGAATTGACGCTTCTTGTAAGCTCTTCAGAATCCTTTTCGTGCTTATCTCCTCTGCTATACGGAAGCATTGACCTGAAGTGATGATCTTCTCTGTTATACGTGAGTATAGACATGAAGCTCTCATCAGTACACTCAGATGATCATCTCCTCTGGTATACGTAAGTATAGACCTGGAGCTCTTATCATCTGTTCCTCAAATAAAGGCACAGTGATTCTTAAATTAAGATCATTGTTGAAAACTTAAAAGAAAATCAAGCAGAGTTAATCATATTACTCAATAAGCCCTGATGATGGGATAAGTTCTTTGCCGGATGTTTATGGGAACCAAATCACCTGAGCTTCTCTAATTGAATATAAAACATGATAAAATCAGCTGCAGATCACTTGTTGAAAAGGATAAGGCATGGGTTTAAATTGGACAAATATACCAACAATCATTTTTGAACTGTTTTGGCTTTCAAAAACTTAAAATTGTAACCAGACTCTGTATCAGTATGATCTCACTAACTTGTCAATGTTTAAATACATCTTTGTGCTTTCATATATCTTAAGGATGTGATCTCATGATCAAATTAGTTCTTGGTCTAATATGATAAAACAAAATAAAATAAAATATTCATTTCAAATTATTTTTCAAGTCTTCAGCATTATGCTATTAAAATGTTATTATTTTCACATGCATTTCACGGGAAATTGCACACACAGATAAACAAGGTTTTATTTGTTAACTTAAATGATCTAATAGGAAGTTACAATATTGTGGTTGTGATTGTGTTACAGATTTTTGCTTCAAATGATGGCCGATCATCAGCTGAGCAAAGTACCTGACCAGAGAACCTGTTCCTCAAGTTTGCAGAAGATACCAAGCTAGGATTCCTACTTCTACATCTTCACCGGGTCGGTTTTGGTAATCATCATGAGATTCAACACTTAGTTTTTGGTAAGTATCATCTTCAAATAGTCCAACAATACTACCCTTAAGATGATGCTGCAAAAACCTCATGATTATCAAAACGTTGGATGTTGATTGACGTGCAGTCTTGAAGTGCAGTCTTCTCCCTTTTTTTGGTAGCATCTTCTTAGAAGCTTCATAAAAGGCATTGAGAAAAGGACTTTGTTTCAGCACATAAAGACTTTGGTTCGGCACTTGATGGATGTTTCATCTGCTTGATCTTCTAGTCTTGTTTTGGAGACTTGAAAATGCACATATGTGCATACACTGTGGATTGCACTGGTAGCAATATCAGCAACCTTATCTCAACTTTAGAAGTGAAGGTGAAGCATCAAAAATTCTTCAGACTTGACATATACTCTCCCTCAACAAAAGCTTTAGAGGGTGAGAAACTTTTGTGTATGAGACACCAAGAGGAGGATTCTTAGTTCTCAGCAACTGGCAGGAGATCTTTAAATAAAGCAGGAGTGTTCTCTTGACATCTTGAACTGAATGAGAAACACAGGCATGTTGTGCAATTCATCACCTGCAAAAGTCTAAATCCTCTCGGTAGAGCTATTGCATGGAAGTTTCACTCCTAAATTATTAACACATGTAAATCTGCCAAAACTAAGAAAAATACTAAAAAAGACAAATCTTTTTGGAATTTTAGATTTTTCAAAAATATGATATTTACTAGCATGAATCCTTTAACTACAATGAGATCATATTAATCCAAAATCCTCACATCTAAAATCTAAAGTTGGAATAGACATAGACAAGGAACAAAGTTGATTGTAAGTATGTCCACTTAAACTCATACAAGGATCTATTTTCAACATTTTGTGATATTTATCATGTTTAGGTTTGATTAGAGATGCTAATTGAGTACCCCACACTCAGAAGTATGGAAGAATAACCCTCCTCATAAAATGCAAGGTGGCACTTTATCACAACTTGAACCAGGCTACTTAGAGTATAAATTCTCATGATATGATCCACTTTGGGATTCTTTTATACTTCACTTTGGAAGTTGATCCGCATTGGGATTCTTTTAGCTTTGATCCATATTGGGATTCTTTTCTTTGCCTTTTTGGTATGCATCAACACTTTTAGTGCAAGATCAACTAGGTCTGTGCTCCGCACAATAGAAGTTGTCCTCATGTTTACTCCAGGTCTGTATTTACATACAACAAAGGAGAAACAGATGATTTTATCAATGAGAAGTTTATAAACCATTTTTGCATGGTGTGTTTAGGTAACCACACAGGCAAACACTTGAAAAAGTCATTGCTTACCAATACTAAAGATGGTTTTGGTCCATAATTGCATATTGATTTAGTTCATCACAAATATGCTTATCTTGAATCCAAGCTGAGCCTACTGACATATCAAACAGAGTCTTGTCAGTCTTTATTGATTTTGAAAAATGAGTGTACTATCATTTCTCATTGTAAATGCAGGAAGATTCAATAGAAATATTTTTGGATTTTTCTTGATTTTCTAATTTTTAGGATTTTTGTTTTTGAGAAAATAAAGAAATGGCATATGTGTTATCAATTCATTAAAGATCATAAACAGTTAGTCCATGTAGCAATGTAATCAGACTAAGCAGATGGAATGAAACATTGGTTGTTTCTTGCGTTGCCATCATAGTTTCTGTGATGATTGATGTCCTGCATTGAATCATGGTTAATGTCTGCTCCATTTGGCTCAGTTGCATCATAATATCATGAACAGGAAGAACGTTCCTGTCATGAGAAGGGATCAGCCACTGCTAACTTTTCTTGGGTTGGTAGGCCTCCATAACTGTCCCTATAACACTAGCAAATCAGTTAGATGTACCAACCCAGGCCATTATTGTCCTGAGCTGTCCATTTTCATTTTTATATGTGACTTACTTGTATGTGTATGATTTTATTGTATCTGATGATATATCAGATTCACCTCTGGAAATTATTTTCTTTCTCCAACATTGTTTTGTTTTTAAACCAACTGACTCAACTTTAGTTTGTTTAACAAAAGGAGTTTGTTTGGCTTTTGAAAATCTTTTGGTTGGTTTAGAAAATTTGTTTTTCTTTAGAATGTTTTGTGGAGATGTAGCAAAGGATCTTTGTCCTTGATCATGTTTGTTTCTTTTGGGCATGTGATCATATTCAACATAAGATATATAATTATGATTATAATAATTTGATGGATATGATCTTCTATGATGTCTATTATTCCAAGTATTATTCCTATATCTATCATACTTATGTTGTGTGTATGACCTAGGATAATGTCTTAGTGCCCAATAATCATAAATATTATAATGTTTAAAATCATACCCATGTTGATGTGATCGAGGAGAAGAGTATCTATGATGTCTGTTGTAGTACTCATGCTTCGATCTTGGTGAGTATGACTCTGATTGATGATAAGATCTTTGACCTCTTTTGTGTTGTGATGTTGGAGAGTTGTTGTATGAACACTCTGAAGTGGTATGATTCTCCATGTCGTAATTTAAGCTGTAAGGAGTAGGTCAGGATCTTCTTTCCTTAGGCTTGAATGATGAAGTTGGATTTTCTAGGAACTTCACAGCCTTTTGTTTTGTTTGTTTTTGTTGCTTTCTCTTGTGAGAACATATATATGTATCACTCTTAGTGTTTTTACACTCAGAAGTGTTGTGTGAATCTGAATTACATGTCTCATAGAGAATTGGTTGTTGTTTTGGAGTTTTTAATGTAGCCTTTATGGTTGATGGTTGGTTTGGATTAGGATTAGAAGACTTGGTTTGACTTTTCTACTTTCTTTTAGATCATGACTTCTTCCTCTTGACTTGTTCTTTGATTTCTTGTACCTCAGGCTTATGTTTGTTCTTTAACTCCATCTTGATCTTTGTTTTCAGTTCAGTCTTAGACAATTCTGGTTCAAGAAATCCTGCTGGTTTGAATGTCTAATAAAGAACCATAGCCTTTTGTTTGTTGTCAGGCTTTGCTGATTTGGATTTCTGTGGTTGTGTTTGTTTTGGAATGATTTCTTCAATGACATGATTAATACATGTCAATGTTTGTTTTTTTGGTTGGTTGATTTCTTCATCACTATCATCACTTGCAAAATCTCTATCTTGATCATCACAAGAATGAAAGTTTTCATTCTGTGGCGATTCTGGTTTAAGATACAGCTTTGGTGCTGTTTCAGGAGAAGTGATTTGAGTGATAGTGGATGGTTTGTCTATTTGATGATGATGATGCATATTTGAATCTTCTTTGACTGGACTTGTCATTGAAATTGGCATTTCTGTGTAGTTATCATTGTAAGGAGGAGGAACAACATGGTATGTAGTTCCAGCACTCTTCTTTTGATCTCTTTATGGATTAAGCAGTTCTTCTAACTTACTGGCAGTCATCTTTAAATTCTCAAGCTCAACTTATGTTGATGCATGATCTACTTTTGTCTTTGTTAGAGACTTAGTGAGTCTTGTAACTTGAGCTTGAAGACTAAATCTTTCTCCAAGGAGTTTGTCTACATCCTTCAACAGAGAATTGATTTTATCTTCAAAGGTTTTATGTTGTATCTTCAATTCTGAAATTTGTTGCCTTTTCTATATTGATTGCTTAATTTAGACGCTCAATGTAATGTTGCAAGTTATTGATTGTTTTGGTTGTACTTGCTTCTGATATTTTGGCTTCAGCTTTAGCCTTTATGTTTGTTAGCTTTATAGAGAGTTTAGTTGAGTGAGCATTCAGCTTGTGATTTTCTTTAAGCAATTTATCAACTTCTTTCTCTAGTGAACTGATTTGATTTGCAGAAGTTTGTAGTTCCTCTGCATGTGAAGCTCTTTCCTCCTTTATCATGTATGATATATTGTTGCAATATTTCCGATATGCCTGAACTTCATTTATGCATGCTGATGAACATAGATTGATCTTTCTATCTTCAGGAATTTCAAGCAATGGAGGAATGTTTGTGTTGTTGATGTTTGTGGTTTTGCAAGCTCAACAGTTAACTCTTCAATTTTGATTTGTTGTTGAATAATTTTGTCTTGCAACTGGTTCATCTCTTGAGTTAAACTGATGTTTTGTTGATTTAGTGTCTTGATTTGTGCTTGATCATTTCTCTGAGATTGTTCCATCTCTGACCTGCATTTTATCAAATCATTAGACAATGTGTTGTTTGAGTTTCCAAGATCACATAAATGTAAGTGCATCAGTTCTTTCTTAATGTGACTGATGTACAACTGTATGTTTGTGTTGTCAAACAATGAATTATTGTTTGATGTGTTGCTGATGTTTGGTTGTTTGCAGCTTTTGTTTGATTTGTTGCTGTTGTTTAGTTGATTGCAACCGTTGTTTGGTTGATTGCAACCATTGTTTGATTTGCTGCTGTTGTTTGGTTGTTTGCAGCTTGGTTTGCTTTGTTTGAATTCTTGAAACCTCTTTCTACCTGCAGCAAGAAAGATAGCTCGGTTTCTTGAAACACGAGTGTCAGTGAATGATGTTAAATTTTCCATTTTGTTTAAAAACAAAAATGATTTGAAAATTTGTTTTGAGTTTAAAAAAAATCAAATTTAAAACTTTAATTTAATCCAAAGAACGTTAAAACTCAATTTAATTAGAATGGCCTAATTAAAGAGTTAACTTGGTTCAATTACAATTTAGTTAGCTGGACTAAAATTAATCTAGCTTAATTAAAAAGTAATAAAATTGGATCGAATTAATTAAAATTGAAATAATTTTGTGACACAACTCTTCCGAAGTATATATGTCTTGATTTAAAGGAAGTCAAAATGAATTTTTTTTAAACTTCTGAGACAAAATTTATGAGTTGGTCAAACTTAAAACTTCCGAGAACAAATTTTAAGAATTTTTTCAAATGAAAAACTTTCTAGAATTTTGAGAAAAAACTTTCGAAACTTTGGATTGTTTGTTTGTTTTAAAAAACTGATTTGTTTGCTTTTTAAAAAAAATATATAAATATTAAAAATCTATATTTTGCTGGTCAAAATTAGAAGAATAAGTCAAAATAGAAGTTTATTTCTCAAACCTCCTCGGTCGTTTAAGGTGAGGGAAAAAACAGTTCAACCTAGAACTCCCGAAGCACTCTCGGCCCTCACTCTCGATCACTCAATAGCTTTCACCTTCTCAATCAGTCTCAACTCCGGTGATCAAAATCAACACTCGTCGGACGACTAAAATCAACCAAGAATTTCAGTCGTTTGGGTTTTTCGGTGGAGATGCCGGTGGTCGATTAGGGATTGGGTTGGTTGGAGATTGGGGGTTCTTCGATGATGTTTAAAGGTCGACAGATGATTGATTGTTGTCGCAGTCGTCCGCTGTGAATCGAGTGATCGACTAAACAGAATCAATTCATCCACTGTGGATACAGATTTGTTCGTTTGCTGTTGAATCGATTTTTGTTGTTCTCTGTATGTTGAGCTAAAACATCCGTTATGTGTTTCAAGTTCTTTGTCCGCTATAACTTGATGTAACACGTCCGCTGTGATTGAGTGTTAAACATCCGCTGTGGGATTCATGATTGTTCGTCCGCTGAGGCTTTAGGTTTGTCCGCTGTATGGTGATGCTAGTCATCCGCTGTACGATGTGTGGTCTGCTGGTAACAACACGTCCGCTGTGGACCAATTTTTGTTTGTTCTTTGTCCGCTATATGATGTTAACACATCTGCTGTGGATGTGTTTTCAGCAGTATATGATTATGTGGTTGTCCACAGTGGTTTCAAATCATCCACTGTGGACAAAGTGAGTTGTTACTATGACAATTTTGGTGATGGTGATTACTTGTCCGCTGTGAGCAGATTTCTGTTGTCTGCTGTGATTAAATGGATGATGATGTGGTTATGGAAGATGATAGATTAGGGAATTATGTGTGGTGTATGGTGTTTGATGGTGGGTGAATGTTGTTTTGATAGCCTTCTGTTTGTCTGCTTTGAACCGAATTGTAAGCTAAAAATGTTATCACATCAGCTGTGAGTGTTAACACAACGATGTACTTCTTCATCAGCTGTGAATACTTAGACAAATTGGATGTTTGTCAGTTGTGGACCTTGTGCATCAGCTGTGGATGTAATGCATCAGCTGTGGACACTTGGTTGCAAAAATGATGAAGATTATCAGCTGTGGAATTAGAACATCTGCTGTGGAATTTGTACATCAGCTGTGTATAATAGAACACTTAGTCAAAAAAATCAAATTCAAGTGTAATTTGTGTATTTTTTGTAAACTTTGATTATGAATGAAATTTCACTTTCAAATTCACAACTAGTTGTATGTATGATTGTAGAATGAATCTTGAATGATTGTATGATGAACAAATGTATCAAAATCTGAATCAAATCATAGATTTGGCTGATTTTCAGATTTCAAAATAGTTTGACTCTGAAAAAGTCAAACGTCATGTTCTTGAATGAACAAACCTTTGATTCTTGGATTTCTGATGAAATTGGGTAAAATCAAAGGTTATAATAGCTATAGATAAGTGATTCTAAGCTAGAACAACAATCAACTTCATATAATCATCATCTAAACTCGGATTTAAATTATGAACCTATGAAGAACACAATGAAGAACAAACACCCAGATCTGAGAATCAGTGTTCAAAATGTATGATATGGATGTTGAAAATAATAAACAAACCTTAGATTTGATGTTTCTAAGCTAAAACCACTATCAATTTCAGCTAAACAACATCAGAATCTTGATTTTTGATGATTTTCCTCAAGAACAGTGAATTTTTCTCAAGAACACAATATTTTCAAAAATCTTAAAATTCAAGAGTTGTGGATGTTCAATTGATATAAAACTCTGCAGATGTGTTAGTTATCACAAACTAAAGCTATTAGAAGCTTAAATTTGATCAAATAACAACAAAATCAAAATTTCACGTTCATGAGCATTTGAAGTCATGAAGAACAAGTTTACTTAAATCTTCAAATTAGTGGCTCAAATGAACTTCAATTGATGTGAAAACTTGCAGATCTTCATGAAATAACAATTCTAAGCTAATGGTAGCTTGATTTAATCAAAAACAACAACAATTTGCAGATCAAACTTGTGGTTCAAATTTTTGAGAAAAATTTGAATAACAAGGAGCCAAGGCTCTGATACCGATTGTGGAAACCACTGATTCTGCTGGTGGATCGAATATTGCAATCATATTGTTGCCGTTTATCAGATCTGTGATGCGGATTCTCATAGACCTGTTGATGTTTTCAAGTGAAGATCTATACAAGATTCAGTGTATGATGATGAATGAATGATGAACAATTCAAGAACACATATTCATAAAAATTTCATTCATTCATATGTATGATATCAAGAGAATTACAAGGGAGTTTGCAAGCACACTTTCTCTCAGACATACTCAACCTTGAATTCTCTAGTGAATGCTATGGATTGTTAGTGATTGTTCTAATGTTCGATTAGAGTATAAATGACCACACTTAGTCAATATATACTCTTTACAAAAATAAATAAAATTTCATTTAAGCACAAATGATTACACAAATATAGTTCTAAGTCTGATAAATTCTCTATTGCTGATGCGTGACTGCCGGGTGCTGATGTCATTCGGGACGACCGCTGATGTTGACTGTTGACTTTGATAACGGTTGACCAAGTTTCACCAAGTTTGACTTTGGTCAATTTTCTTTGTTTTGATCATATTTACCATATCTTCACCGTGTCAGTTTTGGTAATCATCATGAGAATTGGCACTTAGGTTTTGGTAAGTATCATCTTCAAATAGTCCAACACATTCATTTTCAATCTGATCTGAGTGTTTTGGATATGGAAATTGATTGAGGATTGCTCGAGTTTGGTGTGGAAAGCTATAGGAATCATCAAATCGAAAATGAATGGAACAGTGACTTAGAACTTGAACCAAACAAAAACTCAAATCATCAAGAGCACAATGGCTCTGATACCAAATTATTGGTCCTTATGATCGATTCAACAGTGCACTTGATTGATAAACACAAACAAATCCCACTGATAACACAGATATCAATGACATTTATGTAAAATATAGATCAAATACTATAAAATATGGATGAACAATGATGAACACCTCAAGAACATTCAATAAAACCTTTGTTTGATATGAATTGATTGTTGAAGATATTACAAAGTGAAAGTTCCTCAATCAATGGCTCATTCCCCCCTAAACCTAATTGTCACTACTCTATATATAGTGATAATATTCACTAATGACATATTAAGCCCCTAGACTTAGACAATTAGAGAAATTACATATAAAACATAAAAATGACTTAAACATAAATAAATATAGTTTGTTGACACAAAATATATTTATTAACAATAAACTCCTAGTCATTTATATCTTCAACATCTTGTCTCGGTTCTTCGTTTCGAACGCGTCTGTTTGCCTTTTCCGATGACTTTGACAGTGACGTTGACCTTTGTTGACTTTGACTGTGTTGATAATATAGACTATCCTTATCAGACCCAACAATACTCCCCCTTAGTCGATTATTATCAACGTCTTTCATTGTGATTCATCAGATATCAAATCCATTAAGATTTGGATGAGTTTGAGCTGATTTCGTGCTGAAAAAGGCTGTCCAGATACGTCGGGCAAATTTACAGCTCGTCCAGCGAAATTACAGCATCTTTTAGCGAAACTACATAGTTTCGCCTGGTGAAACTAGGGTTCCTTCAGCGAAACTAAGTTGTTCTTGGTTTTTTTTGGATCTGGTTTCCTCGTTCCTGCGAAAGTACATGTGTTGAACGAAAGTTCATAGTGTTTGTGTGCCAATCCTAGCGAAATTGCTGCCAAATTGTTCTCTGAACGAAAGTTCAACTAGTTTCGCGTGAAATTACCCTGCTAAACTAGCATTTGTGTGCCATTGCTTGGCGAAACTGCTGCCGAAATTACGAGTGAAATTACCAGCGAACTTGCCAGCGAAATTAGTGAAAATTTAGCGAACTTGTCAGCAAATTTAGTGAAATTTTAGTGAAATTAGCCTCTGATCATTTCTAAAATGTCTTCTTCAGAAGTAGCTAATTTCTATAAATCTGATAATCTAATATCAGCACAAAGTCGTTTTCATTCTTTTGCAGCCATGAAAGATGAAAAGATATCTGATTTTGTTGATCGATTTCTGATGGTGGCAAGCAATCTTAAGAAGTATGATGAACAGCTAGGGAACCATGAACAAGTCACAAAACTTTTGGACTCTCTTCCTCCTTAGTGGAGTCCACAATTTAGGTTGTTAAAACAAGAAAGAAATTTTGCTGACTATAAACTCTTGGAAGTTATCAACAAATTGAAGTTATTTGAATTGAATATGAAAAGAAGAGAGTACAATCAATGCATTTATGGAGGTGTATCTTCAAGTATTAAGATCAATATAGAGTCTGAAGAAGAAGTGAACCATGCATTGATTGCTGAGGTGGAAAACAACGATGAGGATTTTGTTGAGGATTTTGACCCTTTCAAAGAATTCAGGTGTGATATTCAAGGTGAGAGTGTTGGTGATGTTGGTGATTGTGAAAGCCGGTGTAAAGTTCAGGATGAAGGAAAGCAAGAGGAAGGTGAAGCTGAAGAAGCTAAGAAATGAGCTGCTGAGGAGGATGAATACAAAAAGAACACTCCTGTCTGTCAATGTGAAAAAGCCCTAGATACTGAAAAGCTAGTTATGGGACTTCCTTATGAGGTTGTTCAAGACATGTGTTCTCCTCCCTGCAAAATTCGTTAATTTGGAGTTTATAACACTAACAGATTATTGTTAGAAAATGAAAAAGAATTAAAACAAATAAACAAAGAACTTAAAATCAATGAGTTCAAATATTTTATCAAACTAAAAGAAGCTTTAAAAGAAAATGATCTTTTAAAAAGAAATCTTTTAGAAAAGAATGTCGAGATTAATGTTTTGAGCGAACGTGTCACATTAGCAGAATTTGAGACTAGTAAGCTTAAAACTAAACTTGATAAATGGATGATATCAAGGATGAAACAGGAAGAATTATTCTGTAAGCAAAGGGGAGCTAGAATCAAAACGGGTGTGGGATGTGGTGAAACTTCATATGTTTATCCTCCTCCTAGCACTCATTGTCACTCTCCAATGCCTCAACCTCATCCATCTAATGATTTAATTGAAGCTGCAGATACTAAAAGTTTACATGTAGGTTTAAGCAGCGTTAATCATAAAGAGGTTTGAGATGAATATGATTTTCCTGCAGGTTTGGGGCTCATCAAGCAAGGATCTGATCTGCAAAATGATAATTCCACCTGATGCTTCAAAACCAGTATCAGTTGTTTCAGGTAACTTCTTTAACAAATTCAAAATAGGTAACATCCCTTCTTTTGTTCCTGTCATGTTTGTCAAAGAAGGAACAGCTATGGAATCATCCAGCAATCAGAACTCAACAACACAAACCAACACAACAAGAGTCATCAATCAAGATCCATTGGAAGCTGACTTGTGTATACAGGACTGGACAAGTTCTGATGATGAACCAGAGATCATCAAGTCACCTGAAGTTATCAAGTGTCAAAAGCTTCCAACAGTTGAATCAAGACCTATACGGATCTCATCTTCAACTGCTAAACAAATCAGCAGTTCCTCCAAAGCTCAGCAACAGCACTCACCATCTTCATCAGCTATCCATCAAGCTTGTCACAAATCTACCTCCAAGTTTGCCAAGTCAGCAGTCATACAAAGAGGTTCTCAGGAGAACGCTCTGATCTCATCTCCCAGAACTGCATCAACCTCAGAGCAGGCTCCACCTTCTCCTATTATCCACGGGACTACAAAGAACCAAAAGCCTTTCAAGGCTTACTTTAGATGTGGAAAAGAAAGTCATGTGCTAAAGAAGTGCCCTCAAGTTCAAAGACAGGCTTGGGGCATGGGTTGCTTATCTGGTTCAAAAAGTAAAAAGCATACATCTTTGAATGGTTGGAGGAAGAACAATCTATCAAAACCTTCTCATGTGAAGCCGGTTTCACTTGATTCAAAGATGAAAAGGACCAATGTTTCAAATACGGGTCTTAAAAAGAAAATGATTTCCAAATTCAATTCTTTTAAATCTAGAGTAATTGAACAGAAACAAATTTGGAAAGTAAAACAAAAAGTTAAAGAAATAAATGATTTTTCAAAAGGGTGTGTGCTAAAGCAGGTTATGTACACTGATGAAAAAGAAACTCCCAGGACCAAGATGGCCTGGGTCCCCCTCTCTAACTAATCTGTTAATGAGTGCAGGAACAGTTCAGGAGGACTGTTAGTAATCCGTTTTACCGACAGAGAATGTTCCTTAGTCAAATTTGAAACGGAACAACCAGGTTATTGTTTTGGTATCTCATCCATATTTTGGATACTTATCTGCACTATTACAGTTCACACTTCACAATCATTGCATTTTTCTTGGTACTTCATTCCTTATATTTTTGCTAGTATAATTTGGAAGACTTTCTTTAGTAAAATTCTATTTTCCTTTCCGTTTATTATATACTTTAAAAAAAATTCTGTTTCATGGCGGTTAAAAAGAAATTTCGGGGGAGAATAAAGATTTCACGGGAACTAAGAACTTAATTTGGGATGACTGAGAAATGGTAGTTTGTCTTCTTGGTATGCTTATTTGCATGACTTGTACCTTTGTGAGAAATGATAGTAACTGATGTAGATGTCTGTATCACTTAAAATTCTAAAATTTGAAAAAAAAAACAGTTTGATTATATGATATGCTTGGTAGGCTCAGCCTGAAAACAAAATAAACAGTGATTCTGTATCCTAACTAAAGCTTTAGAAATCGGTGAAAAGGATTATTCTCCTAACATTTAGGCCTGCACAAAGTTTCAAGTCTCGTCAAAAATGGGTTGAGAGTATCTGACTTCTGCCTTGATTACTTCTATTCCTAAATTCCCTCATCCTTGTTTCTGAATTGACACTTCTTGTTAGCTCTTCAGAATCCTTTTCGTGCTTATCTCCTCTGCTATATGGAAGCATTGACCTGGAGTGATGATCTTCTCTGTTATACGTGAGTATAGACATGAAGATCTCATCAGTACGCTCAGATGACCATCTCCTCTGGTATACGTAAGTATAGACCTGGAGCTCTCATCATCTGTTCCCCAAATAAAGGCACAGTGATTCTTAAATTAAGATCATTGTTGAAAACTTAAAAGAAAATCAAGCAGAGTTAATCATATTACTCAATAAGCCCTGATGATGGGATAAGTTCTTTGCCGGATGTGTATGGGAACCAAATCACCTGAGCTTCTCTAATTGAATCTAAAACATGATAAAATCAGCTGCAGATCACTTGTTGAAAAGGATAAGGCATGGGTTTAAATTGGACAAATATACCAACAATCATTTTTGAACTGTTTTGGCTTTCAAAAACTTAAAATTATGACCAGACTCTGTATCAGTGTGATCTCACTAACTTGTCGATGTTTAAATACATCTTTGTGCTTTCATATATCTTGAGGATGTGATCTCATGATCAAATTAGTTCTTGGTCTAAAATGATAAAACAAAATAAAATAAAATATTCATTTCAAATTATTTTTCAAGTCTTCAGTATTATGCTATTAAAATGTTATTATTTTCACATGCATTTCACGGGAAATTGCACACACACATAAACACGGTTTTATTTGTTAATTGAAATGATCTAACAGGAGGTTACATGATTGTGGTTGTGATTGTGTTACAGATTTTTGCTTCAAATGATGGCCGATCATCAGCTGAGCAAAGTACCTGACCAGAGAACCTGTTCCTAAAGTTTGCAGAAGATACCGAGCTAGGATTCCTCCTTCTACATCTTCTGAAGCACTCAAGAATAGAGAGTTGGAAAAGTTGTTCCTGATTATTCACAAACAATGCACGCGAAGAGGGGAAGCATACAAAAAAAGGGAGCCTGAAAGATAAAAAATCTTTAATACCAGATCATCAATCTAGGGGAAGATTGAAGATCATTATATAGTTGACTTATCGATGCTGATCACGATGGAAGACGTTGATAATAATAGACTAAGGGGGAGTATTGTTGGGTCTGATAAGGATAGTCTATATTATCAACACAGTCAAAGTCAACAAAGGTCAACGTCACTATCAAAGTCATCGGAAAAAGGCAAACAGATGCGTTCGAAATGAAGAACCGAGACAAGATGTTGAAGATATAAATGACTAGAGTTTATTGTTGATAAATATATTTTGTGTGAACAAAATATATTTATTTATGTTTATGTCATTTTTATGTTTTATATGTAATTTCTCTAATTGTCTAAGTCTAGGGGATTAATATGTCATTAGTGAATATTATCACTATATATTGATTAGTGACAATTAGGTTTAGAGCTTGAATGAGCCATTGGTTGAGGGGCTTTCACTTTGTAATATATTTAGCAATCAATTTAGATCAAACAAAGGATTTATTTGGTGTTCTTGAGTGTTCTTCATATATTCATCCATTTTATATTTGTTTGATCTAGATTTCACACAAACATCATTGATATCTGTGTTATCAGTGGGATTTGTTTGCGTTAATCAATCAAGTGCACTGTTATATCGATTAGAAGGACCAACATATATAGTGGACAAACAAACATGCATCCGCTATGCATCTATGAACATACAAGTGTTCACAGCGTATGATGTCAAGTAAAACATTCGTTGTGAATACAGTGGTATTCCACAGTGCATGACTAACATTAGTTATCCGTTGTAGAAACAGTGCATGTGTACACAGCGTATGTACTTAGGTAAGCATACGCTATACATAATTCTTCAAGGAGCATGACAATAAGTCATCTAGTGTGAATATTCCATAAACAATCAAAGTGTACAAAACGCATGACAAATCAGTCATCCGCTATGAACATCCAAAACAATCATTCAAGTATGCACAGCGCATGAATAAATCTTCATCGCTTTGTGCATAGTGTACAAGTATACAACGTATGGCTATTAGTCATAAGTTATGAACATTCATTAAACAAATAAGTGTACATAGCGCATGAACAAATAGTCATCCGCTGTGAACACAGTCAAAATATTCAAGTGTCCACATTGTACAACTTAAAGTTGTACAGCGGACAAACTATTCACACAGCGCATGTGATATTCATAGCGCATGACTTAAAATGAAATATTAAGTTAAATGTTTATCCAGCATACATTCACACTATATACATAGCGGACACTTAATTTGTCTGTTGTCTATATAGTGCAACAGTTGTCATTTTTTAATTCATCATGAGTGTACGAGGCAAAAACTCAAATTTTCTAAACGTTGCTACAGTTCAAACATCCATTGTTCATCCAAACCGATATTTATTTGATTTCATCACTAATTTTTGATTGAATAGATATAACAACAAGTTTATAATCATCAAACAATCATCAAAACAAATGGTTAATCGATTTTGACTTGAACATTGTTGAGCCCTAGTTAAATGATAAACCGTGACCTAAAAGGAAATCAATCAGTGTTATAAATGAAATCAAACGTTGACTACACATCAAATAATCATAGTCCCATTTATTAGATCTGTTTATCTAAGAAATTTTGATTAGATGTTCATCGGTCAGATGAACAGTCAACATGTTCATGTCAAAATTTTCAAAATAAACTATTTGATCTTTGAAAATTTTGAAAATGACTTAAATATGATATAATTTATCAAACATGCTCAAATTTCATTAACAAACATATATTGATAGTTAATTTGGCATTAAACACAACAACATTCAATGCACACATTCAATGTGCATTAAATGAATTGTTTTGACTTCAAGAGTCAACTGAAAATCATTAAATAAGTTGTTATGAGATATAATAATTGAATTATTTAAACAAATTAACTCCTTATTATGAATCAAACATGATCTAAATAAATTTTGATCAAAACAACTTCAAATCAGTGAAATTTGCAAGAGCAAAATTGACCAAAATTGACTTCTTGAAAGTCAAAATTTTCAAAATGTCAAATGTCAACAAACACACATTTTAGCATAAACAATATGCCCAACATACATGATTTATCATCTCATATCATGATATTTACCAATGAACACATAATCAGAATTTCATCAGATTAATAGCTTATATTTCAATCACTCAAGTACTAACATATTCTTCTTATTTGAAGATATGGCAAACTGTGTGTTTGTCAAAGATCACAATCTATGTGCTTATCACAATCCTGATTCTCCTACCGCTGAGAATTATAGAGATATGATCCAAGCCATAAGACAAACAAGGCTGGTGCATGCAATGATTACAAGGCCAGAGATAATAGAAGACCATATTTTCTAGTTCTAGACCAATGCTCATCTAAAGCAACTTCAAGATCAATAAGCCATATGATAAACAAGGCTGTGCATGCAATGACTACAATTCATGATTAGCAAATCACTATTTTAGAAGAGGTGATTAGGAGAGTACTTCAATGCAGATTGGTTACACTAGCACCATAGACAAGAAGCAAATAAAGAAATCATACATGTGTGCCCAATTTAGATTTCTCATGCACACTTATCAGAAGACCATGACTAATAGGAAGACAAGATGGGATGCTACTTCACTATGGAGCTCTTCTGCTATAGCAAGTATTATAGCTAGAAGACCATTCAATTTTGCTTCACAAGTTCTCAATGGAATGATTTACAATCTAACTGAAGTGAGGAACAAATTCTAGATGTATCCAACATTTCTTCAGATGATTATTGATGATCTTTCTGAACATTCCAAGAGAGGGAGCTGTGTTTGAGCTAGTTCATTTCAATGAACATGTTTTTAATAGAATAAAGTCTAGTTTTTATCATGGCGAGGAAGTTATTATTCCACCTCATATGATTAACCATGATCTTCCTATTCCAGAAGTTTTTCTAAGGATACCAGGTCAAGGTGAACCTCACATGTTGTTCCAAATTATGATTCATAAAGATCCAATCATTCTACCTGCCCCAACTGTTCAACAACAAGTACTAATCATGGAAAAAACGAAACCAACACAATAATAAGCACAATAAGAAGAACATATCCAATTTGAACAAAACATTCCATCTCCATCACACAGCCCAATCCTTTCTAATCAGCAAATATTATCATCTTTTTTAAGAGATATAGATGCTACAATGGATGAACATGCATCTTAGCAAGAGGAAGTTGGAACATCCTCAATGCATGAGGCAGAACAAGAAGAACAAAGTGTTCATCTTGAGCAAATAGAACAGATGAACAATCAAGTGAAATGCCAATAGAACAAGAGATTGAGTACTCAAAAGTATTTTTATTCACTGAGTGCAACAAGCTTATTGAAAAATCAATTAACATGGCAAAGAAGTTGAAAGATATGCTTAAGGCCAAAGATGAAGAAATTAAGAAATTAGTGGCTGATCAAAAAGCTCAGAAGTTGATTGTTCAATTTCTTGAACGACAACTTGAACAAACAAAGGTTGAAGTTAAAGTTAAAGATCAAGACTTGAGTAATGCAAGGCTAGATATAGCTTACTTGACTGAACAATAAGATGCAAAAGATAATGAGATTGATGAATTGAAAAAGATAACCTCTGGGCAAAATGAAGAAATTAAGAGATTAAACCAAGAATTGGAAGATATAGACAAGCAAAATCTAAATGAGGAAGAGCATTCAGATGATCAAGAACAAGATGTAAATGAAGAGTTCTTTGATCAACAAATTTCACCTACTTAAGAAATAAGCACACGAGAACAAGAGCAAGCAATCATTATTCCAAAAGAACCATACTCAATGGATCAGTTGTCCGGTGAAACTAATCCATTTGAAAACATTCATTACTCACCTATCTCGAGGTAACATTTTCATACCCCTGACACAATCAAGGTTAATACTTGTGAATCTGCTGTCTGAAAAACAAAAGGAGCTTATTAGATAATTTGCTAAGTCATTGAAAGAACGGACTGAATGCAAGATGAACCTGATTCTCCACCACTGAAGTTTTTAAAAGTGAAAGTAGAACCCTTAGATGAAGATGAATTCAAGAAAAATGTAGCAAAGATTGTAACCTTAAAAGAAGGAGAATTTGATCAAACACTTGACCAACAACAAGATCCAATCATCATTCTTACTGATTCCAAAGATTAAGAAGATAAGGATGAAGTAGAGAGTGAGAACATACATGATCTGTTGCCTGATGATCTAAAAACCCTCATGGGTATTGAGTTTGTAATAAGATGTTTCCCATACAATGCATTCATGCATCTTAACCTATCTAAGGTTAAAGACTTGCTCAAAGACTTTCAAGAAGTCATGAAGAATGAAAATGAGTAAACATACAGAAGAAGCAAAGATATTAAAGATAGCAAGAATTTCAGAAGAACTTGCCAAAGGATCCTCAAATTGAAAAGATGACATACTCCCAAGTGAGAACCTGGTTGAGTCACACATGGATGCCATACAAGTCTTATGCTGGTAAATCCCTATCTTAGATGAAAGAGCTTGCTAAAGGTATTTACAAGATCATGCTGGCAAATGCCTTAAAGCCTTAGATCATTAGACCTCACCCAGCTACTTCTTTATCCATATATCATCAAGCTCCTCTTGAACTTCACCTTATAGAAGAACCTAGATAATTTATGCCATACAGGCTATGGCCTGAAGGGAATGAAGTAAGGGAGATGATCAATACAAACACCAACTTTGTCAAGCTTTATGATAGAATCACACTTACTACATCAACTAATGAGAGAAAGATAGTTGCATGGAAATATGATAAAGTTTGGGATGCAGTACTGATTAAAAGAGTATCTGGTCTTGTCTAGTAGTTATCATACATATCCCAACTGGGATCGCTCTATTATGAAGATAGATTGGATTTAATGCAGTTGAGGATGGTGAACCATACAAACAATCCAAGAGGTGCATATTTCTTTCACATCATGAGAGCATACATGAATAGACAACTTCATGAGCTTAAGCTGAAAGTAGATAGAGAAGATAAGCTCCACACTACAAAATTGAGAAAATAACAAAAGTCATCAAGCAAACAACAAACACAAGGTGAGGGAAGAGATGAACACCTTGACACTGAGCTACTCAACAGAGTTGGTTATCCTCTTAGACCAATAGATCTAAAGCTCATCATGAAGAAGATCGATGGAAAGCAATACAATCATCAAATCACCAAATGGTATTACGATGAAAATCATTTTAAAATTGTATTGGAGAGGAAGTTAAAGGGAAAAGAAGCATCAGATATAAGATTATTTGATCCTATTAAGATCAAACTCTTGCATCCATCTTATGTTCCATTTCTGAAGACAAAGTCATTCCCTCAGAAATGAATGCTGCTTTAAAGGGTGACTATTTTTATTAAGGGTGACTGTTTTTATTTCATTCATATGTTAAGAATTCTAGGAACAATGTATGTGAATGCTGCTTTAAAGCAGAGATTAGAGACCAATTAGCAATCACTAACACACATTGATGGTATTATAATCCTAAAGATATCTGATAATAACAATCTGGAAGTGTTTAAGGGTGATCATGTTGTAACCACTCTAGTTAGCCACATTGAAGTTCAAAGCGTAGATCAAACCACCCTTGAATAGATGGTGCAACTTCCAATCACTTACAAGTATGATGATCAAATCAGTGTAGTTCAATACTTCACAAAACATATTATGAACAACCTGAATGCCTTAAAAGTTGTACCACTTCCTAATCAAGTCAAAGAAGCTAAATATGATCAGATTACAAAGAAAGATGTAGAAGAATCAATCAAGGCTAGATCTGAAGTGTAGAAGAGTGTAGATGAAGCTGGTCCTACTTATTCATAAAGGTTCACTAACATAAAAACAGAAAAAACAATACCAAACATGCATCTCTAACCATTCATAACATTCAAAACATCAATCATTCAGTAATAGAATCATTCAATCTGAACATCATTCAAGCAAATAACAAGTAAATACAAGCAAACAAATGATTCATAACAAACAAAGTAATCTGATTACACATGTGTAATCAGTAGATAACGTAATCAATCAATCAATCATACATTATCAGTAAAAACATACAATCATTCAAAAACAAACCTAAACAAACACATCATTTCTAACAAATAAAATCATTAACAATCAAACATAAATATTGGCAGCATCATCTTTAGGGGGAGTATTGTTGGACTCAACAAGTGCATTAAAGGATAATGCCTGCCATAATCAATCAAAATATGTTCTAACATTCAAACGATTATTTACTAACATACAAACAATATTAACATACATATCAAGCAGTAATTATTGTTTTAATTTCTTTTTTAGATTTTGTAGATAAAAGAAATTTTACTAAGTGTCCACAGTGGATGAAGTAGTACTCATAACAGATGTAGTAGTAGTCATAGCGGATGAAGAAGGAAGTGTAAGTGCAGACAACAGAGGAACAAACATACAGGGATGACCAAGTCCATAACTGATGAACTGTTCACAACGGATGTTCATCCATAGCGGATGAACATTCCACAATGGACAACAACACAACAAACAATATAAGTGTTCATGGTGGACATCATCCATGCACAATAGACAAGTAATTCAACATTCACAGTGGACAGCTTATCATCCACAGTGGACAAGACATCATCCACAACGGACAACTTATAGACTTAGGATTATTATGTATTTTTGTTTTACATAAGGGTATCTTTGTAAATGTACATAGTATGTACATAGGCTATAAATAGCCGTATACCCTAATCCTTTGTAAGCTTTTAAACAATCATCAATCAAACAAGCAGTTATTATCATTCATAGCATTCAATCATACAAACACACAATCATACACACACATAAAGATATATCAATAATCAAGGGTTTCCACACTATGGTTATTTGAGTATTGATTCATAACACTCTTGTTGTTATTATTGAAAGATTGAAAAAGATACTTGGGGGATTCATCCTTTGGTTCTTACAAAGACCAAAAACCCCAAATCCATCATTTTTTGTTCTCCTTCAAAGTCAGCTTCTTTCTTTTTTAGAAAAACTTCTTGGCCCTCAGAGTAATGATGGCCATCTGACATTAAAGATCTATCTTTTCTTCATTATTTGGATCGATTTTCTTAACATTTTATTGGATAAGATGTGCTGAGGTCAATTTACCACCTAAGTAAGCGTCTAAACTTCACATAAAAGCATTATAAGTTGTCTCTTGTTCTTTATTTGCATGCTTACATGGAGCATAAGCTTAATTTGCAACTTGTGGTGTACGATGGAATCTTGTAGGTCTTTTGATATTGAGCAAACAAAAATGTAGTTGGTCTTTGGATTTCATTGGGTGCCATAAAAACATCTTCCTCAGTGGTGCAGGCATTTTCAATAGATTGAGTTTCAGTTGGAAACTTGTATGCCTCTATCACTTGTGGCCCTCCAATGTTTCATGATTTCTCATCAAGCTCCAGTGCTTCAATCTTAGCAACCATTGTTTACAAACTGGTGTTATCAAGATTAAGAGTGTTCTTCAACATTGTAACACTCTGCTTCCAACTCTCAGGTAAAGAGTGGAGCATCTTCTTGTTTATTTCCTTATCTTTGTAAGTCACACCCAATATCTCCAGATCATTAACCAATTATACGAATCTATGAAGTTGCTTTAAGATAGATTCACCCTTGATATGGTGAAGTGTTTCATATTGGTTCACTAACTTATCCTTGTAGAACTCAGTGACTTCACTACTTCCTTCAGATATGATATTTAGAGCATCTCACACTCCTTTAGCAGTATTGTATTTCTCTAGTCTTTTAAGAACATACATCTTCAATTCTTGAGTGAAGAGTAAGTATTCCTTCATGTCTATCTTGATCTTATTATAATCCCCAGAGTCAAGATTTAAAGTGGGGTCATTAATTGGAATACTGATAGTATGGTACTAATCAACATCAGGTGCTTTAGGAATGTAAGTGTAACACCCGGCCCTTCATACCACCAATATTGTCTGCTATGCCCACGAGGAGCCCACAGATTTGTTTTTGGTTGCCCGGGTGAAAACTTCCCATGGAGGTCACCCATCTCTAGATTACTTCCACCTAACACGCTTAAGTTCTCCTCTCATCCATATCGAATACACCCAAAATGCTTTGGTAATATTAGAGGCCAGATATTTCTTATGAACCAGGAATCTCTGCTGTCCATGGCTGATGTGGGATTTATGTAGGGTGTAACAATCACCCCCGTTTGGACTCATCATCCTTGATGAGCCCCGAGAACTCATCATCCTTGGTGAGGCTTGTCCCACCATCCTGAAATGGCATAGGAGTGGATCTGATGCCATTCTGTAACACCCGACTCCTTATACCACCAATATTGTTTGCTTTGCCCACGAGGAGCTCACAGATTTGTTTTTAGTTACACGGTTGAAAACTTCCCTAGGAGGTCACCCATCCCTAGATTACACCCCACCTAAGCACTCTTAACTATGGAGTTCTCCTCTCATCCATAACCAATATGCCTAAAACGTAATGGTAATATTAGAGGCCATACATTACTTATGAATCAGGAATCTCTTCAATCCATGACCAATGTGGTATTTATGTAGGGTGTCACAGTAAGGACCTCTGCAGATTGAAATCTAGTAATCTGCATCCATACCAATCAAATAGTTCTAAATTTGATTTTCCATTGTTTAAATTCGGACTTATGGTTTAGCATTGGTGGTATTGGATTGAGTCCAAGTTCCATAAAACTTAGTGAATCCAAGATTTAATTGATTGATATTAACTTGGTTTAATAAGATTATATTGATTTAACCTGGGTGAATTGATTTTATATTAACTTTGATGTCCAATCAATCCAATCAGTTCAATCAATCAAACAATCCCATCCGGCCAATTAGGTCAAAATCTAGAGCAAATGCAGAGAATAGTGATGAGGAAACAAGTGCGGTGAATACTATCTCACACAAATGTGATGAATAGTAGATGTTCAACAAATGTGATGAATAGTTCTATACACAGCAAATGCGATGAGCAGTGGATGTTTAGGAACAAATGCGATGAACAATGTTGTCCCTAGCAATTGCGATGACCAGTTGTTCAAGCAAATACGATGAATAGTACTTCTGTTCTTTAATTATTGGTGAAATTGATTGTGTTTTCCTCTCAAATTGGATGTAGTAACCTTTGATTAGGAACCCTTTCTAATCTTTGGTTATAAATTTCACATAAACTCTCACATTTGAAGGTTTTTCATTGATTTTAATGGTTTTTAGTCAATCGAATAGTGAACTTCAAATCATGATGAAATTGAAGGTCTATTGTTTAATTAAGTTGAGTATTATCAGTTTGATTACAAATCAAGGGTGTAGAACACAGTGCTTTGCAAATCAATCATTAGATCATAGATAAATGTTTAAGAACAGCGGATTTTGATTCAAATTTAAGAGTTGAGGCTCTGATACCAATTGACTGTATAATAATTAGATGGATCGAATATACTGAATGATTTCAATGCATAATTGTAGCAAAATTACAATTAACAATGATCAAACACATCATAATAATCATAATATTCTTGTATATTGATTGTCAAATGATTAAAATACAATAGGGTTGTATCAAGGTTCAGGGTTACAAAAGTGAAAAAAACTATTCTATTTATAGGCCTTATACATGACATGTACATTGACTAAACTACCCTGACAATATTACATCAAATAATCTAAGTTAAAAGTATAAAAACAAAATAAGTATTTCTTTTCTGAGCACCCGCATTTTTTTTGGTTCATCTGCATTTGTTAATGCGGATGAACTTTTTCCTAGTTCGCATTTCTTTCTTTCTTCCTAAGAATTTGTAATTATGCATCTGCATTTGTCATATGCGGATTAACAAATACTTATCCACATTTGTTAAATCATCTGCATAGACAAATGCGGATGCCCAACCCTTAGTCTTTTCTGCTCTTTTTCGCATTACTTGTGCTTAGTCATATTTTTCTTCCACACATGTATTATTTTCTAAACAGAACAACTATGCAAACACCACTTGAATTGGTGTGCATGATCCTTTCAGGGTCAAAAAAGTATGCTACTGACATCTATAAAACAATGATCTCATGGCTAAACCAGATTCACCTTACATTTTATATCTAATAGAGTTCGGTTAATGTAAACGTACACACATACTTTGAAATGGGTTAATGTAAAATTTTATGCTACTATTCATATCATTCATGGGCAATGAGTTATTAACTGATGTACTATACTTGCTCTCTTTTACAACATGAAAACTCAAATTTAATTTTTCAATTTGTTAGTTTTTCTTCTTTTTCAAAGATAAAGCTAAAAATAAATGAAAAAGAGAAATAAATATTCCATGAATATTATTTGAAAATGATAAAATCTTGCAAAGAAACAAAAATTCAATCAATTGGATTTTATCTCCCTCTTTTCTTTTGTAACGTCCTGAACTTTCGGTTGAAGGCGAAGTTCTAGCATGAGAAAGAAAGGCAGTTTTCGTGCGAACAGAAGTTCTCACGCGAGAACAGCTGCGAGAAGAGAGAGACACTATAGATAGGCCCAGGCACCCAATCTTCTTTACTTTATGCGAAAAGTCCTGCAGTTGTGCTTGTGAAAAGAGAAGTTGGTGCTAGGTGGTGTCTAAGGTATGTATTCGTCGATATTTGATGTAGTTAAGCATGTATGAACCGTATGTAATGTTATTGCACAATGATTATGTAGCTTTTGGCTCGAAACACTCTCGGTTTTATGCTGTTCGTGTGCAAGGATATCATTAGGTGAGTTCTAGTCTCCTCTTTTACGTGATTTATCATCTTTTGGGGCTAATATGAATACCTAAATGAATGTTTTGTAAAAGAATGATGTTTATAACTGTTATTGCATGTTTTGGGTGTTAAAGTGGTTAGAGGAGTGATAACTTGTGGATAAAGTTGTGTACAACAGAAAAGTTATCGCGCGAGAGGCGAGTTCTAGCGTGAAATATAGTTTTCGTGGCTAACGGTTATCTTTTGAAAGTTTTCGTGCTAATGATAAAGTTCTCACACGAATGATGATGTTCTCGCGTGAATGATGATGTTCTTGCATGAAGGAGGATTTGTCACTCGAAGTGAGAAGTTCTCGCGCGAATGTGGGTTCTCGCGCGAAAACTTTGGACTGTTACGTGTTATGTTACCCCTTAAGCATGCGTTAATAATGACTTAATGATGCACTTAATACTAAAGGGTTAAAGTACGTATGTAGATATATTATATATATATCATGATAGTTAAAGGCTAAAGAACGATGATAATTCACATGTGAAACGCGAAAGAATAAGTTACCTTGTATAGCACAACTGTGAAAAACGTTAAAGAGCTAAAGAAGTCTTGCAAGCACTTGATAGGAGCTACACATCAGTGTGCTCACATAGGGGTATACTTTGGGTATGCCCGTGCCATTAAAGGAGAATTGTATTCGTGCATTCTCGCATAGGAGCTACACATCTGTGTGCTCATATAGAGGTATACTTTGGGTATGCCCGTGCCATTAAAGGAGAATTGTATTCGTGCATTCTCACATAGGAGCTACACATCAGTGTGCTCATATAGGGGTATACTTTGGGTATGCCCGTGCAGCTAAAGGAGAAATGACATTTGTTGTGTTCTCACCTGCTAAAGGAACTAAGCTTTATGCTAAGTTCAAAAGATAAAGTAAGCGATTAAAGTTAAAGTAAAAAGATAAAGTATGGGTAACACGATGCTAAAGTAAATGTTAATGTGAGGGTAACGTAACGATAAAGAAAATGATAATGGTAAAGCTAACGTTAAAGTTTGGTTATTGAACAAGTTCGATGACGTTGTTGATAATGAACGAGGTTAATGTTTTTATGATGTTAATGTATGATACAGTTTTGTTAAAGTAAACCTAGAGCTCACTCAACGTCGCTGACTTTTGTATGCATATTAGATTGACAGGTATGCTATACTTTTTGGGGGTGAGCTTGGCATGGGTGGGAGAGAGCTATCTGGTACATGTTCGAGAATGGCATCCCGGCATAGAGCTTTAGTTAGATAGCTAAAGTGATCTTTTGATGTAAATGTTTAACGATAGAAATTTTTCCGCTGCGTATATTAATGAAATTTGATGTTCGAGAACTTGTGCTTCTGATGTCCAAATCCAACTGTGGGGTTTCCCAGATCGGGGCCGTACAAGTTGGTATCAGAGCCATAGTTTGAGAGATTTAGGCACTCCAATGTCTAGACTCGAACTGAGAATAGGATCGCTTAAGGGATGCTAGTGCCAGTAGCTCCATGCCAGGAAGGTTACGACTGTTAGAGGTTCCTTGAGGTTATAGTGCTATTAGTGAGATTGAGAGCTGATGTGACTCAGGATAGGAAACGTTTAGGACATGAAGAGTAAAGTAAGTAGTTAACTACAATTGGCCACTGTCATTAAAAACTTACCTTACTTAACATGATCTGAACTATTACCTGGAATGATAATGTTAGCCTTTTGTATCTTATAGCAAGCTATGGCTGGAAGAAAAGCTACATGAGGAGGTGCTCGTGGTGGTAGGGGTAGACCACCAGTCACCAGGAACCAAAAGCAGACAACTTAGGAGGTGCATGCGGAATTTGTTCACACTGCTAGCAAGCAAAACTCTCATCATTCTGAAGAGAGGATTAGTTGGAGCCAGTTGTCGGGAAGGCTATCAGCAAAGAGGTCCACAAGATCCTTCAGGACATCATTCCTTCGATCAAGACTGAGGCCATGAAGGAGGTAACCAAGGAGTGGACATTGGAGGCAAAGAACAAAGCTAGCAAGAAAGATAGTGAAGGTACCAGGGAAGGCTCGGGGAAGGATGGGAAGGACGAGGGGGATGAAACTGATGGGGATTTAGCCAAAGGGTGTTCATATCGCATCTTCAAGGGGTACAATCCTCCATCCCTGGATGGCATGGGTGGTGCTACTGCCACTCTCCAATGGGTGTCTGAGATGGAAGCGGTGATTGAGATAAGTGAATGTAGAGCTGACCAGGCTGTGAAGTTCGCAGCTCATTCATTTGTTGATGAAGCTATTAATTGGTGGAACACCATCAAGCAGACTAAAGACCCTCGTGAGTTCAAGAAATTAAAGTGGAATGACATGAAAGAGATGGTGATGAGAAAGTTCTGCCTTTAGATTGAGATCGACAGGGTGGAAAGGGAATTTTTGGGTTTTAAAGCTGGAAGTATGACCCGCAGGCAGTACACATCTCGCTTTAATGAGATGGCCAGGTTGGTGCTTCACCTGGTGAGTACTGAGGAGAGGAGGATGAAGTGTTATGTGCAGGGTTTGCCTTCAAAGGTAAGGACGTATATGAAGGCAAGTAGGCCGAAGACCTTAGAGTCTTTGGTGGAGTTGAGTAGGATAGTGTATGATGATGTGGTGACTAATGAGCCTGTTGAGGGGAAAAGAAGAAGAGTTGGTCTGGGAATGTGAAGCGAGAGAAAAATGAGAGGTCTGCTTCTCAGGCTAAAAAGATGAAGGTGGAATCGTCCGGTGATTGCCGAAAGTGTGGGAGAAAGCATGCTGGCGAGTGCAGGCTTGCTTCGAGTCTGTGTTTCAGATATGGAAAGACGTGGCATTTGTCCAAGGATTTCCCTAATCTGGTTAAGTGCTACAACTGTGGCAAGTTGGGACACTACAGCCGAGAGTGTAAAGAAGAAAAAATGGTTGACTCGGCTAAGGGAAAGGAGGATGAGAAGGAAAAGAGAGATGGTGACAAGCCAAAGGCCAAAGCTAGGGCTTTCATGATGACCAGAGAGGCGGCCAGAGTGGAACCTGATGTTGTGTCAGCTATGTTTCTGGTTAACAACATACTAGCTTCTATTCTTTTTTATTCTAGTACAAGTAAGAGTTTCATAGCTGCTACCTTCTGTGATGTGATGAATGCTAAGGCCAAAGAAATAGATCATTTTTTTGAAGTAGTGACTGCTATTGGAAAGACTACTAAGATAACTGAGGCCTTAAAGGATTGTAGCATAGAATTGGAAGGTCATAAATTCCCTGCTAGGTTGTTTGTTATGACCCTAGGAGGATTTGATGTCATGTTGGGTATGGACTGGTTAGCCGCCTATGAGGCTAACATAGTTTGTAAGAGGAAGATGATTCAGATGAAAGCGCCTGACGGTAGCTTAGTCACAATTTACGGCGACAGAATCTGCGAAGTTCCGAAGATTATTTCTATGATAAAGGCAGAGAAGTTTATGAGATGATGGTGCGAAGCATTACTGGCATACGTTAAACATGCTAAAGCTGAAACTATAAAGTTGACAGATGTGGTCGTGGTGTGTGCCTCCCGGATGTGTTCCCCGATGACTTGGCAGAGGTACTACCCGATCGGGAGATAGAGTTTCAGATCGATCTTGTGCCAGGAGCTCAGCCCATCGCTAAAGCGCGGTATCGTCTGGCTCTGTCAGAGTTGAATGAGTTGTTAGCCCAACTACAGGACCTTCTCAATAAAGGATTTATCAGACCGAGCATTTCTCCTTGGGGTGCTCTGATGTTGTTCGTGAAGAAGAAGGATGGTAGCATGCGAATGTTTATAGACCACAAGGAGCTGAATAAGCTCACGGTGAAGAATAGATACCCGTTGCCTCGGATAGATGATCTGTTCAGCCAGTTGCAAGGTGTGAGTTGGTTCTCGAGGACCGATCTTCGGTCTGGTTATCACCAGCTAAAGGTTAAGGAACATGATATCCCAAAGACTGCGTTTCGGACACGATATGGCAATTATGAATTTCTCGTGATGTCATTTGGTCTAACCAATGCTCTTGCAGCATTCATGGACTTGATGAATAGGGTTTGTCAACTAATGCTCGAAAATCTATGATAGTGTTCATAGACGATATACTGATCTACTCGAAGAATAAGGGAGACCACACATGTCACCTCCGCGAGGTGCTAGAAACTCTAAGAAGGGAGAAGTTGTATGAGAAATTCTCCAAATGTGCATTTTGGTTATGCGAGGTATAGTTTCTGGGTCATGTGATTAACCTAGAGGGAATCATGGTTGATCCTGCTAAGGTCGAGGCGGTGATGAAGTGGAATTCACCTAAAACGCCATCTGAAATCCGAAGCTTCCTCGGATTGGCGGGTTATTACCGGAGATTCATCCAGGATTTTCCGAGATTGCCTCGCCGTTGACCAAGTTGACGAGAAACGATGTAAAGTTTGAATGGGGAAACAGACAAGAGAATGCGTTCATGGAGTTAAAGAAAATATTGACACAAGCTCCAGTGCTAACGTTACCGGAAGGGAATGAGGACTTGGTTGTCTATTCCGATACTTCTTATTAGGGGTTAGGGTGCGTGCTAATGTAGTGAGGTAAAGTCATCATATGCATCTCGACAGTTAAAGGTTCATGAGGTGAACTACCCTACCCATGATCTGGAGCTGGTTGTTATGGTATTTGCGTTAAAAATATGGAGACACTACTTATATGGTGTCAAATGTATGATTTTCACGGACCATAAAAGCTTAAAGTATTTCTTCTAGTAGAAGGATCTTAATATGAGGCAGAGACGATGATTGGAGCTCATAAAGGATTACAACTGTGAGATTTATTATCACCCGGGTAAGGCTAACATGGTAGCTGATGCCTTAAGCTGGAAGGAGGACCGGGAACCAATTCGGGTGAGATCTTACCAGTTGATTATGACTCCTGATGTGATAAGGCAAATTTGCAAAGCTCAGAAAGAAGCTCTAAAGCCCGAGCACGTTAATGAAGAAAGGATGAAGGGGCAGAATGCTATAACACTCGGAAAGTTACAAAAGAAAAAGAGAAAAGAGAAGAAAATAAAAGAGAAGTATAAATAAAGAAAGGTGAAATAACCCAAGTTCAGGGGTTAAAGTTGTGCAAGAGGCAAACTTTATTATAATTATGTTTAAAAGGTGGGCATGGCCGCCCACTCCCCTACTCCACCCACTGGATCGACTGCAGAAAGAAAAAGAACAGAGTTTCCATTGGTTTTTTTAGAGAGAAGAAGAAGAAGATCGAATTGAAGGTAAGTTTTTCGTGTGTTTTGTTTGGTTTTAGCTAGATTTTTAGCTTTTGGACCGAGTCTTATGTGTTCCTCTATTTTCGATTGGGTGTTTTTAGTGTGTTTAAGTGTTTGAACTCCAAGTGCTCTCGAGTTTGGAGAAGTTTTACTCGAAGGCTTCTGTAGGTGAGTTCTAGATCCTGGGTTTCACTTGTTTTTAAACTTGTTTGGGGCTGAAATGCATAGTACCTACTGTTTTACAACCGACAGCATGATCTGATCTGTGTTTTTGCACCTGTTGTGTGTGTGGGTGTGTGTTTTTGAATGTTTGATCGTATTCTGTGATTATATGCCTATTTTAAGTGTTTAGAATGCTAGACCTGGGCTATGAATGTATAAGAATGAGGATTGGAGCTGAATATAACATAAGTTGCAACTGCAGGTTGGTTTAGTTCACCCGCATTTAGATTTGAATATTTGCATAAGTATTTTGTTAAGGCGCATTTGCTACAGTGACCATGTGCATTTCTGTTGTTCATGCGCATTTGCTACAGTGTTCAGGCATATTTGTTTCAGTCCTCCGCATTTGGTTCATGCGCATTTCCTGACACTTAGAATATTTATGAGTATGAATATCCGCATTTGGTTCATGTGCATTTCATGACACTTAGAATATTTCTGAGTATGAATATCCGTATTTGTCTATTCATTCGCATTGGTTTGCTCATCCACATTTCCTTAAGGATTTAGAATTTTCTGAGATTTGGGGAAGTAGAATTTAAGTGCTATGAAATGATGTTTTATGGTGGCTTATGCTTGTTTATATGTATGCATTGTTTGATGATGTTGTCCCATGTTATGTATGATGTGACTTTACGTGGCGTGTTATGCTTATGAATATAAAGTATTATATAATGAAAGTGGAAGACAACGTTAACGAAGTGGAACATAATGAACGAATGAAAGTCTTGCAAGTAAATTAAAAGAGGTTCACAACTCATTGAAGAGTTGTTAGCTCAACTGTGTGTGATGTAGTGTGCGATCTTGGCTAACCCATGAGGGTGTACACACAGGGGGTCAGTCTTGGTGATTGATCCATACGTGCGAAATGGGATCCTTGTCGCTTAACTCCAAGACTGAGGTGGCTTCGTGCCTAATGATGGGGCATAGCTTATGACAGGATCTAGATAGAAGTGAAAGATAATGAAAAAGTGCTAAATGAATGATTATGAATGATGATAAAAAATGTAATGATATTATGAGGATGTACGTATGTTGTGTGATCACTAACGAAAGTAAAGGAAAGGTTTTTACTAAAAGTAAAGTATTTTATTATTTTAATACTAAAACTCACTCAGCAAACCTGACTTTTTATCCATTTTCAGTTGGCAGGTAGCTTGTTGTTGAGGATGGCACAAGGGTGAAGCTACTTGGCGGGCAAAGACTGGCATCCATGTCATACACGATATTGATGTTGTTTTGTAATACAACTAAGTGATATTTTGTAATCTTTTAAACAACGATGTATTACTTGGCAAATGTATTTATTTAAGCATGAAATGGTTTTGATGAATTATTCCGCTGCAATGTTTTATTTACTTAATAAATCTTAACATGTTTTGACATAAATGAGGTTGTGATTGACCAACTGTGGGGTTCCCGGGAACGGGGCTTTACAAGTTGATATCAGAGCCAAATTTTAAAAGAATTGTGTAAATTATTTTCAAAACCTAAACTTAAACTAAGAATGGGACCGAATGGAGGGATGCCAGCCCAAGTAGCTACATGCCATTAGGTGATTTATTTTCTTAAGGTTAACCGGTATTGTGTACGCGTGCTATCTGATTTATGTGCTCTTAGTAGATTTGGATACTGATGTAGTCAGGATAGGAAATGCTTGGGGGATGAAGAGTAAAGTAAGTGGCTAATCACAACTGGCCACTGTAATTAGGGACCTACTATACTTGACATAATCTGAGCTATTACCTTGAATGACCGTGTTGGTGTTTGAATCTTATAGTGTTTAGAGGATGGCGGGTGGTAGATCTTCAAAGCCTTCTCGAGGAGGTGTATAGGGTGGTCGTGGTACTAGACCACGTGTCGCTAGGAACAAGGCTAAGGCTGCTAAGACGGCTCTTGCAGAGCCCGAGCTTTATCACCTGGAAGGCGGTGATGAGAGTACTAATCTAAGAGCCTCTATGAAAAAGGCAGTTATGGAGGAATTTCATCAGGTCATGCAGACGATCTTGCCGTCTGTGGTGACCGAGGTTATTCGTGCTGTGAGGAAGGATGAAAAGACAGAGATGGAAGAGAGGAGGAGGACCGTTGGTAGAGGGGGTGAGGAGAGAGGTTCAGGAGAAGGGGAGCAACCAGAAACTAAGATGGTTGTCTTCAGTGACGAAGAGGAAGAGTAAGCAGTGCAAGAAATTGCCAAGGGGTGTAGTTATAGGGCATTTCAAAGATGCAAGCCCCCAACTTTTGATGGTAACGGGAATGCTGTTGCTGCTCACCGATGGGTGAGAGAAATGGAGGCTGTGTTGGAGATCAGCGAATGTAGGGAGGATCAAAAGGTGAAGTTTGCTACCCACTCATTCGTGGACTTGGCTTTATGTTGGTGGGACAATATTGTCCAGGCCGTGGGCAGCAGGGCTGTTGGGAAGATGAGGTGGAGTGAACTGAAAAAGATGGTGATCGAGGAGTTTTGTCCTCACAGGGAGCTTGACAAGATTGAGAGAGAGTTCTTACAGCTGGATGCGGGAACCATGACACACCAACAGTATACTACTAAGTTTAATGAGATGGCAAGGCTGGTGCCGGATCAGGTGACGCCGGTGTCGAGGAAGATCAAGAGGTATATCCAAGGTTTGCCGGCGAATATCCGCAGGCACATGATCGCCACCCAGCCAAGTACTTTTAGGTCAGTGGTTGATCTGGTAGGGAGTTTGTATGACAAGAGAGAGGTGGCAATGGTAAAGGTGAGTAAGAAGGGTGGTGGTGACAGGAACTGGAATGGGAAGTGGTTTGGTAGTGGTGGTTTCACTCCAAATAACAAGAAGGCAAGGGTGGATGATCAAAGGGTAGTAACATCAGGCACGGGAATGAAAAGGTGTGGTAAATTCAGGAAGGAACATACAGGGGAGTGTAAGTAGGGACTGAATCTCTGCTTCAAGTGTGGGAAGCCCGGTCATATGGAAAGAGAGTGTAGGGTTGTGAGATGTTATAACTGTGGTGAAGAGGGCCATCTGAGTAGGGATTGCAAGAAGCCGAGGGCTGAAAGTTCTGGGGCAAAGTAGGGGACCGAGAATGATGGGCAGAGAGAAAAAGCCAGAGCATTCATGATGACCCAGAAGGAGGCTAGGGTGGACCCCGATGTTATGTCAGGTACCTTCCTAGTAAACCAAACTTGTGCCTCTGTATTATTCGATTCTGGTTCTAGTAAGAGTTTTATTTCTGCTACCTTCTATGCTAAGTTGCCTGTTAGGAGTAGAAAGATTGATGAGCCCTTCAATGTAGAAACGACAATTGGTAAGTCTACCAGGATTTATGATCTGATAGAGAATTATGACATAGATTTGGAAGGCCATAGGTTCTCTGCTAAATTATTCGTGATGCCCCTAGGCGGATTCGATGTGGTCCTAGGGATGGATTGGCTAGCAGCCTATGAGGCAAATATTATGTGTCGCAAGAAGATGATCCGATTGACTGCGCCTGATGGGAGTTCGGTAACGATCTACGGCGATCGAGTTACTACGGTTCCGAAGGTGATTTCGATGGTGGTGGTAGAGAAGTGCATGAAACGTGGATGTAGTGCCTACTTGGCTTACGTGAAGGATGTGGATGCGTCAGTACCATAATTGTCCGACGTACTAGTTGTGTGTGACTTTCCAGACGTGTTCCTAGAAGATTTACCAGGTGTGCCACCGGACCGCATGATCGAGTTCCAGATCGACTTGATACCTAGTGCTCAACCTGTTGCCAAGGCACCGTATCGATTAGCTCCGTCTGAGATGATGAAACTAATGGTTCAGTTTCAAGAGTTGTTGGACAGAGGGTTCATTCGACCGAGTATCTCTCCCTAGGGTGCTCCGGTCTTGTGTGTAAAGAAGAAGGACGGTAGTACGAGGATGTGCATCGACTACCGTGAGTTAAACAAGTTGACGGTGAAGAACTAATATCCACTACCCATAATTGATGACTTGTTTGATTAGCTCCAAGGTGTCAGTTGGTTTTTGAGAATAAATCTCCAATCTGGTTACCATCAGATGAAGGTGAAGGAGCAAGATATCCCCAAAACAGCTTTTCGCATGCGTTATAGACACTACGAGTTTCTTGTTATGTCTTTTGGTCTAACTAACGCGCCAACTGCTTTATGGATTTGATGAACCGGGTGTGTTAGCCGATGTTGGATAAATCAGTTATTATGTTCATCGATGATATCCTGATTTATTCGAAGAGAGAATAAGAGCATGCCAGTTACATTCGTAAGGTATTGGAGACACTTAGAAGAGAGAAGCTGTATGCTAAGTTCTCCAAGGGCACTTTCTGGTTGCGTGAGGTTCAGTTTTTGGGTCACGTGGTAAATTTCGAAGGGATAATGGTAGACCCAGCAAAGGTGGAGGCCTTGATGCATGGAAGACTCCAAAGACGCCATCCGAGATCTGCAGTTTCTTGGGTTTGGCGGGATATTACAGATTCATTCAAGACTTTTCTAAGATAGCCTCACCATTGACCAAGTTGACCTGCAAGGAGGTGAAGTTTGTATGGGGTCTGGAACAGGAGAATGCTTTTGAGGAGTTAAAGACAAGATTGACTCAAGCTCCTTTCTTGGTGTTACCCGAAGGAATAAAGACTTGGTGGTCTATTTAGATGCTTCTTATTCAAGATTGGGTTGCGTGCTGATGCAACGGGGAAGGGTTATAGCCTATGAGTCCCGACAGTTGAAAATCCATGAGGCTAATTACCCTACTCATGACTTGGAGCTAGCGACTATGGTCTTTGCATTAAAGATTTGGAGGCACTACTTGTACGGGACTAAGTGCACTATCTTCACTAACCATAAGAGCTTGAAATACTTCTTTGAGCAGAAGGACCTCAATATGATGCAAAAGAGGTGGTTAGAGTTGATCAAGGATTATGATTATGAGATCCACTACCATCTGGGCAAGGCCAACATAGTGGCGGATGCCCTTAGCCGAAAGGAGAGACCCGAGCCAATCCGGGTGAAAGTATACTAGTTGGTGATGACCTTCAATATGATGACACAGCTCAAGGGGTTCCAAGATGAGGTGTTGAAAGAAGATCACCTCAGCTCCGAAAGAATGAAAGGTCTAGTCTCGGTGTTGGGTGAAAACACTCTCGGAGTTAGAACCCGATTCGGGTGGATGTGGATCCATTTTTATGGAGACCTGTGGGGGTGAATCATGGATGAAGCTCACAAGACTCGATAATCGAATTCATCCTGGTGCTACGAAGATGTATCATGATATGAGGAAAGATTACTTGTGGCCAGGTATGAAGCGTGATGTAGTGAGTATGTGAGCAAGTGCCTTACTTGCTTACAAGTGAAGGCGGAGCATCAAAAGCTATACGGGAAGATCCAACGTTTGGATATACCCAAGTGGAAGTGGGAGCACATCACCGTGGACTTCATTACGAAGTTACCACGTACTGGAAGGGGGTACGATGCTATATGAGTAATTGTTGACTGTTTGACGAAGAGTGCTCATTTTCTACAGATCCGCGAGACATATTCATCTGAGAGGTTGGCAAATCTGTTCATCAAAGAGATTGTGACACGTCATGATGTACCAGTGTCTATCGTGTCTGACCGTGACACTCGGTTTACATCTAAGATTTAGAAGAGATTTCATGACGCGATAGGGATGAGGTTGCACATCAGTATGGCTTATCATCCTTAGACGAATGGTAAGTTAGAGAGAACTATACAGATTCTTGAGGATATGCTCAGAGCATGCATCATTGATTTCAGAGGAAGTTAGGACAAACACTTACCGTTAGCTGAATTCTCATACAACAACAGCTATCATGCCAGCATTGGTATGCCACCATATGAGATCAGATAGAAGGAGTTGGGGAGTGTTGAAGTGATCGATGCTACGATTGAAAAGTTGGAGAAGATCAAGGCCTTTATGAAGGCGAAAAAAGATAGGCAAAAGTCGTATGCTGACAAGAGGCGTAGACCGATTGAATTCAAGGTGGGTGATAAAGTTATGCTGAAGGTTTCACCTTGGAAGGGGATCATTCGGTTTAGAAAGCGGGGTAAGCTGAGCCCAAGGTATATAGGACCTTTTCGAATTATTGCTCGAGTAGGAGAGGTGGCCTATAGGTTGGAGCTACCCAATGAGTTAAGTGGGATTCATCCAACATTTCACGTATCTCATCTGAGAAAGTGCTTAGCCGACGAGGATATGATTGTGCCACTAGAGGATATTGAGGTAGATGAAAAGCTTAATTATATGGAACAACGATGGCCATCATTGACAAAAAAGAGAAGAGGCTGCGGAATACAGTGGAGGCACAGGAAGGGATCCGAGTCTACATGGGAGACCGAGGAAGAGATGAGACAGCATTATCCATAACTGTTTGTGGAGTGACAGGTTTCGGGGACGAAACCTATATAAGGGGGTTGGACTTGTAACACCTGGAAAGTTACAAAAAAAGGAGAAAATAAAAGAAAAGAAAAGAGAAGTATAAAGAAAGAAAGGTGAAATAACCCAAGTTAAAGGGTTAAAGTTGTGCAAGAGGCAAACTTTATTATAATTATGTTTAAAAGGTGGGCATGGCCGCCCACTCCCCTACTCCATCCACTGCTTCGACTGCAGAAAGAAAAAGAACAGAGTTTCCATTGGATTTTTAGAGAGAAGAAGAAGAAGATCGACTTGAAGGTAAGTTTTTCGTATGTTTTGTTCGGTTTCAGCTGGATTTTTAACTTTTGGACCGAGTCTTATGTGTTCCTTTGTGTTCGGTTGGGTGTTTTTTGTGTGTTTAGGTGTTTGAACTCCAAGTGCTCTCGAGTTTGGAGGAGTTTTACTCCAAGGCTGCTGTAGGTGAGTTCTAGATACCCGATTTCACTTGTTTTTAAACTTGTTTGGGGCTGAAATGCATAGTACCTACTGTTTTACAACCGACAACATGATCTGATTTGTGTTTTTGCACCTGTTGTGTATGTGGGTGTGTCTTTTTGAATGTTTGATCGAGTTTTGTGATTATATGCCTGTTCTAAGTGTTTAGCATGCTGACCTGGGCTATGAATGTATAAGAATGAGGATTTGGGACTGAATATAACATAAGTTGCAACTGCAGGTTGGTTTAGTTCATCCGCATTTAGATTTGAATATTTGCATAAGTATTTTGTTCAGGCGCATTTGCTAAAGTGATCATGCACATTTCTGTTGTTCATGCGCATTTGCTACAGTGTTCAGGCGCATTTGTTTCAGTCATCCGCATTTGGTTCATGCGTATTTCCTGACACTTAGAATATTTCTGAGTATGAACATCCGTATTTGGTTCATGTGCATTTCCTAACACTTAGAATATTTCTGAGTATGAACATCTGCATTTGTTCATCCGTATTTCTTTTGTTCATCCGCATTTGTCTATTCATCCGCATTGGTTTGCTCATCCATATTTCCTTAAGGACTTAGAATTTTCTGAGATAGAATTTAAGTGCTATGAAATGATGTTTAATGGTGGCTTATGCTTGTTTATATGTATGCATTGTTTGATGATGTTGTCCCATGTTATGTATGATATGACTTTACGTGGCGTGTTATGCTTATTAATATAAAGTGTTATATAATGAAAGTGGAAGACAATGTTAATGAAGTGGAACATAATGAACAAATGAAAGTCTTGCAAGCAAATTAAAAGAGGTTCACAACTCATTGAAGAGTTGTTAGCTCAACTGTGTGCGATGTAGCGTGCGATCTTGGCTAACCCATGAGGGTATACACATAGGGGGTCAGTCTTGGTGACTGATCCATACGTGCTAAACGGGATCCTTGTCGCTTAACCCTAGGACTGAGGTGGCTTTGTGCCTAATGATGGGGCATAGCTTATGATAGGATCTAGATAGAAGTGAAAGATAATGAAAAAATGCGAAATGAACGATTATGAACGATGATAAAAGATGATAATGATATTATCAAGATGTGCGTATGTTGTGTGATCACGAACAAAAGTAAAGGAAAGGTTTTTTTACTAAAAGTAAAGTATTTTATTATTTTAAAACTAGAACTCACTTAGCAACGCTGACTTTTTATGCATTTTCAGTTGGCAGGTAGCTTATTGCTGAGGATGGCACGAGGGTGAAGCTACTTGGCGGGCAAAGGCTGGCATCCATTTCATGCACAATAATGATGTTGTTTTGTAATACAACTAAGTGATATTTTGTAATCTTTTAAACAACGATGTATTACTTGGCAAATGTATTTATTTAAGCATGAAATGGTTTTGATGAATTATTCCGCTGTAATGTTTTATTTACTTAATAAATCTTAACATGTTTTGATATAAATGAGGTTGTGATTGACCAACTGTGGGGTTCCCGGGAACGGGGCCTTTCTGTGACATCCGGTAATTTCCGTTACCAAACTCCGTTAGTTTCGTTAGGTCTTGCATACACGTGTCGTGAGCACACACTAGTTGTCGTTGAACGTTGGTGACTTAATAATAATTAATAATGATAAACGGATAATTATTTAACTAATAATGTTGGTTATTAGTTGTGCTTACGTGATTTAAATATTATTTGTGGATTTTATCTTGTAACGTGCCAACGTGTGTATTTAATTCGTGTATTTTTGTGACTAGTGAAAATAATGCATATGATTATTATTGTTAATTAATAATGGTTATATTAGTAAGTTTAAATCTTTTAAAAAGTAATTAAAAGCTTAGTTTTAATAAAATGTAAAACTAAGGGGGTTTAAGTGGTAATATTGATAAATTAAATAAAAAAAACTAACCCTAGCCCCCACCCATACCCTCAGCCGCGAAACCTCTCAAACACACACACACTACAACCTTCGGTCAAGAACAAGCAAAAACCATCGGATTTGATCGAGTTCCAAGCAATACAACACGTTAACAACTTCAAATCTTGTCCAATACACGATTAAAGGTTAGTTTTTTGAGGTTTTCATGGTTTTTATGCTTTGGCCGAACCCTAGTCGACCTTGATATTCAAAATGTCGAATTCTTGATGTTTTATGATTATGTGATGTTAGTTAGATTGTATTGATGCTAGTTTACGTAGATTGTACAAGAAATTTGCGATTTTGATGCGTTGTTCGTACATTACTATTAATAGTAACTTTTGTGCATGAACTTGGTGATTTGATGATGAATTGATGATGTTATGATGCTAATGATGTTGTGTGAATATTGGATTGTGATTGTTATGCAAGAAAACCTATGAATTGATCATGTAGTTCATACCTTGCTAAAAGTAGAAACTTTTTGGTTATGGGAATTATGAATTGTGATGATTTGATGGTGTTGAGCATGTCTAGGTGATAGCATGAACTTGATTTGGCATAATGTTAATGAATTAATTAGGGTATTGGGTGTTAGATAGATTTTGGGATGTACTTTCCCAAAAGGGAAACTTTAATTGTATAGAATCTTGGATATGATGACTTGAGCATGATTGTGATGTTAGGGTTATGTTAGAATGTTGATTGATGATGTTTAATGTGGTGGAGTGTGTTAATTGGGTTGTATGGATACTTAATTGGGTAATTGGGAAATTTGGACTCTTAGTGGTTATATATACAATAATGGTTCATGTAGGGAGATTATAGAATCATGTTTGGGATTGCAATTAGTCTCTGTTGGGTATGTTGATTGGCATGAATCTTATTGCATAATATGATGATGATTGTTATACACGTGTGCAAATCTGATGCCCCTACTTAGTAGGATTGGCAGGGTTTAGGGTGTGAAGTCGTGAGTGGCTTCACATGGCATATTGTGCATGATTAAACTCTATGTATGATGCATTAGTTATGGTGTAATTATGCTGAGCATGATGATTACTTGAGATTCGCATGAGTTGTATGATAATCTAGTTGTATGATGATCTTGGTAGAGTAAATGGTTGATGAATTGTCATACGTGAACAACTTGTATGATAGCCATGTATGATGAACTGTTATGCTTGATTAAATGGGATGTCAATAATAATGTCACCAACGGGTCAAACGGGTCAACTGGGTTAATGTGTCTTGTTTTTCCACAACCTTGAGTCCATGTGTTTATAGAGCACTTAGGGTTGATGATGATTTTGTCTACACGTACTCATGTACTTGCGTGTTCTAGGTAACCTCTGAAGGTTGTCTTTCCCCTCTCTTTTAAGTTAGCTTTTATATCGTTCGTGTGCATACCAGGTGAGTTCATGCCCCACTCTTTTATACACTCTCTTTTGGGGGAGATAGCATACTGACTTACAAATGCTTTATTATTATAAGATGTGTAAAGTATGATATAGTCTTGAATACCATGAAAGTCCTCACACTTTCGGATCGTTAATAATGGTAACTAGCGGGAAATCTTGGGTAGTACTACTGGGTCTGACGAGCCCCACCTGTGCGACTCAAGGTCAAAAGAGTGCAATTTTGTCCTAACATAAACATTGTCACGACCTGGTAAGTCGTGACTGGAGGCAACAAACGAAACACAGTCAGCTTCGATCGGGAAATCACTATGGTTATTACTTGTGAATTTAGACTAGCTATCTAATTCATGCACTCTTATATTTTACTCTTATATTTTATACTGATACAGTTATGTTTTACTAAAACTCTTGAACTCACCAACCATTGTGTTGACTCTTTTAGTATGCTATTCTCAGGTTGAAGTTACTATTGCATAGGTGCACATTCACGGGTCAGCATTGTAGATGTCAGCATTGTTGGAACCCTTTGTTGGTTTTGGTTGTTAAGCATTTATGTATTTGTTTTGCACAACGTTGGGCGCATGTTTGCGCATGTTTACATTGTGTTACATTATTCTGGTTTTCATGTTTGTTAAACGCTTCGGCATCATTTTAAAGTTAAACTCTGATTTTAGTTTGTTTGTTCATATAGAGTCGTTCTGAGTAACTAATGACTGAGATCCTGGTTTGTCACACACCTCACGGTACAACCCCACAAGTGGATTTTGAGGGTGTGACAATTACAAACCCGAACCTGGAAGAAAACGCTAATGGTGTCAAAACTAGGTTTGGGCACATGTGGATTCCTAGACATGGAGGTTTGCGAGTGAAAGTGTTGGATGAAGCCCACAAGACTCACTAATCCATTCACCAGGGAACCAACAAGATGTACCATGATCTAAAGAAGAATTACCGGTGGCCGGGAATGAAAGCCGACGTAGCAAGGTATGTAGAAAGGTGCTTGACCTGTCTCCAGGTTAAGGCCGAGCATCAGACACCATACAGGAAAATCTAACCCTTGGAAATTCCCAAATGGAAGTGGGAGCATATTACTATGGATTCATAACAAAGCTACCTCGTACAGCTAAGGGTTATGATGCCATATGGGTCATAGTGGACAGACTGATAAAGAGTGCTCACTTTCTACCCATCCGAGAGACGTATAACTCGAAGCGGCTTGCCGAAGTGTTCATCAATGAGATAGTTGCCCGTCATGGTGTGCCACTGTCGATTGTCTCCGACAGGGATACGCGGTTTACTTCCAAATTTTGGAAGAAGTTCAATGATGCGATGGGAACTAGATTGCACATCAGTACAACATACCACCCATAGACGGATGGCCAATCCGAAAGGACTATCCAGACCTTGGAGAACATGCTTCGGACGTGCATCATAGACTTTGGCGGGAGCTGGGATAGTCATCTACCGTTGGCAGAGTTCTCACACAATAACAACCACCATGCCATTATTGGTATGCCCCCATATGAGATGTTGTATGGCCGGAGGTGTAGGACCCCGATATGCTGGGGGAGAGATCGGTCAGAAGGAGTAAGGGAGTATTGAGGTCATCGAGATGACCAATGAGAAGTTGGGTAGGATTAAAGGCTACATGAAAGCTGCTAAAGATAGAGAGAAATCCTATGCCGACAGACGTCGAAGATCGATTGAGTTTAACGTCGGCGATAGAGTGATGCTAAAGGTGTCACCTTGGAGAGGAATCATTCGATTCCGAAAGAGAGGAAAGTTGAGCCCTCGATTTATTGGGACTTTCAAGATCGTAGCCCGTGTGGGGGAAGTGGCGTATTGGCTGGAACTACCAGATGCATTGAGTGGAATACATCCCACCTTCCATGTATCACATCTGCGTAAGTGTCTAGCAGATGAAGAAGCTCATGTTCCACTGGAAGACATGGAGATTGATGAAAGACTGAACTACATGGAATAACCCATAGTAATAATAGACAGAAAGGAGAAACGACTGAGGAATAAAGTAGTTCCACTCGTCCGAGTACAGTGGAAGCGTAGAAAGGGGTCGGAGTCCACTTGAGAATCCAAGGATGAGATGAGGCAGGATTATCCACAGTTGTTTGAGGAATGACTGGTTTTGGGGAAGAAACCCAAATAAGGGGGGTGAACTTGTAACGCCCTGAATTTTCGGTTGAAGGCGAAGTTCTCACACGAGAGAGAGAGTTCTCGCGCGAGTGATAAAGTTCTCGCATTGAGGCAGTTTTCGCGCGAACAAAAGTTCTTGCGCGAGAAAAACTGCGAGGAGAGAGAGACACTATAGATAGGCCCATGCACCCAATCTTCTCTACTTCATACGAAAAGTCATGCAGTTGGTGCTAGGTGTTGTCTAAGGTATGTACTCGTTGATATTTGATGTAGTTAAGCATGTATGAACCATATGTAATGATATTGCACAATGATTATGTAGTTTTTGGCTTGAAACACTCTCGGTTTTGTGGTGTTCGTGTGCAAGGATATCATTAGGTGAGTTCTAGTCTCCTCTTTTACGTGTTTTATCATGTTTTGGAGTTAATATGCATACCTAAACGAATATTTTGTAAATGAATGATGTTTATAATTGTTAATTTATGTTTTGGGTGTTAAAGTGGTTAAAGGAGCGATAACTTGTGGATAAAGTTGTGTACAGCAGAAAAATTATCGTTCGAGAGGCGAGTTCTCGGGCGAAATATAATTTTCGCGGCTAACGGTTATTTTTTGAAAGTTTTCGCACAGATGATGATGTTCTGACACGAATGATAATGTTCTCACGCGAAGGAGGAGTTTTCGCTAGAAGTGAGAATTTCTCGCGCGAATGTGAGTTCTCACGCGAAAACTTTGGACTGTTACGTGTTATGTTACCCCGTAAGCGTGCGTTAATAATGACTTAATGATGAACTTAATGCTAAAGGATTAAAGTACGTATGTAGATATTATATATATATATATATATATATATATATATATATATATATATATATATATATATATATATATATATATATATATATATCATGATAGTTAAAGGCTAAAGAACGATGATAATTCACATGTGAAAGGCGAAAGAATAAGTTACCCTATTACCCTGTATAGCACAGCTGTGAAAAATGTTAAAGCGCTAAAGAAGTCTTGCAAGCACTTGATAGGAGCAATACATTGGTGTGCTCACATAGGGGTATACTTTGGGTATGCCCATGCTGTTAAAGGACAATTGTATTCGTGCATTCTCGCATAGGAGCTACACATCGGTGTGCTCACATAGGGGTATACTTTGGGTATGCCTGTGCCGTTAAAGGAGAATTATATTCGTGCATTATCGCATAGGAGCTATACATCGGTGTGCTCACATAGGGTATACTTTGGGTATGCCCGTGAAGCTAAAGGAGAAATGACATTTGTTGTGTTCACACCTGGTAAAGGAACTAAGCTTCGTGCTAAGTTCAAAAGATAAAGTAAACGATTAAAGTTAAAGTAAAAAGATAAAGTATGGGTAACACGATGCTAAAATAATTGTTAATGTGAGGGCAATGTAATGATAAAGAAAATGATAATGGCAAAGGTAACGTTAAAGTTTTGTTATCAAACGAGTTCGATGACGTTGTTGATGATGAACGAGGTTAAAGTTTTTATGATGTTAATGTATGATACAGTTTGGTTAAAGTAAACCTAGAGCTCACTCAGCGTCACTGACTTTTGTATGCACATTAGATTGATAGGTATGCTATACTTTTTGTGGGTGAGCTTGGCATGGATGGGAGAGAGCTATCTGGTACATGTTCCAGACTGGCATCCCGGCATAGAGCTTTAGTTAGATAGCTAAAGTGATCTTTTGATGTAAATGTTTAAGAATAGAAATTTTTGTACGTTCCGCTGCGTATATTAATGAAATTTGATGTTCGAGAACTTGTGCTTCTGATGTCCAAATCCAACTGTGGGGTTTCCCGGATCGGGGCCTTACATCTTTGCAAAACATTAAAATTCAATTTGCATGCAATTTCACTTAAGAAACATTATTTTTTTCTAATATTAAAATAAAAATTATGAATCAAATATATCCACCCATCATCTTAAAGTTTTCATTAATATATCATTATGCATAAAGACTTTTCTTCCTATCATGTGCCATAGAGCAACCACTATGAACTCATAGTCCTCCTTAGTTACCCTAGAATACACAAGCAAACTAGTTAGATTGAGAAACTCAAGCCATTGCAGTCTTGGGATGGCCGAACTCATAAACATACATTACCTCTCATAGCATACAGTCATTCTTATTTTCTAAATGAGGTGGTATGCTTGATGGAACAAAAGATGAATCTTGACCAATAGTTTTTAACTTTCAAACTAGTCGAGGTTTCAATTCTTTTTTTGAAAATATCCTTTAGAAATATGTGTGTGTCAACCTTTTGTTTATTAACTTTTGAAAAAGTTACATGATGTTTGGGTTGAGTATATGAAAATCTGTTTCTATCATTTTTAGGAAAACCGTGTATTTTTCATAATCATGAAAACTTTTTGGTTTTTAGTTGTTCTATTTTTGTTGAGATTTAGACAAACAACCATATTGTCAAACCTTTTGTGATCCACTTTTAGAAACTAGAACTTTTACATGTTTCGGTTCAGCCATTGACTTTGCCATTTGTTAAACATTTTGTTTAGTCTTTCAAAGTTCAATAATTGGCTTTACCAATTTGGGATTCACAAAGCGCTTACCCTCACCATTGTAAGGATAGATTTTCATTATGTGACACTGATCCCACAATGAAAGCAATACCTTCTATCAAAATGCTCTCATTGATATGGCATTCTTTTAGAATGTGATGTGGAAGCTTGACAATTATCATGCTTTAGACCCTAAACCTTTGAGTTTTGTTAATAATCAACTTTAGCTTTTGAAACCTTCTATTAATTATCATAGTTTTGTTTTCTTTAACAAATTTTTCTGGTTTTAAACTTTAAATAGCCTTTTTTTTGTTTAGTTTTAACCATCATTTCATGAAAAACTTAGTCAATTTCATGATGTTTGACATCTCTAATGGGCGAGTCATCATCACAGAATAATTTGTCACACCATTTTACAGTGTAAAAAGATCATAACATCTGGTTTAGTCATAATACAGTTTTAACAAGTAATATGTGTATTTGTCTGAACTTTCAACTCATCAACAATATCAACTTCCTCAATCAAGACATCCTAAAGGTTCAGGTTTTTTAACCTCCACATTCTCCTCAATTTGTCCTTGGTCTACATATTTAGATTTATCACTAGCTATGTTAGTCCTACCATAAACATACTCAGACTAGACATCATCACCATTAGACCTTGAAGTTTGAGGATCATTCTCACCAACCGGATCCTCAACTTTTGACATGGTGGAAACATAACTAGTGATATATCATCTTCATTAGGCATTGTTGTATGGTTACCACTCATTGAAGGAGGTACAACATTGAATTAATGATGTACTCCATTACTTAAAATATAAAGAAATTCACCTGTAGGATTGATCTATAACAAGTGACGAGCATTTCTTTCCGACCAATTCTCTATTTCGTCCATAAATTTGACCAAATAAGCTTTAAATCAAGATGAACAAGATGAATGAGGAAAATGATGAATTTTGAATGAAGTTCAAGACAAAATGAATTACTTGTAAGTCCCGATTACAATCTCAGATCTTCACGTTTGATTTAGAAAACCAAACGATATGTGGAACCCGTGCACGATGTCTTGTGTATATAATCACAATCAACATGCAATCAATATCATTAATATAATGACTTAGTTAAACTTTGATCTTCATTCCATCATAAATGAGGTTGTATAATGGTTACATACACGAACACCTTGATTGACAACCTTTCCCTTTTGTTTACCACCTACAAATGAGCGCAACATAAGATATTTAGAGGTAGGAGAATAAGCTAATTTTTCTTAGCTTAATCAGCTCATGCGAAATTATCAGATTTTCTTATCTAGGATAAATTACACTTATGTGATTCCGCTTAGCACAACTTTCTAGCGACTTCTTACATAATTTGACCAATCAAAAGCTATACATTCTAATACAATCTAATTCATATCAAAATGACCAGTTGTCACACCAAATGTTCTAACACTATGAAAAGTAGTTTGGACATCAACCAAATCATTGTAACAACCTTGATTTTAGACCTTATTTTTTATTTATTGTAATTTACTTAACACGATATGACGTACATACATTTAACGAACGTAAGTAAGAAAGCATAGAGGTCAACCCAGACTAGTTGCACATATACATATACAATGGGACCATAAATTTATTTGGGCTTATGTAACATTACCTGTTTAGAATTCTTGAACAAAAATTAGTCTTACCACTATTTAGAAACCATTCAGTTAATTTAAGGAGACGAGAAATAGCGACATGGATTGACGAGAAATAACCTTATGAAATCAAGTGAATCGACCCACAGAAACTAGGAAAAATTAAATTACGTAGCAATTAATAAATAAGTATTTGATACGCAAAATATATATTGCGTGAAAATTTTATATAATTATACTGCCATTTTATATACACTCTCTATCCTACAAACCTTTGTGTAGTTATAAATTTATATACATACAATTACATAATTTAACTTAGATATATACCATATATTAAACCTTTTGTACTTATAATTTCTTTACGAAAATGCTTACATATATTTTGTATAAAATAGAGTAAATTATAAATTTTATCCTTTAAGTATACCTAAAATTATGAATCTTATTCTTAAACTTTGATAAGTACACCGAGTGTTCTTTATTTAAAAACTTATCAAGCTTTATGTCCTTTCTACTCACAAAAATTAAAATTTTCAATTAGTTTTTTGTAAAAGACCATTTTACCCTTAACCCTCAAAGGAAGAAATCTATAATTTTCACTAATTTTTTATTTTTTCCCTTTATGTTTTTATTTTATTTCTTTAATTTTTTAATTTTTTTCTCTTTTGTAATCACTTTTATTTTTAAAAACTTATTTTTTAAATGATCACTTTTCCTTTAACCCTTAAAATGACCAAATGTGTTAATTTTATTTTCTTTACTTTTATTTATTTTTAGCCACTTTTGTTTACAAAAATCATCATTAATATTCGCAATAATTTAGTTTTATCTTTTTCTAAAATGCAATTTTATTTATAGATGTTTATTTTTTTATAAATTTATTTTCATTTGTTCACTTTGTTCATTACCTTTGTAATAAAACTAATAGAAATTAGACAACTCGGTTTTTAACTTTTTTGATACAAGATTTTTTGGTTGTTCAAATTTTTTGGTTTAGGGTTTATATTCAAAACCGGTTGGAGAAAGTAAGATTTTGGTTTATGATATGAATTTTTAATTTTTCGTATTCAATCAAATGATTTGTTTTTAAATATAAATATATGTGATATCTTGTAACTTTAATTTAAAATAAAATATACTAAAAGGTTTCTAAACAACTACTCGAAGTTTTTAACTAAACAAATCATTTAAATTTTCTTTAATTAAATGCCTTCTTATTTAGGGTTTTCTTTAAACTGTTAATAATGATTTTTATCAATGAAAATTAAAACCAAACCATATATAATTAAAATGAAACCGAACCAAACAATTACTAAGGATTTTGCTTTGGTTTGGTTTTATGATTAAGCTTATTAAACCTTTTACAGTAAAAAAATTTAAATACTTCATATATTAATCAAAGTTTAATTATACGTATAGTTCAACTTAAAATAATTGTAACCAAGTAAATATAAAAGGTCACATACCAAAATCATACGGTCTCTAATAGGTTTCTAATATAAACCGTAAATCAAATTGTTTAATATAGTTGAAAATTATTATATCAAAAAGGTAATAAAAAAGACACGGTGACACAAAATCGATTACTAGTTTAAATTTAATAACATAAAAAAATATGTTTTGAGTTCTTCAATTTGTTCTCGTACGATTAGAAAGATAGATAACTAATTTTTAAAAACAAAAATTATAATAAATTAAAAACCTATAGATAGAAGTATATTTTATAAAAAAAATAAAATAATTAAGTAATAATATTTCAAATAAGTTTATAAAATAAAAAGTGATTAAAAACGATAAGGTAAATAAAATAAAATAAAAATAGAAAAAGTAAAAGATTAATGAAAATTTCAAATTTCGTCCTTAAATGGATAAGGGTAAATGATCTATTCACAAAAAACAAACAGAAACGTTAACTTTAATTAGTAAAAAGGGCATAAAACTTGATAAATTTTCAAATAAAGGATGATTAGTATACTTATTAAAGTTTAAGGACATATTCATAATTTTAAACATACTTGAAGGACAAAAATTATAATTTACTCTAAAAAATATAAAATGAATTCAAATTCTATAAGATTTTCTTATCTATAAATATAGATACATGTCATAAATAAACACACATAAATATATGCATACATATTGTCTAATTAAATCATCGAACACTTATATATCTATCCACATATACTATACTAAATATATACACCTGCATATATTTTTTTATACAATACCATTTTAATTTATTTTTGTTAATTAAAACCAAAAATGAATGCTACATATTTATTTTATAAAAATAATTATAGAATACTCTTTTCACACTCAAGATCTTTCTTGATTATAAATCTCTTCAGCAAATCTCACTACATCCAAAAAAATATCTTTAACCACTCACAATACATGCAAAGATACTTCAAATATTCACTACAAGACAACGAAGCTATTACAACCTTGATAAAAATATTGCATTAGGTCATGAAAAGGTTGCATTAGACCTAACACAACCTTTTATCGAGGTTGCGTTAGAAGCCGTTACACTACACCTAATACAATCTTTTTGTTACAAAATGCAACCTTTTAGAAAGTGTTGCAATTGGTATTAAATTGCAACCTTTTAGTATGCAACCTTTTTATCTCCTAATGCAACTTTTGTACTATGAATGCAACTTTTTTTTATACTTGAATTCAACATTTATTATAATTCTGTTACAAAAATGCGACATTTTTCTAGACCTAAATCAACAATTATTATATTTTAATAATAAAAAGTGCAACCTTTTTGTAAAATAAATGCAACTTTATAGACCCGTATCTCACTCCAAACTGAATGAAATCACTTCATTCTTATTTCAAAATAACCTTTAATCTCTTCCTGAAAGATTGTAATTGGTCTCATTTGAATCTACTAAGTTTAACATCTAAATCAGCTTCAATATTAGACAGTGTAAGAACTGTGGCTGCTGTACTATCTTATCTTCATCATCTAGTTTAAGGTATGAAACAAACTCTAAATTCCATTTTCATTTTCCTAATATCTTGGACTTTGATGTTCTTAATCGTAGTTTAAACCCAGAAGCATTTTAGCCCAATAATCAACCTCAAATCCGTCTAAAAGAATCATATGTTCTAAAGGCGTGATAGGTAAGCTTACATTGATCTTCTAAAGTCTTGATAAGTTCAGCTCCTTTCATTCAAAACCGTGTTTAGCCCTTAATCGTCCTTGGATAAAAAGCGTGGGCATCAAAATTATGGTAAGCCTAAACCATTACTATATTCTTCACTTTCACACTTAGAACCTTTGTTTCAAGTAAGTTTTTTATTTTGATATATGAAGAGGATGAATCTACCGAAAACCCAAGAATTCAGCACTAGCTGCCAACTACAGATTTCTGCCAAGTGCTGAACCAACTGCCAAACAACATGAGCTAACGACTGCCGATCAGCGTATGCTGAACCACTGCCGATCAGCACTTATATGATGTGTTGCTGATCAACTACTACTGATCAGCATGGAACTCCATGAGCTAGTGATCAATTGTTACATAAGACAAGATTGTCTGTATTGTGTTTTATATTTTGGAGACAACATAGTACCAAAACTACCTAACTCTGGTATGCTGATTGTCTGTCTTGTTGTATATTTTGAACATAATATAGTTTATTCTTATTGATTATATTTCATAGTATAAAAACCTTCACACTTGTATAGTAAAGGTAAGCTTTCTTAAGCCACTTATGTATCTGCTGAACATTACTCTTTGTACCTAGTTTTGATTAATCAAGTGAATATCATAAAAGAACAACTTATGTACTTATATTTACTCAAAGTATTTGTGTTTATTAGTTAGTTGTTAACTTAGATTCCGTATTTGTTCTAATCTAATAGAAAAGTTTTGTTAATCCATAACCCTGATCCAACATTTTATTCCAGACCACCCATAACACCATATCCATGTTATGCACAAAAGACTTGGATACTCTTGAATCCGTTTGAAACCTATTTACAATGGCCCCCAAGTTGGGTAATGATTTATCATCCTTTCCAATGTTAATTTCGCTTAAAACGATAAATTCTACACACATAATAGGCACACACGATATCATATGTGTACAATACATAAAAATAGTTATTTTTATATTTAATAACCCCTAGAATCTCTACAAATAAAAATATGTCTAAATTATGCCACGAACTTCTAAAAACTATTATAATCGGAAAAATCGTGTCACAATCAACTTGTTTATTCAAAAAATCAAACTTTATTAACCAAAATTGAAGAAACTGAAATTTTACAATAAACTAAATGTAAGAGCATACTTAGAGGCTAATTCAACCAAGAGTTCTGAGCATGCACATGTTAAGTTTTCTAAGTCTCTCCAACCATTGTGAAACTGTTGGATTGACCCCTTTCAATGGTCCTGCAATTGGTATCAGAGCATTTTAGGCTCTTGATTGTAAGATCTCACCATCTGTCACACCCTCAAAATCCACGTGCGGGGTTTTACCGCAAGGTGTGTGACATACCAGGATCTCAGTCATTAGTTACTCAGAATGACTCTATATGAACAACCAATCAAAATCAAAGTTTAATTTTAAATACTGCGGAAGCATTAAATAGACCAGAGAACCCAAAACAGTGTAACATGATCCAAAATGCGCAAACAAACGCGCCCAAGTATTATGCAAAACCAAAGCATAATGTTTAAATAAAATATCCCAAAAAAAAACATTGTTTCATAACATGCTGACAACACCATGATGCTGACCCGTGAAATGTGCTCCTAGGCAATAGCGACCTTAACCTGAGAATAGCATACTAAAAGTGTCAACACAACGATTGGTGAGTTCAAGAGTTTGCGTTAAACATAAATCAATAACAGTTGCACAATATAAGTAGTGTATTGTAATAGATAGCTAGTCTATATACAAATAGTAATAATCATAGTGATTTCACGATTGAAGCTGACTGTGTTACGTTTGTTGCCTCCTGCCACGACATACCAGGTCGTGACAATGTTCGTTAGGACAAAATTGCACCCATTTCACCTCGAGTCGCACAGGTGGGGCTCGTCAGACCTAGTAGTACTACCAAGATTTCCCACGAATCATCAGTATTAACAATCCAAAAGTGTGAGGACTTTCATGGTATTCAGCACTATATCATACTATACACAACTCATATAAAATAAGCATTTGTAAAACCAGTATGCTATCTCCCCAAAAGAGAGTATGTAAAAGAGTGGGGTATGAACTCACCTGTGGTGCGCAAGAAATTACTTAAGGCTTAACTTGACACGAAAGAGGGATAGACAACCCTCAGAGGTCACCTAGAACCATGAGTATATAAGTACGTGTACACAGAATCATAATGAAACCTAAGTGCTCTACAAACCAAAGAACTCAAGGTTTTAGAAGACAAGACACATTTGACCCAGTTGACCCGTTTGACCCATTGGTGACATCATAGGTGAAGTTCCATTGAAACAAGCATAACAGTACATCACACATGATTAACATACAAACTGATTACATATGACACTTCATTAATCACATATACTAACTAGATCATCATACAACCAGATATCATACAAGTCATGCGAATCTTAAGTAATCATCATGTTCAACATAATTATACCATAGCTAATGCATCATACATAGAATCAAATCATGCATAACATGCCATGTGAAGCCACTCACGACTTCACACCCTAAACCCTGCCAATCCTACTAAGTGGGCCTCAGATTCGCATGCGTGTATGACGATCATAATCATATTATTCAACAGAAATCCATATCAACCAAAATGTTCAACCATGAACTATTACAATCCAAACAATAGCCTATCATAACCCATATGACCCATTACCATGAAATCCCACAAACAGACCAAACCTACCAATAACCCAATAAACATTCATACACCCAAACAATACATTCTACCTTAGAAATCATCCATGAACATACTAGCATGATCCTAAATCCCAAACATACTCAAACATCATATTAAGAATTGGGCAAATAAGTTTCCCTTTTGGGAAAGCGCACATCCCAAAATCTATCAAACATCCAATACATTCATGAATTCATTACTAATATACCAATTCAAAATCATATAACATCTAGACATGATCAACAACATCCAATCATCAAAATTATCAATCCTCATGAGCAAAAGTTTCTACTTTGGTAACCTATGAACTACAACATTCGTTCTTAGGTTTCTAGCATCAATATCATCAATCTAACACCCAATTATCATCATAAACACATTAACAACATCAATTCATCATCAAATCACCATATTCATGCAAAGAAAGTTACTATTATTAGTAACCTATGAACAACACATCAAAATCATAGCTTTCTTGCATAATGACGTAAACTAGCATCAATCTAAAGCTAACTAACATCATAACATCATCAAACAACTCAAAATCGACACCCACATCATCCAATTCGAACTAGGGTTCTGCCAAACATGAAAAACATCAAAAACATGTAAAAATCTAACCTTAAAACGTGTAATGACTTGTAATGATGTTCTTACTTGTTACTACCCTTGAATCGATCCAAAACCGAGGCTTGTGGGTGTTTCTTGGCGAAAATCGCAAAGGAGAGGGTGAGAATGTAGGTCGCGGCAAGATGTGCTTTAGGGTTAGAGTTTTAATTTTGTTTAACTAATTAATGATAATTACCCTTTTAACCCTCATAGTTGTATTTTATAAAGATTAGGCTTTTAAATAGTTTTTAACTACTAAACACAGTTATTATTAGTCACAAATAATATCATGTATAATGCCATTTGCCACAAAACACACGAAATAATTATAACACGTTTCCACTTTACGCAATAAAATTCACAATTAATATTTAAATCACGTAAACATATAAGCAACTTAATAATCATATCATTAGAAATTATTATCAGATAATCATTATTAATTATTATTAAGTCACCAACGTTCAACGACAACTAGTGTGTGCTCACGACACGGTATGCAAGACTTAACGGAACTAATGAGCTTTGTAACGGAAATTACCGGATGTCACATTATCCCCATGTTGAAAGAATTTTCGTCCCGAAAATTGCGTTACATGGTGAAGTGTTCCATTACTGGTCTACTGCATTGGCACAAAGTAATCAAAATCGAGTGAGTTTTGGGGTAAGTTGTCACATCAATCCTATGTTGAAAGAAATTTCGTCCTGAAATTTAAATCAGTACCTTCGCCAGCTAACATCGTCTTTTCGAATTGCTGAGGATACTTAAGCTTCATTGGTCCTCATGCACCACGTGAATTCTGGTCCATGTCTCGAGTTCCATCGAACTTTGACAATGGGTATCTTGGTTTGCTTAAGTGTTTTCACCTTATGATCCCTCACTTCGACCGGTTCCTCAATGAAACGTAATTGTTCATCCACTTGAACTTCTTCCAGCGGTACGACCATCGTTTTATCCGTTAAGCACTTCTTTAGATTTGAAACATGGAATACATCATGGATTCCACTTAGCGAATCAGGTAAGGCTAGTCGATAGGCCACTGGACCTATTCTTTCCAAGATCTCAAACGGCCAACGTATCTTGGATTTAGCTTTCCTCTCTTACCAAACCAAATCACGCCTTTCCACGGTGAGACTTTCAATAAGACTTTGTCATCAATCTGGAACTCCAAAGGTTTCCGTCGTCTGCATAGCTTTTCTGTCTGTCGCGCGCTGCAGCCATCCGGTTCCTTATTTGTACAGTCTTTTTAGTAGTCTCGTGTACTAACTCAGGACCCGTTAGCTGGCTATTACCAATTTCAGTCCAACAAACTGGTGATCTACATTTTCGCCCATACAAAGCTTCAAAAGGTGCTGCCTTTATGCTAGTGTGATAACTGTTGTTGTAAGAAAATTCCACCAATGGTAGGTGAACTTCCCAGTTATTCCCAAAGTCAATCACACAAGCACGTAACATGTCCTCCAAAGTCTGTATAGTACGATCTCTTTGACCATCAGTCTGTGGATGATAAGCAGTACTCATATCCAATCGCGTACCTAAAGATTTCTACAACGACTGGCAGAAGTGCGATGTGAAACGAGAATCACGGTCAGAAATAATTGAGATCGGTACTCCATGCCTCGAAACAATCTCCTTCAAATAGAGTCGGGTTAATTTCTCCATCTTGTCTGTTTCCTTTATCGCTAGGAAATGAGCAGACTTTGTTAATCTATCCACGATAACCCATATTGTGTCGCAACCAATAGAAGTTCGAGGTAACTTAGTAATAAAATCTATTGATATCTTATCCCACTTCCACATAGGGATCTCGGGTTGTTGTAATAGTCCAGACGGTTTCTGATACTCCACTTTTACCATTGAGCAGGTCAGACACTTGCTCACATATTAGCTACATCCGCCTTCATTTAGGCCACCAGTAGTGCCTTCAAATCATGGTACATCTTGTCAGATCCAGGATGTATCGATATTAGATATGTGCCTCACTCATCACCAGATCTCTTAGATTTCTGTGCAGAGGTATCCAAAGTCTGTCCTTAAAGTAACGAATTCCATCCGCTTTTACTTCAAGCTGCTTGTCCATTCCCCTTAACGATTCAGACCCAATGTTTTCTGCTTTCAAGGATTCTGTCTGAGCCTCTCGAATTTGTTCAGGTAACTGTGTGCTAATGGTAAGCTGCAAAGCTCGCACACGTCGAGGCTTAGCAGTTTCTTTCCTACTCAGCGCGTCAGCGACTACAATTGCTTTCCCCGGATGGTATCTGATGGCATAATCATAGTCGTTCAGTAATTCTACCCAGCGCCTTTGCCTCATGTTCAATTCCTTTTGCTCAAAGATGTGCTGAAGACTCTTATGATCGGTGTAAATAGTGCATTTGGTACCGTACAAGTAGTGTCTCCAGATCTTTAAGGTAAAAACTACCGCACCAGCTCCAAGTCATGGGTGGTATAGTTCTTCTCATGAACCTTAGTGTCTAGAGGTGTAAGCTATTACCTTATCCCGCTGCATCATACACACCCAAGTCTTGAATAGAAGCATCGCAGTAGACTACAAAGTCATCACTTCCCTTGGTAACGCCAATATCGGTGCGCTACACAGTTTCTATTTCAGCAATTGGAAAGCCGATTCCTGACTCTCACCCCATTTGTACTTTGTTCCCTTAGGAGTCAAAGCTGTGAGAGGTTGTGCAATCTTAGGAATCCTTCGATGAACCGTCGATAATATCACGCTAATCCAAGGAATTGTCGTATCTCACTTGGTGTCTTAGGAATAGACCAATTCTTTATCGCTTCAATCTTTGTAGGATCAACATGTATTCCCTTCTCGTTGACAATATGACCCAAGAATTATACCTCACGTATCCAGAAATCACACTTAGAAAACTTGGCGTACAATTTTTCTTTTCTAAGTAATTCCAAAATTAACCGCAAGTGCTCGCCATGTTCTTCATCGGTCTTGGAGTAGATCAGTATGTCATCGATAAAGACAATAACAAACTGATCAAGCTAGGGTTTGCACACGCGATTCATGAGGTCCATGAATACCGCTGGTGCATTCGTTAACCCAAATGGCATGACCAAAAATTCATAGTGACCATATCGTGTATGGAAGGCAGTCTTCGAGATGTCCTCTTCTCGAACTCTCAACTGATGATACCCAGATCTCAGATCAATCTTAGAGTAATAGCTTGATCCTTGCAGTTGATCAAACAAATCATCTATACTAGGTAAGGGATATGTATTCTTGATAGTAACCTTGTTCGGATCCCTATAGTCAATGCACATTCAAAATGTACCATCCTTCTTCTTGACAAATAGAACTGGCGCTCCCCAGGGCTACGAACTCGGTCGGATAAACCCTTTATCCAACAGCTCTTGTAGTTGGGCGGATAATTCCTGCAGTTCATTCAGAGCTAACCGGTAAGGTGCTCTCGCAATCGGAGCAGCTCCTGGAGTCAATTCGATTTGGAATTCAACTTGACGATGAGGCGGTAATCCAGGCAGGTCTTCCGGAAACACCTCGGGAAACTCGCGAACTACGGGGATATCCTTTATCTTCTTTTTTCCTCGGTCTGTTTATCCGTGACGAGTGTCAATATGGCCAGTCGACCCTTTCGTAACAACTTCTGTACCTTCATGAACGAGATGATGCCTATCACCACACCACTTCTATCACCTCTAACCGTAAGGACTTCTTCGCCAATAGGAATCCATATGATCTTCTCGTAGCATATGACTTCCGCTTGTTTACCGAAAAGCCAATCCATGCCTACTACTACATCAAAACTTCCTAGGGTAACATGCATGAGATCTATGGCGAATGTATGACCAGCAAGCTCTATCTTGCAGTCTCTAAGAATATGCGTTACTTGAATCTGTGTACCGTCAGCTAACTCTATGGTGTATTTAGATTCTAAGGCTGAGGGCATATCACTTAAAAGACTACAAAACTTAGTGGAAATAAAGCTTCTATCAGCTCCAGTATCGAATAATACGGTAGCAAAACGACCATTAACCGAAAATTTACCAGTTACTGTTGTAGGATCGTTTAGAGCCTCACCTGAGCCAATGACGAAGGCTCTCCCTTTGGCTCCATTATTATTTCCACTGTTGTTGTTGCTATTACCATTGTTGTTGTTATTGTTGTTGCCGTCGTTATTTTTGCTGTTGTTGCCATTGTTGTTGTTGCCATTACCATTCCTCCTGAGCTGGGGACAGTTGCGTCTCTAATAGCCTTCTTTTCCATATTCAAAACAGCCTTTGGGAGTTTCCTTCATCAGCTCACCAAGGCAGTCTTTGGCTGCATGACTAATCTTCCCACAACGTTGGCACTTGAAATTGTCACATCGACCCACATGGTGGTAGTTACACCGGTTTCACTTCGGCTGTCTTCCGCCATACCCACCGGGTCCTTCATTTGAGGGAGTCGCCTAGTTGAAGCTTTGATTATTTTCGGACCTCCGTTGCTGTTGCTGATTTTGCTGCTGTTGTTGAGGTTGAGATTGGCTACTTGATGACGATCCCTTGTTACCTGAACCATCCTACTTGCATTTATGGTCGGGTACGCTTGCTACCGCGCCCCGCTTGGGTAATCGTCCTTGCTCGACTGCATGATCAGTCAGCCTGTGGGCTGTCCGGATAGCTTGTTGTATGGTAGTGGGGTTAGAGGCAGTTACCATACTTTGAATTTTGGGCACCAGTCCACGTATGTAGTGCTCGACTCTCTTGTGCATTTCATTGACCATTCCAGGGCATAGTGTGGCCAACTCATGAGTACGGTCATGTAGGCTTCAATCTCTGAGCCTTACATTTTCAGTTGCCAGAACTCAATCTCCAGCTTCTGTACATCATTTCGGGGCAGTATTCTTCAGTCATGATTTCCTTGAACTCATACCAAGGCAGTTCGTTGGCTATAGCTTGACCCAGCATTTGAACCTGGGCGTTCCACCAGGAAAGTACTGCGCCTTCCAATGTCCCGGTGGCATACTTCACCTGATCAGCAGGCTGGCAGTTGCATTTTGCGAATATAGACTCTGTCTTCTCAAACCACCTTACAAGCCCCACAGCCCTTCCGTCCCACTATAGGTATGGGGTTTACAATCCATGAAGGACTTGTAGGTACATGAAGGTGGTCCTGTTTCGACAAGCCAAACATTAGTCAGATATCCTAGACAAATAACTAGGATAATTAATTTAACCTCTTGTTATCATTTACCTGCTGGTTGTCCCGGTTGGGTAGCAACCACTGCCGCCTGAACATGTTCGTTTATTAAAGCAGCCAATTCCGCAGGCGTCATGTTTATGGCTCCGGCACCACGGCCTCTGACGCCACGTCCACGACCACGCACACGTCCTCTTCCGCGTGCGTCCATTTTTCACTTTACAAATCACAAATACAATAATGAGTAACATCCAACATATTAATCTCATCGAAGTACAGTAAACAATAAGAAATACTAAATTCACCACAACCACAACATTTATAACAAAAATAATAACCAAAGATAAATAAATTGCAAATGAGTCACAAAGTATTCTATCAATGTCAAAATTTAAGTTTGTTAGTTTGGGTGGAAACAACCCTTCCACATAGGTTTCAAAGAAAAGAAACACTACATAGTCTAAGTTATGCAATGAGGAAGTCAATCCACAATATCCGATCCATCGCTGTCGTCATCCGTTTCCTCCGGTTCCTCCTCCTCGGGGTCTCGGCAGGTGCAGGAGCTATAGCAATCTGGAGTGCTGCCAGTTGTGCCTCTAGAGCAGCAAACCTATCGTTAGCCATCACCTCCCGCTGCTGTAGTGTATTCACGCGTCCCGTAAGCGCTCCCACGCCGTCAGCCATCGCATAACACCCATTAAGGGTTTTCCCATGTTGCTCCTCAAGCGTATCCACTTGTTGTCGCAGTTCTCGCACCTGGTGTCTTAGGGTAGAATTCTCACTAGTGAGTATCCTGACACGTTGCTGCTCGGTGTCCAGTGCAGCCACTAGTGCAGCAAAGGCTTGCTCTTGAGGAATATCCAGGGTAGGGAGTGTGAGAGATGGGGTAGCTGTCGACGACCTCGTTTGTGGCCTGGTAGAAGCTATAGGTGTTACTCGCTCCTGAAATATCATATGCCGTATGCAGGTAGGATAGTAATCCCAATCTCGAGGAGGATCACGTTCAGGTATCGCGAATGGTTGATCCCAATCAACCTCTTCAGATGGATACTGGTGTCGTGGCCAGTCCGATCCACTGTCCAAGTAAGGAGGTGACTCAGATCTCGCGGGTCTCTTACCCAAGTCACGTGACGATGATGCCATGCTGCGAAGTACGTGATGCGTATGCCAATAAGTATACAGTAAGGAGAGTAAGCAACAAGTAACTAACAACTGTGCGGTTATAGCTAGTGTGTGTATGCAACCTAGTTTCCTATAACCAATGGCTTTGATAATCACACCCTTAAAATCCACGTGCGGGGTTTTACCGCAAGGCGTGTGACATACCAGGATCTCAGTCATTAGTTACTCAGAACGACTCTATATGAACAACCAATCAAAATCAAAGTTTAACTTTAAATACTGCGGAAGCGTTAAAAAAACCAGAGAACCCAAAACAATGTAACATGATCCAAAATGCGCAAAAAGACGCGCCCAAGAATTATGCAAAACCAAAGCATAATGTTTAAACAAACATAATCCCAAAAAAAAAACATTGTTTCATAACATGCTGACAACACCATGATGCTGACTCGTGAAATGTGCTCCTAGGCAATAACGACCTTAACCTGAGAATAGCATACTAAAAGAGTCAACACAACGATTGGTGAGTTCAAGAGTTTGCGTTAAACATAAATCAATAACAATTGCAAAATATAAGTAGTGTATTGTAATAGATAGCTAGTCTATATACAAATAGTAATAATCATAGCGATTTTGAGATTGAAGCTGACTGTGTTACGTTTGTTGCCTCCTGCCACGACATACCAGGTCGTGAAAATGTTTGTTAGGACAAAATTGCACCCATTTGACCTCGAGTCGCACAGGTGGGGCTCGTCAGACCCAGTAGTACTACCCAAGATTTCCCACGAATCATCATTATTAACAATCCGAAAGTGTGAGGACTTTCATGGTATTCAACACTATATCATACTATACACAACTCATATAAAATAAGCGTTTGTAAAACCAGTATGCTATCTCCCCCAAAAGAGAGTATGTAAAAGAGTGGGGCATGAACTCACCTGGTGCGTGCAAGAAATTACTTAAGGCTTAACTTGACAAGAAAGAGTGGATAGACAACCCTCAGAGGTCACCTAGAACACATGAGTACATAAGTACGTGTACACATAATCATAATAAAACCCTAAGTGCTCTACAAACCAAAGAACTCAAGGTTTTAGAAGACAAGACACATTTGACCCAGTTGACCTGTTTGACCCATTGGTGACATCATAGGTGAAGTTCCATTCAAACAAGCATAATAGTACATCACACATGATTAACATACAAACTGATTACATATGACACTTCATTAATCACATGTACTAACTAGATCATCATACAGCCAGATATCATACAAGTCATGCGAATCTCAAGTAATCATCATGTTCAACATAATTATACCATAGCTAATGCATCATACATAGAATCAAATCATGCATAACATGCCATGTGAAGCCACTCACGACTTCACACCCTAAACCCTGCCAATCCTACTAAGTAGGGGCCTCAGATTCGCACGCGTGTATGACGATCATCATCATATTATTCAACAGAATCCATATCAAACAAAATGTTCAACCATGAACTATTACAATCCAAACAATAGCCTATCATAACCCATATGACCCATTACCATGAAATCCCACAAACAGACCAAACCTACCAATTAACCCAATAAACATTCATACAACCAAACAATACATTCTACTACCTTAGAAACCATCCATGAACATACTAGCATGATCCTAATGTCCCAAACATACTCTAACCATCATATTAAAGAATTTGTGCAAATAAAGTTTCCCTTTTGGGAAAGCGCATCCCAAAATCTATCAAACACCCAATACATTCATGAATTCATTACTAATATACCAATTCAAACTCATATTAACATCTAGACATGATCAACAACATCCAATCATCATAATTTATCAATCCTCATGAACAAATTTTTTTTACTTTTGGTAACCTATGAACTTCAACATTCGTTCTTAGGTTTCTAGCATCAATATCATCAATCTAACACCCAATTATCATCATAAACACATTAACAACATCAATTCATCATCAAATCACCATATTCATGCAAATAAAGTTACTATTATTAGTAACCTATGAACAACACATCAAAATCATAGCTTTCTTGCATAATCGACGTAAACTAGCATCAATCTAAGCTAACTAACATCATAACATCATCACAAACCTCAAAATCGACACCCACATCATCCAATTCGAACTAGGGTTTCAGCCAACATGAAAAACCATCAAAAACATGTAAAAATCTAGCCTTTAAACGTGTAATGACTTGTAATTGATGCTTCTAACTTGTTACAACCCTTGAATCGATCCAAAACCGAGGCTTTGTGGATATTTTTGGCCGAAAATCGTAAAGGGAGAGGGTGAGAATGCAGGTCGTGGCCGAGATGTGCTTTAGGGTTAGAGTTTTTAATTTTTCTTTAACTAATTAATGATAATTACCCTTTTAACCCTCATAGTTTGTATTTTATAAACATTAGGCTTTTAAATAGTTTTTAACTACTAAACACAGTTATTATTAGTTACAAATAATAATCATGTATAATTTCCATTTGCCACAAAACACACGAAATAATTATAACACGTTTCCACTTTACGCGATAAAATTCACAATTATTATTTAAATCACGTAAACCTATAAGTACAACTTAATAATCATATCATTAGCTAAGTTATTATGAGATAATCATTATTAATTATTATTAAGTCACCAACGTTCAATGACAACTAGTGTGTGCTCACGACACGTGTATGCAAGACTTAACGGAACTAACGGAGTTTGGTAACGGAAAATTACCGGATGTCACACCATCTTTAATCCCTTTAGTTTCACAAAACACTTACCAGCTCAAATGGCAGCTATCACAAAAGCTAATATGGAAACCGGTACCATGACAAAATCTCCACTGATCACTCCTGATGACTTTAATACTTGGTGCCAATGTATAGAAGTGTTCATCAAGTCTCAAGACATCAGGATGTGGAGATTTGTTGTTGAAGGACCTCACATCACAAGCACCCCATCAGCCACTACTGGAGGTGGAATGATTTCGAAGGAAGTGGCTAACTATTCTGAGGAAGATTGGAAGAAGATTGACATAGATCAAAAAGGCCATGACCGCTCGTCAAACTACTCTTCCAAACTGTATATACAGAGGCTTCAAGAAGTGCAAAACTGCTAAGCAGCTCATGGATGCACTGAAGCTTATGTATACGGGTCTGCTGAAGCTAAAGAAAACAAGAAGGACCTAATGAAGGTCATTAAGAGAATACTTTAAGAATGTTATTAAAGGCCATCAAACAAGAAGGACCTAATGTTCTCTCTTCCCAAACAATGGACTCACTATTGTATGGCCATCAAGAGAACTAAAAACCTCTCCACCGTTACTCTCATAGAGCTGTATGGTATCCTTAGTGGCTACCAGATGGAGATGAACATGCAGAATACATCAAGCAGCTCTTCCAGCAATCAACCGAGCTCAGCCCTTCTTGTGGTTGAAAGGGATAGTAGAGAACCAAAGCATCATCTTATTTGCTATTGTAATAACTCACAAAGGGTCCTTTCATCATCTTCCCTAAGACACCAAAGGAGAGCTACATCCAAGGAAGCCCATTCCAAAAGACAAGCTCATCTCAAGCATTTGTGTCTGCTGATGAAAGTTATTTCAGCTTTCTCTTCACTTTTAAAGACTTGGATTGTATCCATCCAAATAACCTAGAGTATACGGAGATAGTCAGGAAAATGGCTCTTCTCACTCATAAATCCAAGAAGTTCTACAAGAGAACTGGAAGAAAGTTTCCTAGTAATGTATCCAGTGGAAAGTTTGGACTGGATAAAATCAAAGTGAAGTATTACAACTGTAACTAGATGGGACACTTTGCTAGGGAGTGCAAGGCACTAAGGACTATTGGTGGCCAAGCATAATCTAGACTAAGCTGCACTGATACAGCTCCCAAATCTGAGAAGCATGCCAACCAAAACAACAAGCTACTGTTGCTATTGAAGAGAGAGGCTTTCAATATAGTTTTCAGGTAGAAGATGTTTCTCCCAACCAAGCACTGATGGCTGACCATGATAAAGCTAAGATATTAGAACATCTATTTACACCTGAATACATTGCTAAAGTAATCATGTACAAGTCCTATAACCTGAAAGTGAAATCTGACCTTGAATCCTTGAATACTTTAAAAGCTACTTTTAAAAGAGCTAAAAATGATTATAAACTTAAAATAGAAGTTTTAGAGAAAACAATTTCAACTCTTAAGAATGAGCACACAAATTACAGGACTCAAATTAAAAATATCATTACCAAGTTAACTGAATGCCAAGCTGAGCTTGTGATCAGCAAAGCCAGGGCAGAAAAGTATGTTCTTGAAGAGGAAACCTTCAAGAACATCATATCCTCATCCATGCATGCAAAATTTTTTTTATCAAAAAAGGTAGGAATTGGGTTCAAGTGAGATAGCTCCTCCATACACTCTACTATCTGTAAGATCTCCAAGGTGTGGAACTAGTCAAGATGAGATGCCCCTCATAGACGCTATCCAAGAAAAGGATGAAGATGAAGATGAGATAATGAAGGATGAATCTGTAGTGAGTGAGAAGGATCATCCAAAGAAGGGTCACCATCTTCTTAGAGAGAAGAAAGAACCAATGATGACAAAGTCAGCTAGGAAGAACTTCATCAGGGCAGCCAAAAGAAAATCAAAGAAAGCCCTAGAGATCATGGCCACCTTTAACTCCAAGCAAAAACAAGTCTTCATCTTTGTTGGGTTTGAAATGCTAAAGACTGAAGACCCAGCTATGGACTCTAGTACCAAGAGTCCTAGTGCATGCCCAAATTATCAGTGTCAAGAGAAGAAGGTTGATCAAATGTGCACCACTACTGCACAGCCTGAACCATCCAGTTCCAAGAGCAAAACTCAGCCTAAGAAGCCTGCTACATCATCTGGAAAAGGTGAAAAAGGAAGTAGAAAGAGATCTAGTTTAGCCTTCTACTCAAAAGAAGCCTCTTAGAAGTATGCAAGTTGAATGAATCATGTGTGGTGATACCTCTCATTTTGCTAGGGATTGCATGTACAATCCCAAGAGTACAATCCATATAATTAAGAAGAAAACTTCTAAGAAGAAGAAGAAGATAGTTTTAGAAGGAAAAACTTTTCCTCTCAAAAGCTCCAAAGTGAAGAAGAAAATAGGTGGAAAATTACCTTCAAAAGAAATTTTGGTCTTGAAAGAAGGAATGCTTCTGAAGTATTGAAGTCTGCTGTAGTGGATGGAAAAGCTCCCGAATGTCCAGTCTCAAAAACTTCCAAAGTCATCAAAACTTCCAAAGTCTTGAAGGTCAAGTCTACTCTTCCAAAGATCGTGTGGAAGACGAAGGAAGGCCATATGACTGAAAGTTCTTCATCTACAACACCAAATGATCCTTAGAGCTTGCATATAGGATCAGTAACTGTTGAACTATCTTCAACTCACTTTGATAAGCCCAAGACCAATAAGGCTTGGGTTTCAAAATATAACTAACCAACTCTTTCTATGCTGGAACAACTGAAGACCAAAGGAAATGTATGGATCATTGACAGTGGCTGTTCTAGGCATATGACAGGTAATGGCTCTTTGCTTCAAAACTTTGAGAAAATTGATGGAGAGCCAATTGCTTTTAGAGGTGAATCAGGTGTTTACATCACAAGAAGGGGTAGGGTCATAAATGGAAAGCTCAGCATTGAGAAGGTAAATTATGTCAAGGAGCTTGGATACAATCTCTTGAGTGTATCCTAATTTTGTGATCAGAGTCATAACATGCTCTTTACTGAGCATGAGTGCATTGTTCTCAAGCCTGAGGTGGTCATTCCTCAAGAGAATATCTTGATCAGAGCCCCCAGGAAAAGGAAAATGTACAAGATGAATTTACCGGAAACCTCCCCATCTAGAGAAGTTTCTTGCTTTCTATCTAAAGCCAATAGTGATGATTATTTTCTTTGGCATAAAAGAATATGCCATGTAAACTTTAAAAACATGAATAAACTGATTAAGAATGATTTGGTAACTGGAATGCCAAAGAAAGAGTTTACAAATAATGACCATTGTGTTACGTGTCTGAAAGGGAAGCAACACAAAGTGTCTCACAAGCCAAAGGAAAAGAACTCCATCACTACTCCCCTACACTTATTACATATGGATCTCTTTAGCCCCACCAGTGTAATGAGTTTTGGAAGAACTTCATATTGCCTAGTGATCACAGATGATTTCACAAGATACACTTGGGTTTTCTTTCTTAGAACTAAGGATGAGACCTCTGAGATCTTAAGGAACTTCATTCTAAAAATTGAGAATCAATGTGATAATAAGGTCAAAATCATAAGATGTGATCAAGGAACAAAATTTAAGAACCAAATCCTTGATATATTTTGTGATGAAAAAGGTATTACAAGACAATACAGTGCTCGCATGACTTCTCAGCAAAATGGTGTTGTTGAGAGGAGAAACAGGACACTTATTGAGACTGCAAGGACCATGCTCTTTGACTCTAAACTACCCATCACCATCTAGGAAGAGATAGTTAACACTGTCTGCTATGTGCAGAATAGAATTTTAGTAGTCAAAACTCATGGTAAAACTCTTTATGAGCTATCGCACAAAAGGAGACCTTTTATTGGTTTCCTTAGATCATTTGATTGTCCATGCACCATATTGAATACCAAAGATAAAATAGCCAAATTTGCTAAGAAATTAGATGATGGACATTTTATTGGATACTCTTCACAAGATAAGACTTATAGAGTATACAATCAATGAGCACACACCTAGTATGAAAGATTCTGGTCCTGATTGGCTGTTTGATCTTGATTTAGTTTCCAACTATTTTAACAAATCTTATGAAGATGTTTCAGGATCTACAAGTAGCTTATCAATAGTAGATCTTGACCTAAGATTTGAGTTGATAAGACCAAGTCAGAAAACTACTTCAGCTCTAGTGCTAACAAACCATGTAGTTGGAAATCCTGTTAGCATAACAATGACAAACTCTTCAGCTAACACATCTGAAGTGCCTACAAATTCAGCATTGAGGTACAAAACTCAAATGAAGGGTTTTCAAATGTAGGAGGAGATGGAGGTGGTGATAGTGATCAAGAATTTTTTAATGCTGATAACCATTCCATAGAAGACAACATCAATGATGCCGCACACTCATTGGATCAAGCTCCTCTTGATAAGTGTGTTGATGTGGTGGGTGATACTCAATCGCCAGATCTAAATTTCACCAATTTAGATCTGTCCAACCAACTTGCTGTGATTCCTCAATGGAGAATCCACAAGTCACATCCTACCACAAACATCATTAAAGATGTTGAAATAAGGGTGAGAACAAGAGGACAAACCTATAACAAAAATGTTTGTCTATACACTTATTTCTTGTCCCAGATTGAGCCAAAGAAAGTTGATGAGGCTCTGAAGGATGGAAGTTGGGTTGAAGTAATGTAGGAGGAACTGCTTTAATTCAAAAGACAAACGGTTTGGAACCTATGCCCTCTTCCTCATGGGAAGACACCTACAGGTACCAAGTGGGTTTTCATCAAGAATAAGAAAGATGATAGAGGACTTGTCAACAAGAACAAGGTAAGACTGATTGTTCAAGGGTACACATAAGAATAAGTGATTGACTACACAGACATTTTTGCTCCTGTGGCAAAACTTGAAGTTGTTAGGATATTTCTTGCTTTTGCTGCATCCAAGGATTTCAAGGAAAAACAGTGCTATCTCCATCACAGAGAATCCTGTGCCGCATTCTAAGACAAAGCACATCATTATCAGGTATCATTTGATAAGAGATAATTTTGAAAAGGGATTGATAAAACTAGTCAAAGTTAACACAAATGAACAATATGCTAATATATTCACAAAAATGAACATAGATTTAAGTATCTAGTATCAGGTATTGGGATGATTTCCTCTGAGTAGATTTTTTTTAAATTAATTTCAAGATTATTTTTCAAACATGTGTGTCTTAAGTTGCCTATATTATCACCAATATAAGCCCAGTTTAGTTTGGAAGAAATGTTTTCAAAATGACATCCCTTATAATTCTATGAATTTAAGATATGTTTTCTTTCGGAAGACATTAAGTTGACTTCAGAAGAAAATTATGTCTTCAAAACTAATAACTACTTACTAAGAAATTTACCTTTGGAAGAAATTCAAGTATATCTTTTAAAGCTTAAATATATTTCTAAGTACTTATATGTTTTGAAGGACAAATTCTTTCCAAAAGCAATTAAGTCTCGAAAGCTTTATTCATCCTTTGAATAAAAATTTTGAAATTTAATACCATTTGAAACCAAATATATCTCGGAAGCAAAATACTCTAAGTACTTTACTTCCAAAGCAAGTTCTTGTAAAGCTAAGAAATATCTTCTGAAGCCAAATTGGCTTCGAAAGTTTTCTCAAAACTTTCGAATACAAATTACCTTCGGCAGATTTACACTTCCAAAAAAACTACCTTTTGGGAGCCTTTTCAGAGGTGGGACCGGCATCCAGATTTCAAAGTTTATTCTTTTGCATTAACTTTGTCTTAAATCCTTAAATATTCTTATAACGGTTCCCCCTTTTCACCTTCCTCTTCATCTGCCAAAGTTCAAACCCTAAATTCACCCATAAACCGCCTTTGTTCTTAGCTTTTTTCACACAGAAGCTTTCTAAAATGGCCAACCCTGAAACCCAAAACTAACCAAATTTTCATGCACTTACACAGGCAATATAATCAAGTTGCTCTGTTGTCATCTGAGAAAGATCTAGGTTTCTCAGATGTTTGCTATCATAATAGACCCTCCAATCACACTACCTCACCGCACTCATAATAGACCCTCCACTATATGAAGAACAACTCCTAGAGTCCTAAAGGACCTGCCAAGAGGTCATCTTGGATGGTGAGAAGGCACTGTCTGCCACAATGTAGGTGAGGACAATTTTCATCACTCCAGCCACCATCAACACTCATCTAAGGCTGGATGATAAAGAAGGCGAGTTGTCCTTCCCCAAATCTACTGTAAATGACTCATTCCGACAAATGGGCTATGAAGGTGACTACACAGTTAGTACCTTCAAGAAGGGTAAGGTTTCTTCTTAATGGAAGTACCTCATCCATGTTATAATCCATACACTATCTAACGAACATGGAGGTTGGGACCAGATTCCTAAGGACTTATCCTATATAGTCCATGGGATGATTCAAGGGGTCAAGTTCAAGTACTCATAATTTGTCTATAAAAAATTGCTTTCAAACTTAGACTCCTTAGAGTACTATATGTTCCCTAGATATGTTCAACAAATTCTTAACTATGAACCGAGTTAAGGGGGACAGGTAATATTATTAAATTAGGACAAATGAATCCCGGCATCTTTAAAATCATGAGAAAGACCACTGTTGGCTTCTCAGGGGTAGAAACAACCCTGGTCCCAAAAATGATAGAATCATTGCTTAAGGTGACAACTTGGCAGCACCAGTCAATGTTAAACCCATACCTTCTACATCTGCACCACCCTCACAGCCTAAAATAACCATCACCTACACCAGAAAATCCAAATGAACCCTTGCTCAGTCTACTTAGATTAAGCAGGTCCCCATACAATCACCCATGCAGGAGGAAGTGGAACCAAGAGCTCCTACTTCCCTTGAAGTGCAGACCACTCCTATTACTTCTTTGATTAATTCTGAGGTTCCTCATGCTCAGCCTAATGAGCTCATTACCTAAGCCTTAAGCCATCACTTTAAGTCTTAAAACTCAAGTGATCACCCTCAGGAGAAAGCTACTATCCCCAGCCATTAGACTTAAACCAACCCATCCCTGACCTTTGAGTCTATGAAGATGAGGATATGAGCTTTGGTGAGTACCATGAGTCTCTCTTCTCTTCCCCTGCTCAAGGAGAGATGAGTGCTCCTTAATCACCCATGTCTATCCCATATCATCCACCCTAAACTGAGGTGGACTTCCCTGAACATGTTTAGAGAGTCCATATGGAAGAAGCTCTCACTTTTGCAAGTGATTACCTCATTAAGACCTCAACCATGGAAACCCAACCCATTGATACTTCTCTGGAAGCTATCATGGTGTAGGGGAAATCCAGCAGCCAAGAACCCCAAGCTGGTGGTGAGAAAGAAGACTTTGGTCCTATTCTCTCATCCCCCCATGATGTTTCTGATGACGATGAAGGGATTCTACAAATAAAGATGCAAAAACTATCTCAAATCTGCACCTATTTAGTTTCAAAGGTAAATCACCTGTAATCTCATGTGGTTACCTTGCAAAGGCAGGTGAGTGACCAGCAACTTGAGAGACCTACCAGGCAAACACAACTAGGTCCACAAGAACCTATGGATGTGGTAGACCTAACCCTTTGCACCCCTATGCAAGAGGGTGATGCTACCAAAAAGGGGGAGAAAGTCCTACCTACAATCATAACAATTAGGAGTTCTGCCCAAAGTTGGTCAACTGGATTCTGAGATAGACCCAAAGATTAGCTTTGAAGAGGAAAGATTGGTTGAAGGCTCAGTAGTTGAGCATGTGAACCTTAAGATAGGAACTATTTTAGCACCAGTACCCTCAATGAGGCACTAGCCAATGAAGGTGTCTCATAGCCTCTCCCTGGCTAGAGCTCAAGTTCTACACCAAGCAATGAAGGCTAAAGCTCTCCCCACCTTGAGTCATTCATGCCAATGACTAACAAAGGGAAGAGGAAGATGACCTTTGATGAGATTGAGGAGGGGAAAAGGGAGATGAAGAGGAAAGCAAGGGGAGAGAGTTCTAGTGAGATCCCTGGCTTTATGTAAGCTGTAATCAAGGCTCCCCTAGGCTAAACACTCAAGAGGATAAGTTGAGGGTAGCTAGATTGAACTATCTGGGGTCGAGGAACTACAATGTAGATAAAATCATCTCTCTTCCCTTGGATGAAGTTAATGAACTGGCTGACACTAAGGTGTTAAAAGAGAGGAAGGAAGCTAAGGCTGTAGAATTGCTCCTCAAAATCAAAGAAAAAAGAAGAAGAAAAAGATTATAGAAAGCTCCTACCCTCTCCTTAGTTCAAGAAAGCCGTGAGGCAGAGACTATGGCAACTAAATAAGAAACTCAGGTAGGTAGGGAACAAGATAGCAAAACATGATAACCTACCTGAGTGCCACAAGCTTGTATCAGGCAGCATACCTTTTTCCCTAGTTCTATGAGTATATAGAATTTGAATACTTGAAGCAGCTTGAGCAAGAAGTGTTGAAAGAACAAAAGGTTGCCAAGAGGAAGATGAGGGAAAAGGCTACAAAATCAAGAGCCAACATCCGAGCCAATCAAAAGAAGTTTGCAGACAAATTGAAGATGGTGAGCTTCTTGAAACTGTATGGGTTCTCTGGAAGAAGACTTGGTCCAATGTCTCTATCCACTATGTATGAGCACATTAGAGTGATCAAGAAGAAGATCAAGAAGGATGCGCTAGTTGACTTGCATTCGTTACCAAGTCAGGCCGCACCAAAAGCTGAGGAGAAGGTTGAACCATAAGAGACAACTCAACTAAGACCTAGTGTTGCATCTCAGCAAGCTTCATCTTCTTACCCACAGCAGGGTCCTGGTCCCTCTCTTTTGAATGTAAGAAGGAAAACGACCCAACTGAGAAGGACAAACAAGACCCATCTAGTATTGATGGCTAGCCTTCTCAGTTAAAGTATAGAAAAAGGAAGAGGATAGCCATCATAAGGGACAAGAAGAAGAAGAAGAAGTCCAAGGCATCCACCTCTACACCTCAGGATGGGTCAGAACATCCTGAGGGTGATCAAGAAAAGGCTACTCAACAAAGTCCACTCATTATAAAGCCTCTTGCTGTTGAGAGACCCATCCTTTCTTGGGCATTTGCTACTAACCTAGATAGATGATATGTCACTAGAGATCAAGGGGTTCAAGATATGTACTTCTGGAAAATCATACTTGACCTTCCTCTACATGATCTTTATGACATGAGAAGGTAATTTGACATGAGGACTATCAATTTAACCTTCCTTTGCATGATCTCTAGGTGGCGTATAGGATTACACATATAGGCTGATGCAACAAAAGAACTCTCCGCATGCACATATGAAGTACAAGGAAGTTACTTTGGAAGATTTGAAATAACTCAATGCATTACACTAAGTATTAAATCTTTCGAAGCCAAAAGAACAAATCTTTGGAAGCCAAAGATGAAGTCTTCCTAAGCTTTAAACGCAAAATCTTCTGTAGCCAAGAGACTGATTTCTTCCAAATATAGAGAGGACATGTTTTCTCTAACTTTCTTTTGACAAAAGCTGAACCACTTTTCGCTGCCATCTCTAAAGACACACCAACTTATATGAGTTGGTGAAAAGTCCATACTTTTGTCAACTGTAGATTAAGGTTTTGAGTCGGTAACTTCCTACTATGTACTTTTATCATTTTATAATATAGGATGTGAGCTATGGCATATCATAGTCACTAGTCAAAAGACAATCTGCTTTTTGACTTTACATTGATCTTGTTGTCTAGATTAGTGTTTCCAGTTGGCCTTCAAAGTATGGCCAGCTGTAGGATGTAGTATAAAGTATCTTAAGTACTTGTCATTTGATTTTAAGCTTTGTAACACTTTGTAAAAAGAACTTGAGAGCAATATACAATGTTGGACTATTTAAAGATGATACTTGCCAAAACCTAAGTGTCGAATCTTATGATGATTACCAAAACCAACACGGTGAAGCTATGCTGAAAATATGATCAAAACGAAGAAAATTGACCAAAGTCAAACTTGGTCAAACTTAATCAACCATGGTAAAAGTCAACAGTCAACATCAGCGTTCGTCCCGAATTACGTCAGAACCCGGCAGTCACGTATCAGCAACAGAGAATTCATCATACTTAGAGGAATATTTGTGTAATCATTAGGGCTTAAATGTAATTTTATTCATTTATGTAAATAGTATAAATAGACTAAGTGTAGTCATTTATATTCAATAGAAAGTAACAATAAGCAAACAACAAGAAATTGTGTGTGCCTAGAGAGAATTAGTCTAGAGAGAGAAACAATTAGGTTGAGTGTGTGTGAGAAAGAATTTTCTTACAAACTCCCTTTGTAATCTCCTAGCTTCAAATCATCCATATGATGAATGAAATATTTATGAAATGTGTTCTTGATTGTTCTTCATTCATTCATAATCATACATTAAATCTTGCAATAGATCTTCACTTGATATCATCAATAAGTCTATGAGATTCCGCATCACAGATCTGATAAATGACAACAATACGATTGCAATATTCGATCCCATCATATAATCGATAATTCAACATACAACATTCTTGAAAAGCATCTTATTGTATTCTTGTTCTGTTCTTTACTCGTGTTCTTTGTTTCACCTTTAAGCCGGTTCCCTATTTGATCTGTTAAGTGTTTTGTATCTCTCCAAACATTATGAAACTATTGCATTGACCCCCTTCACCGGTCCTAAAAACTCATGCAGGAGGAAGTGGAACCAAGAGCTCCCACTTCCCCTGAGGAAAAACCACTCCCATTATTTCATTGATCAGTGCTGAGGTTCCTCATGCTCAGCCTGATGAGCTCTTTGGCCAAACCTCAAGCCTTCAATCTGAGTCTCAAAACTTGAGCGGTTGTCTGGAAATGATGCTACACCTTGGGGCTGCAGTCCCTTCCTCTTAGTGATCAGCCTTCAGGGGATAGCTACTGTCCCCAGTTGTTAGACTTAAACCAACCCATCCATGACGTTCAATTTTATGATGATGCGGATATGGGTTTCAGTGAGTACCATGAGTCTCTCATCTCCTCCCTTGCTCAAGGAGAGATGAATTCTCCTGCAACACCCATATCTAGACCACATCATCCACCCCTTACTAAGGTGGACTTCCCCAAACATGTTCAGGAAGTCCATATGGAAAAGGCTCTCACTTTTGCAAGTGATTACATCATTAAGACCTCAACCATGGAAACCTAGCCCTTTGACACTTCTCTTGAATCTGTCATGGAGCAGGGGAATCTAGCAACCAAGAACCACAAGTTGATGTTGAGGAAGAAGACTTTGGTCCCATTCTGTCATCCTCCCATGATTCTTCTGATGAAGATGAGGGGAGTCTGCAACTAAAGGTGTAAAAACTGTCTAAACTCTGCACCTATTTAGTTTCAATGGTAAGTCACCTGGAATCTCAGGTGCCTACCTTGCAAAAGCAGGTCAGTGACTAGCAACTTGAGATCATAGATCTCAAGGGCAGGTTAGCTAAGAGACCTACTAGGCAAGCTTAACCAGGTCCATAATAACTTACGGATGTGGTGGACCTGTCCCTTAGCTCCCCTGTGCAAGAGGGCGATGCTACCAAAAAGGGGGAGAAAGTCCTATCTACAATCATAGAACCTGGGAGTTCTTCCTAGAGTATGGACATATAGGCCTCACCATCCTCACTTGTAGTTATACATATTCAACAACCACCTCAGGCCCATATTGATATGGATGAACTGATTCAAAGTTTATTTAAGTAAGGAATTCTAAGGGCTATGTCTACCCCATCCTATCTTGCTGAAAATCTAATAATAGGATGGAGGTATGATGCTGATAAAAGACTACTGGTACTCTCTAGATCTCAGGGCAACAAGAAGTCTTCAACTTTCAAACCCCGAGATACTATGAGAGCTTTCCTCTTGTTGATCTGCCACTTACTAACCAAAGTCAAAAAAGGCAAGCTGATAGGTTAGCTAAGAGAATTCAGCGAAGGGTGCTTGAAAAGTTCAGAAGAAGGTCCCACTTATATAGATAGAGGCTAGCAGGAAAATTTATTGGTCAACTAGATACTGAGGCAGACCCTAAGATTAGCTTCAAAGAGGAAGCCTCAGTTGAAGGCCCAACAGTTAACCTGTGAACCTTGAGACAGAAACTGCTTCAGCATCCAGTTCCCTTAGTAAGGAATCAACTGGTGAAGGTGTCTCACAACCTCTCCCTGGCTAGAGTTCAAGTTCTACACCAAGTGATGAAGGCCAAAGCTCTCTCCACCCTGAGTCATACAGGCTAATGTCTGACAAAGGGAAGAGGATTATGACCTCTGAGGAGATTGAGGTGGAGAAAAGGGAGAGGAAGAGAAAGGCAAGGGGAGAGAGAATAAGAGATAATGCAAGCTTTATGCAAGCTGCAATCAGGTCTGCCCCCAGGCCAAGCACTCAGGAGGATGAGTTAAGGGCAGCCAGATTGAACTATCTAGAGTTAAAGAACTACAACATTGATGAAATCATCTATCTACCCTTGGAAAAACTTAATGCACTGACTGACAATGAATTGTCAAAAGAGAGGAAGGAAGCTGAGGCTGCAAAGTTGCTCCTTAAAATTAAAGAAGAAAGAAAAAGGAAGAAACTTTACAAAGCTCCCACCCTCTCTCCAGTTCAAGAAAGCCCCGAGGCAGAGGCTGTAGCAGCTGAACAACAAGCTCAGGTAGGTAGGGAAAAAGACAAATAAAACATGATAACCTGCCTAAGTACTACAGGCCTCTATCAGGCAGCAAACCTACTTCCCTTATCCTATGAATACATTGAGTTTGAGTACCTCAAGTAGCTTGAGCAAGAAGTACCTGAAAGAACAAAAAGCTGCTAAGAGAAAGATGAGGGAAGAGGCTGTAAAGTCAAGAGCCACCATCCGAGCCAATCAAAAGAAGTCGATTGACAGACTGAAGATGGTGAGCTTCTTGTAGCTGTATGGGTTCTCTGGAAGGAGACTTGGTCCAATGTCTCTATCCACTATGGATGAGCATATTAAAGTGATCAAGAAGAAGATTAAGAAGGGTAAGCTGGTAGACTTGCATTCTTCACCAAGTCAGGCTACATATGAAGCTGAGATCAAAGTTGAACCCTAAGAGACAACACAACCTGGACCTAGTGCTGCGTCTCAGCCAACTTCATATTCTAACCCACAGCAAGGTCCTGTTCCTTATCCTACTAAACCTGTAAAGGAAAAGGACCCAACTGTGAAGGACAAACAAGAAACATCTGGTACTCAAGACAAACCTCCTCAGTTAAAATATAGAAAGAGGAAGAGGATTCCCATTAGAAAGTACAATAAGAAGATGAAAAAGTCCAAGGCATCCACCTCTGCACCTCAAGATGGGTTAGAACATCCTGAGGGTGATCAAGAAGAGGCTGCTTAACAAAGTCCACTCATTGTAGAGCCTTTTTCTACTGAGAGACCCATCCTGTCTTAGGTATTTGCTACTAACCTAGACAGATGGTATGTCACTAGATATCAGGGGGGTCAAGATGTGTACTTCTGGGAAAACATACTTGACCTCCCTCTTCATGATCTCTATGACATGAGAAGATAGGTTAAGAGTTTGAGGAATCCTGACCAACTAATGATGAAGGGAATGGTCTTGATTCTGATGAGGACTGTCAATAGATGAAGATCAAGACTCAAAGTTATTCTCTAGTTTTGGTAGCATCAGCCTAGGGGGAGTTTGTAAGAGCATACTTAGAGGCTGATACAACCAAAGAGCTCTTAGCATACACATATGAAGTATAAGGAAAGTTACTTCGGAAGATTTGATACAACTCAATAAAATTAACTAAGTATCAAATCTTCTAAAGCCAAAATACCATATCTTCTGAAGACAAAGATGAAGTCTTCCGAAGCTTCAAAACAAAGTCTTTCGAAGCCAAGAAAATAATTACTTTCGAAGACAGAGAAGACATGCTTTCTCTGACACACTTTTGACAAAAGTTGAACCACTTCTGCTACCACTTTTGAAGACTCATCAACTTATACAAGTTGGTGAAAAGTCCATACTTTTGTCAACTGTAGATTATGGTCTTAGAGTTTGTAACTTTTCATTTATGTACTTTTATCCTTTTTGTATTAGATAAGGATGTGAGCTATGGCATGTCATTGTCACTAGTAAAAAATGAAATCTGCATTTTTTACTTTACATTGATCTTGGTGTCTAGATTAGTGTTTCCAGCTGGTCTTCAAAGTATGGCCGGCTGTAGGATGTAGTATAAAGTATCACAGGTACCAGTCCATCGAACTAAGCTTTGTAACACTTTGTAAAACACTTGAGAGGAATATTCAACTTTCTTTAAAACCAATTACTTATTTTCTTATTATGTTCTTTACTTGTGTCCATTGTTTCAATCTCAGCCGGTTCTCTATTTGATCTGTTAAGTGTTTTAAGTCTCTTCAACCATTGTAAAACTGTTGCATTGACCCCATTCAACGGTCCTGCACTAAAGTTTAAATAAGTTATTTTACAAGAATAATTAAGTAAAATGCTTTCTTTAGATGGTTAAACGAATATAGATGGGTTTGAAATAAAAAATCAATTAAATAGCTAGACACATCCAAAAATCACAAAACTTTATACAAACTATATTAATATTAGTCTAAACCTAGAAAAATTACTATAATTGGTGCAGGTCATCATTTAATATTTAATATAAAATGGGTATTAGAAAAGGCATAGTAAATACATAAAATGGTAATAATTAGAAAACTCTGTTAAATAAGATATATGACATTTTTTCTAGGCATATTTCATTATATAGAACAGAGATAAATACAATACAAGGTATAAATATGTTTTTAAATAAATATTAGGAATTATAGTCTTAAATGAACACTTAATTCATTTTAAATACTTAAAATATGTAAAAATACTAAATTATACTTCTTAGACCTTAAATATAAGTATCTTAACAACTATAAACAAAAAAATCATTTATTTGTATAACTAGCAAGAGAATGTACCTAAACAATGCACTAAAATAACAAAAATATAAAATACAGAAAATAATTTTATTTAGAAATTTTTCCAAGGACCTAATATTGTAGATGTAATTATAAAAATGCATTCTTTAATTATACGAAGCATTAAGTTACACTTATTTGAGACTAACACGACAACAACTCGCCAAAAATTGTTAAATACAAAAAAAATACCCAAAATACTAAAACAAATTGTATAATATATAACTTACTGTATAAAAATATACTTTGGTGTCAAATAGTTTAAACCTAATTATTTTATAAATTATCTTCTTATAAAATATTAAAATTGGGTTTAATGAAGAAAAATAACAAAATAAGTTTTTTATATATTAAAATCATATTAACTAGTAGAATAAAGTATAAGTTAAGTGAATATACTTTTATAATAATTAAAAGCTTAAATCTTGAAGAAAATACAAAATTTGGCCATTGAAACGCATTATCGATAAAATTGACAAATAAAAAATAAGTATAACTTTTTATGTATAATTTCTAGAATATTTAAGAATTTTAAGTAGACAAATATAAAATATAATAATTATGGTAGGTTTCTTTAAATTGTATAATAAGTATTATTAGAAAACACCTAGCAAGTTTTGGGGCATTTCAGACCAATTGAACGGGACTCCACCACTTATAGAACCATATATATTACTTGAGTTATTAGTAACACAATGTTTTAACATAGGCCTTTAGATTTTCAAGCACTCAAAAATTCATTTCAAACACTCGAAAATTCATTTCAAGACTTTCTCAAGGTGACTTCATCTGAATGATATATGGTTTATCTTGTGTCATATATTTATGTTATTTGACAACTTATGTTGGCAGACATAAGTAGGGGAATTATTAATTTGTTGTCCACGGGTCATGGACACAAGTTTGATTACGAATCTGTTTAATACACACCATACTATATATCTATGTCTTGTGTATAACACTCATGTTCTCAGAACATATTGTTAACGTATTTTGAGTATGTATTATCAGGTAATAATCATGAGTGACGTGTGTAGGCACTATGCACTACAATGACTAACCCTAGTCAAACCAATTAGTTTCATTTAGTTATAATATTTAATAATTTTGATTGGGTTGTTCTTTATTATTTTATCTTTCTTTTCTTTCCAGGCATATATTTGTAATCGGGACTTAACGATATATACTAGTTAAAATAAATATTTAGTAATGTTCCATTGCGTTTGGTTGATATCAGTCGTCATGCCTGGGACCTCGGCCGAGGTGTGATAATCACCATCTTTGGCGCCTAGCTTTCCGGATGTATAAATCAAAGTATGAACCAAATTACACTACGTCATCTTTGCTTGTTTCATGTTTCATGTTCATATTTTTTGTTGAGAAAGAACATATATGAAGAAGTGCGAGCAACTGAGATGCCTAAAACATAACTTAATGGACACAAATATTATCATGGAAAAGTCCGTAGATAATAGTAAAGGAGAATGACATCAACTGAGATAATAAGTGTTTCTTGAGTTCCATGGATGAAGTGGTAAGGTGAATGACATCAAGATAGAGTAGTAAAGTAGCCGTATCCTTACCATGTGAGTAAATAAATAAATGATGATCACACAAGCTATATTATAAGCCCAAAGTAGTAACATAGTTAGTGAACCGTTGATACCAAGCTCTAGGCACCTGTTTTAGGCCATAAAGAGACTTCTTTAGCGACACACATGCTTAGGATACCTGGGATCCTTAAAGCTTGATGGTTGAAGCATAAAAACTATCTCAAATAAGTGCCTATGAAGGAATGAATTCTTAACATCTTGTTGATTCACCTCCCATTTATGAGCTAATGTATTACAAAGAGCTATCTACATTGTAGCATGGTTAACCGTCAAACTAAGAGTTTCATGACAGTCCACTCTAACTTGTTGGGATCTACCATCATAAATATATGCGCCTTATAGCCCTCACAAGAATGTCAAATTGAGATTTATGTTTGAAAATCCACATACAATATAATTCATGTCGGGACCACAAGGTAATAATTCCAAAGTATTATTATCATAAGAGCATTAAACTCATCAATCATGGATGTTTCTAAATCAGGTTTGCTAAGGATTTGTGTGACACCCGACATTTTTGAGGTCATTTTTTGATCAACACGAACATGGTTTTTTTATAATAGATTCATGAATTTAATGTTGTTTACTTAAATGCTTCATTTATTGCACAAATATTCACGAACCTTTCACGTAACTCTAAGTCGAAGAATTGTTAAATCGCACACGCTTCTGTCCCCGAACTTTGGTGTTGTGTCAAAATAATTTTCAAACAATTATGATTGGTATGAAATTATGTGTTATGTGTTTATGTGATTAAATTTTAGCTTAGTTGCGAAAATTAGGAATTTTCTAGCATTAACGTGTTTTCGCGTATTTTCGTCTTATATACCTAAAAATTATTAAAATGACTTTGATCTAGAAAAATAAATATTACCTCATGCTATTAATGTTTATTTGATATTACGTGAGCATTTTGTGGTTTCGGTGAAAAAGAAGTTCAACCGCGTAGCAATTTTATAATACGATGGGGTCCTTTCTTGTAGAAAAAAACTATAAAACCACACCCCAACCCTAATTCCATTTGGCCGTCCGCTTTACTTTTTGTGCAACAAATCACACACACACAAAAACGACACTTTCTTTGATCTTGTTCTTGCATATTGTTGGTGATTTTTATCGTTTCTTGCATCAAACATATGCTAGGGATCATCATCTAAGCATTTCAAGTAAATTTTTATGTTTGATTTCCTGTTCTTTGATCTTCATGATGAACATGAACCCTTGATGATCCAAACAAGTCAAAAATTAAAATTGATTGAAATTGATGATGGATGTATTCAATATAATGATGTTTGTACGGATTGGTTTTGCGAAATTGTGTCGTTTTGATCAAAAACCAAGGCTTACTTATTAAGGAAACTTTAATTTTGGGATTTTGTAGAAATTGTATGATTCTGATAAAATCGGATTGAATTGATTGTTTAAGGATGTTAGTTGATGCTAATGGATGAAAACTCATGTTTTGAACTTTTGATTTCTGCTTGGTTTTCGGGTACTTTCCATTAAAGGACACTTTTTGGGTAATTTGGTTTATGGATGATGATTTATGCATGTTTGGTGAAATGTGATAATTGTTATATGATTTTTAGCACATAAGAACGGATTGGGAATAATCAAATGGTGAAAAACACGTCGTATGAACATGCTTGCTATTTATGGAAACTTTGGTGACATGATGTGATTAATGTTGAATATATTATGTATAGAACATGATATGATGACATGATTGATGTTGGAATGATCATAGAAGCATGTTAGAAGATTTTGAATGAATTTATGCAATTTTTGTTCTTACGTATTAAATTAGGAAACTTTGGGCATGATAAAGTTTTTAGGTTATGTCAACATGTTTTGGATGATAGTTGGGTGTGTTACATATATAATTGAGATGTTTGTTATGATATGATTCATAATCTCTAAACGGATTGCACATATGTAACGATGTCATACTTTCCAAAAATAGGAACTTTTCAAAAATAGATTTCCAACATAAAACTTTATGTGAATCATTATTTGAGCTATTTGAGCATGACTAAACATATTTTTACTTATTTGATTCACCAACGGGTCGTCGGGTTAGTCCGGTCAACTTTGGTCAACAAAAATAAACTTTGGTCAAAAAGTTAACTTGCTTAAACTTGTCAAACATTTCTTGAACACGCTAACAGTTATGTTATTTGGATACAATGGGGTTCATCTTGACCATTATGTACATGCACCCATGGACCTACATTTGTTAGGTAACGATTAACTTTTGGGTTTTACACTTCATGTTTTTCCTACGCATCTATGGTGAGTCTTCACGGACCCACTTTTACTTATGTTCCTTTTTGGGGGAGAAACATGCAAAATATTTTTATTTAACCAGTTTCAAGATTATTGGTATATCACTTGTTACTGTAGTGCAAACATTATCACGCAAGTCTTTACAAACTCGAATCGTTAATACTGAACTAGCGAGGTAATTTGAGTAGTAATACTGGGTTTGACAAACCCCACCCGCGTATCATGCTAACTCGATTGGAGGTCAAACAGGTGTTTAATTGACCAAGATAGTTGCCATTGATCTATGATAAGACATGGCGGAAGGCAAGTAACTCGATATATAGGCCAGCCACCTATGGTATACCTTTGTTTACTTTTACCTTGAAAATGCTCAAACATATTTACTGATTTAAACATGTGACTCACCAACCTTATGTTGACACACTTTGGCATGTCTTCTTAGGTCGCTAACACGCCTAAGGCTAGGGTTGCATATCTGAGGCTCATGTATCATCTTTATCATTTGAAAGCAAGTTCATATACATTTAGTACTTTCATTGGGTGCCTTGTTTTGCGTATTTATTACTCATGATTTTACAAACGTTTACCCTTCCGCATTGATTACATTAAAAACTATGTTTTACTTTGAGTTATGGTCAAATGTTTATTTTAAATCGCATATAGTGTCGTTTGACATGATTGTGTCTGAGATCCTTGCTTATCACGCACCTCACGGTATAACCTCGCCAGTGAATTATGAGGGTGTGACAATTCGGATGGGGTATGCGTAATGGGCTCAAAAGAGGTGGCGTGAAGGTTAAAATTCTATATAGAGTGTCTGGTCATGTTATGGGTTTTGATGGTTCTCGATGGTGCAGGTAGTGGCGGAAAAGGACCAGATGATGGGGTTAATGGTGGTTGGCGGCTGTTTTATGGCAATAGATGGCTTGCAAGTGGGGCACTAGGTTATGTTAATGATTGAGGTTTTGTAAAGGGATGTGGTGTCTAGGTTTATGGTGAGGAAGAGGGGGTTTGCTTGTTGTGATGAGAATAAGTTTTAATCGTGGGTCTCGATTTGAGGCAGAGGAAGGGGGAATATGATAGGCTCGGTTATGGGTGTGATGGATGTGAGTACCAGGGAAGTGGATGAAGGTGTGTGATTCAAGGATGACACACTAGGATGTAGGTTGGATGAGTTAGAGTGGAGAAAGTCATAGGTGGACATGTGAGATATGTCTTTGGGAAATACAAACACTTTTTCATCGAAAACAACATGGCGAGAGATGATGACTTTGCTAAATGAAAGGTTAAAACCGTTGTACCCCTTATAATTGATGGGGTACTCGAGGAAAACCGCAAGAAAGTGGTTTGTAATTTATGAATAGAAAGAGTGAGTGTATAGCATAGGCGCCCAAAAGTGCATAAATGGGTATAGGTGGGCTTTTTATAGTATAGAAGGTGAGTTGAGGCATGGTGTTGTTTTGTTATTGAGTGAAGAATTTTGAAAATGTGAGGTATGTATGTGAAGAGTTCAAAACATATTATTTATAGATCTAATTTTCCTTTCGACTTTACCATTTTGAGACTAGGTGTGGGGACAAGAGAGGCGAAGAGCATTTTGCTTTTATTGTAAAATTTATGCATAGACTTGTTATTATACTTGGTACCATTGTTATATTGAAAAGTTTTAATTTCTCTTTCAAATCGAGTCTAATGAGTTTGTGAAAGTTTAAAAATATAGATAAAACATTGACTTGTCGGATATCGGATAGGTCTTTAAAAATAGTATAGTTATCAAGGAACAAAATATAATAATGATGGCCTACTTAACTAAGGATAGAAGAGGTTCATACCACTATGCATGATATAGAATGTAAAAGAAGTACTAGATAAAGAATCTTTACATGGAAAATTAATTTGTTTGCCAAAAACACATGATTGATATAAACGTTTGTATGAGAAACTACTAGAACAATTAAAAACGCTTAATAAAGATGATCTCGGGTAACCTAAGTGATGATCCCAAAGATTTTGTGAACAAGCAGCGAAGGTGGAAGGAGTGGTGACTTAAGTAGATGGTAATTAGAGTGGGTAAAGATCCCTAGTATTGTCACATCGGAGGATAGGTATTTGAGTCTACTAATCCTTCATAAGAAAACCAAAAGGGTCAAATTAAATAAATATAAGATTATTAGTTGTAAGACGTCTAATGGATAATACATTTTTGATAAGTTTTGGTGCAAAAATAATAGTATTATGTTTTAAAGGCGAATAAGGTAGTTTAAGGGTGGTATGGTCAGATCCTAGGGTTTGATTTGAAAATGTTGGCAATGAAAATATTGTACAACATGTTATCATTGAATAAGTTAAGATATTACGTATTGTATTAGACGTTCGATAAGTTGCGTCGACATCAAGATACCAATTTTAGTTTGGGTTTGGACTCATGGTATGCATGGCCTACTTGATATTAGTAGGTGTGTTTGAGTAGTCTGAGGATACATATGCTTGGGACGGTATTGGATCGAGGATGTCAGTGCACGTGAAAGTGGTTAGTTGATAATGCCAGATAGATATGAACATGGAGGGGTATTCAATGTTGGTAGAGACCATTTTTCTAGTTTTGATTGTGCCATGATTGTTATGAAAATCAGCCATAAGAACCTGAGAAGTTAACATAGTTCTTCTGACCTCAAGATTGACTACGACAATAACCTCAGCTACAACCATGTGGGGAATACTATCATACACCACCACGGGTATGACATCCATCATGAAAACATGTGTGTTGACTTTAACATTGACATTAGGTTTTACTTTACCAAAGTAATGACTTTGACTTAGAAGTTGACTTAACGTTGACTTGGACTATGTTTATTAGTTTAGACATGCATAGACATGAGAAGTAATTGAATTATATGTTATGTGCCTAAAATAGACTAATGGGCATTAGACTTGGTGACACTGAAACGTTCACCGGGTTGAACTTGGCATGATGGTTTCGTGCCTAGAATTGGACTAAAGACTTGGAAAACATAGCAACATAAAATTTAAGTAAAAAATGCAACGAAAGCTTATCACCAGTAGAATTTGCCTAAAATCTACTAAATAGACTTAATTTGGTCAAAAATGAAGTTAATATAATTAATATTTCATGAAATAGCTTGTAGGAATCGTAAAAACACAAAGAATTAAAAACCTGAAAAAATGACAAAATGAGACAGAATTGGATAGGATGCGCCAAGGGCCAGAGACCGTTGCCCCTTTGTGGTAGAGAATACCAAAAGGGGGCTCTCCTTGAACAAGTTCTTGAATTTATTCATCAATACATCTAAATCATCATCTAATCTTCGTCTACTCATGTCATTATGGTTGGATCATGAAGAAATCATGCGGTTGGGGATTAGTTTAGCAAGCGCAGGTAAAACTCTAATTTTATATATGTTCTTGTGATTGCTTGTCTTGATTTGTAATTTGATGTACCTTGGTCCTTATGGACCAATTAGGAACATAAAATTTTCATTAAAACATTAATTAATACTAAAGGATGGATTAGATGTGATTATATGCACGAATATTGAGTTTTAGATATTAATCGATAGAGAATGTGAACCTAAATGATAAAACATTGGTAATCAAATTGGAACTGAAATCAATGATAAACTACTAGTCTTAATCGGTTAATAAGGCAAACAAAATATAATATAATCATTGGTTTGAGTCTCTAGTTAAAGGTGGACAAATATTGGGGAATTTGATGCAAAGGAAAAATGTTAGGATTTGGAAAGCTTGCTATCAGGAAATTTGGAGGTTTTGTACAGTTCATAAACTATCAGACGGAGTCCAATTGGATCAAATTTATATCTAAAAGTAATTTCAAATATTTGTCTAATTCAAGTGGTGTCACCTTAATCCGACATTGTTTAGTCCTCTAAACACATTAAACAAAACTAAAGGTCAAATTTGGGAAATTCATGCAAAATGTTGGTTTTTGTTCGTGAGGTCATATCTCACTCATACTTCATCCATTTGAGGTGATTTATTTTTAGTTAGTTTAAGGTCTAAGGTTGGTTTCAATAGATACCTTATATGTGATGTTTCATTTTGGTTATAACCTTTAAGCAGTCTATGCAAGATCATCTCTATATGCTAAAATATTAAAACTAAAATTTAACTTTAAGGTTAATTAATAAATAACTATAACAGAGTAAAATACATGTTCAACAGTGGGTTCTAAGACGTGTGATGATAAGAAAACCAAAGGTTAATTAGGACATGAAAAACTATTAGAAAGCAACAAGGACACAAAAATTAAATAAACTGGAATTGGAAACTTAAAGGATGGATACTGGACTTGACTAAAATAAACTGATAGTTTTTTAGAATAAATATTGGTTGGACATTAAGGCCCAAAGTACGTGGATTACAATCAATTAGGTCTTACCATCCTTTAGTAATCTTATTTTTGTTCTATTAGCTATAATTACATGTTGAGACTGTTTTGTGGACTATTTGGACTGTGCTATCATTGTGTAACACCCGAAACATTTATTAAAAAAAGAATAAAGACAAAAGGAGAAGTTGCAAAAATGGAGGGGCTAAAGTGTACAAAAGGAAAACATTATTATTTTATGTTTAAAGTGGGCATGGCCGCCCACTACACTGCTACACCAACTGCTTCGACTGCTAGAAAGAAGAAAAGCAGAATTTTCCATCGGTTCTAGAGAAGAAGAAGAAGATTTGGTTTGAAGGTGAGTTTTCGTGTGTTTTGTTCAATTTCAGCTGAGCTTTCAGCTTCGGGACCGATTCTTATGTGATCTTTTGTGTTCGGTTTTGTGTTTTAGTGTGTTTAGGCGTTTGAACTCCAGGTTGCTCTCGGGTTTGGAGGAGTTTTACTCGAAAGCAATAGAGGTGAGTTCTAGATCCCCTCTTTTAAATGTTTTCTGCTTATTTGGGGCTGGTTTGCATATTTGACTGGTGTTTTTGAAATAAGATATGATTTTTCATGTATGGTGCGGACGATTATGAAGTTATGGTTATGTTGCATGATTCTCCTATTAATCGTTTAAAGTTTATGATGTTCTAAGTGTTAGACTGATAGATCTAAGCTGTATTCATGTTAGAATGATGATTGGGAACTGGTAATGGCATAAGTTGAATTGCAGTTCAATTTTTATGTTCATCCGCATTTAACAGAAAGTCTTTTGTTCATGCGCATTTGTTAAGTCTTCATGCGCATTTGCTAAGTGTTCATCCGCATTTGTTTTGCCCATGCACATTTGTTAAGCCTTCATGCGCATTTGTCAAATCTTCATGCGCATTTGCTAAGTCTTCATACGCATTTGCTATGTTCATCGGCAATTGCCTTTAGTACAGTCAAAGTGTTCATCCATATTTGTTCAACCGCATTTGTTCATCCGCATTTGTCTAAAGACTTTGGATTTTCTGAAATTTTGGGGAATAAAATTTAAGTATGGAGAACTTCTGTATAAGGAAAGATTATGCTTGTTTAAGGATTATTATGTTTGGTTCTTTCTTATGTGCTGCTTTTACTATGTCAATAATATTTTCATGTTATGTGATTATGTAATGTGCATCTTAATAAGTATTATGCATAACAAGTGGACACGAAAGAATAAAATAAGAACAGTGAAACTTAACGAATGTTACCCCGGGCCCTTACGATGAATGAAAAGCCTTGCAAGCAAAATGAATAGAGGTGCACGACCTTGTTGTCGTTAGCTCAACTGATGTGCGGCTGTATAGCCCATGAGGATGCACATCTGGGGTCTAATCCTGGGGATTGACCAATGAATGAAAGGGATTCTAGTTCATGAGCAGGCTTCGTGCCTAGCAGTGTGGATCAACTGTCAATGGGTTAGCTACCATGATAAATGTTTACCGACAGGGGTTCGGCATTTGTTGCCAACCAACAATGTAGGCACTTGCTTTGTACAATCCTAGTTAATGAAGAGAAAGATAATGAAAGAAAGAAAGATACTGAATCACTTTATGATTGATTATGTATATTGATGAATGATCACCAAATGAAGTTTACAAAGTGTATTTTCCTATATTATTAAACTAGAACTCATTCAGCAACACTGGCTTTCTATATGCATATCAGTTGGTAGGTAAGGATGTTGCTGAGGATGGCACGCGGGTGAGGCTACTTGGCATGCAAAGACTGGCATCCATTCATGCATGATGATTTTGTTGTTTTGTAATACAACTGAATGATTCTTTTTTGTAACTGTTAAAATATAATAATGTATTATTTAGCAACATTTAATATTAATGCATGAATGGTTTCTGATAACTTAATCTGTTGTGATGTTTTTATGAAATGTATTTATCTTATATGAAAAATGTTGTGATTGTCCAACTGTGAGGTCTCCAGGAATGGGGCCTTACAAGTTGGTATCAGTGCCAAAGTTTAAGAGAAAATGGGTAAATATTTTCAAAACCTAAACTTAAACTGAGAATGGGACCGAATGAAAGGATGCCAGCCCAAGTAGCTACGTGACATCAGGTAATCTTTCATAAGTAATCGGTATTACGTGCGTGTGCTATTTGATTTATGTGCTTAGTAGATTTGGACACTGATGTAGTCTGGATAGGGAATGCTTAGGGGATGAAGAGTAAAGTAAGTGGCTAATCACAACTGGCCAATGTAATTAGGGACTTACTATACTTGACATAATCTGAGCTATTACCTTGAATGACCTTGTTAGTGCTTGAATCTTATAGGAGGTAGATCTTATGGTAGGTAGGAAACCTGGGAAGGCAACTCGAGACGGTTCTCGTGGCGGGCTTACTACTGGGCCACGTGTCACCCGAAGCAAAGCTAAGGCGGCTCGAGACAGTTCATGAGGACACGGATATTCATAGCCACCAAGAGGGGGAAGGATCAGCCACCCTTAAGTCTACGGTAAAGGAAGCTATTGCTGACGAAGTCTACAACGTCATGCAAAACGTGTTACCTTCAGTGGTGACCGAGGTGTTGAGGGCAGTAAAGGATGGTGAAAAGACCAAAGATACAAGGGAGAAGGAGAAAGCTGATGAAGAGCCATCTAGTCCCAAGGTGGTAATCCATGATGATGATAGCAAGGGGGAGAAGGAGACCGCTAAGTGGTGCACCTATGGGGCGTTTCAGAGGTGCAAACCGCAGACCTTTGATGGTAACGGCAATGCTACTGCCGCTCATTGTTGGGTTCGAGAGATGGAGGTGGTTTTATACATCAGTGAGTACAAGATCAAAAGGTGAAGTTTACCTCCCATTCTTTCATTGACTTGGCATTATGCTGGTGGGACAACATTGTCCAAGCTGAAGGGAAATGGTCTGTTGCAAGGATAAGGTGGTCGGATTTGAAGGAACTGGTACTTGAGGAGTATTTTCCACATCGGGAGTTGGACAAAATTGAGAAGGAGTTCTTGCATTTGGAGGCTGGAAACATGACTCATCAAGAGTACACCTCAAAGTTCAATGAGCTTGCAAAACTCGTGCCTGATCTAGTAACCCCAGAGTCCAAGAAGATCAAGAGATACATGCAGGGTCTGTCCGTGGATATTAGGAGGAACATGATAGCTGCTAGACTGAGCACCTTCAGGTCTGCAGTAGACTTGGCTGGAAGGTTGTATGATGAGAGGGATCCGGTGCCAATTCAGAGGAAGGTTGAGAAAAGTTGTAACAAGAACGGTAATAGGAAGAGATTCAGGGGTGACCACTATGGGGTCGGGAAAAGAAGATGAGGATTGATGATCACCACCCAGGATCGAGTAAATAGAGTAACAGGAGGGAATGTAAGAAGTGTGGGAAGGTTCACATGGGTGAGTGTAGAGTGGGGACAAACCGGTGTTTTAAGTGTGGAGGCGAAGGCCACTATGCTAGAGAGTAGGGGGTACAGCGGTGTTATCAATGTGGGGAGGTACGCCACTCGGGCCGAGATTAAAAAAGGGTAGAGCAGGGAGCTAAGGGACACAGGCTATGGGTGAGAAAGGGAGGAGTGAGGGCACCAAAGCCAAGGCAAAGGCATTCAACATGACCCGGGAAGAAGCCAGAGTGGACCCTGAAGTAGTTTCAGGTATGTTTCTGGTAAACCAATTGTATGCTTCTGTGCTCTTCGATTCGGGTGCTAGTAGAAGTTTTGTATCTGCTACCTTTTTTCGTGAAATGCATGGTAAGAATAAGAAGACAGACGTGCCCTTCTATGTAGAGACAGCGATAGGAAAGTCTACCAAAGTAACTGATGTGATAGACGATTGCCTCGTAGAATTGGACGGTCATATGTTTCCTGCTAGATTGTACGTGATGGCCCTAGGAGGCTTTGATGTGATGTTAAGGATGGATTGGTTGGCGGCCTACGAAGCGAACATCATGTGCCAAAAGAAGACGATTTGTCTGACTACGCCAGACGGTAGTTTGGTTATGATACATGGGGACAAGGAGTGCATTACACCGCGAGTAATCTCGATGATCACGGCCAAGAAGTTTATTGGACGCGGGTGTGGTGCTTACTTGGCCTATGTGAAGGATGTGGATGCTACCGTGCCTTAACTGTCAGGCGTGCCTATAGTATACAATTTCCCTGATGTGTTTCCCGAAGACCTACTAGGGGTACCACCTGACCGCGAGATCGAGTTCCAGATTGATCTTATACCTGGCTCCCAACCTATTGCAAAGGAGTCATATCATCTCGCTCCCTCTGAGATGAAGGAATTGATGACCTAGTTGCAAGAGTTATTAGATAAGGGGTTCATTCGACCGATAGCATGAGGATGTGCATCGACTATCGTGAGTTGAACAAGTTGACGGTGAAAAACAGGTACCCACTACCGAGTATTGATGACTTGTTTGGTCAGCTCCAAGGCGCCAGCTGGTTCTCAAGGAAAGATCTCTGATCTGGCTACCATCAGCTAAACATCAAAGCGCAGAATACCCCGAAGACCGCGTTTCGAACTCGATATGGACATTACGAATTCCTTGTTATGTCTTTCGGTCTAACCAACGCGCTAGCTGCTTTTATGGATTTGATGAATCTGGTGTGTTGGCCGATGTTGGATAAATCAGTGATTGTGTTTATTGATGATATCCTGATTTATTCGAAGAGTGAAGAAGAGCATACCGGTCACATTCACGAGGTATTAGAGACGCTTAGAAGGGAGAAGCTGTATGCTAAGTTCTCTAAATGCGCGTTCTGGTTATGGGAAGTTTAGGTTTTAGGTCATGTGGTTAATTCTGAAGGGATCATGGTGGACCCAACAAAGGTGGAGGCAGTTATACAATGGAAGACTCCAAAGACGCCATCTGAGATCCGTAGTTTCCTGGGTTTGGCGGGCTACTACAGACGGTTCATCCAAGACCTCCAAGATAGCTTCACCATTGACCAAATTGACTCGTAAGGATGTGAAGATCATATGGGGTCAAGAGCAGGAGAATGCTTTCAAAGAGTTGAAGACAAGGTTGACTCAAGCTCCTGTCTTGACATTACCTGAAGGGAATGAAGACTTGGTGGTCTATTCCGATGCTTTTTATTCAGGATTGGGTTGTGTGCTGATGCAACGGGGAAGGGTTATAGCCTATGCATCTCGACAATTATCCATGAGGCTAAGTATCCCACTCATGACCTGGAGTTGGCGGCTGTGGTTTTTGCATTGAAGATTTGGAGGCACTACCTGTACGGGACGAGGTGCACCATCTTCACTGATCACAAAAGTTTGAAGTACTTCTTCAAGCAGAAGGATCTTAACATGAGACAAAGATGATGGTTTGAGTTGACCAAGGATTACGACTACAAAATCCACTATCATCCAGGTAAGGCGAATGTGGTAGCCAATGCCCTCAGTCGAAATAAGAGACCGGAACCAATTCGGGTGAAGGCTTGCCAACTGGTTGTGACGCCAGATGTTATGGGTCAAATTAGGGAGCTCCAAGAGGAGGCATTAAAGGATGATAGGATCAACTCTAAACGAATAAAGGGGCAGGCGATGGATTTGGGAGAAAACACCCTTGGCATTAAAACCCGTTTTGGGCGGATGTGGATTCCGCAATATGGGGAGCTGAGGGGAAGGATCGTGGATGAGACTCACAAAACACGGTATTCCATCCATCCTGATGCTACAAAAATGTATCATGATCTGAAGAAGGATTATTGGTGGCCAGGGATGAAGCGTGATGTGGTGGAGTACGTGAGTAAGTGCCTTACCTGTTTACAAGTGAAGGCGGAACACTAAAAACCATATGGGTAGATCCAACCTTTGGATATACCTGAATGGAAGTGGGAACACATCACCATGGATTTCATTACAAAGTTGCCTCGCACTGCAAGAGGATGTGATACCATTTGGGTGATCGTAGACCGCCTGATGAAAAGTGTACACTTTTTTCCAATCCGAGAGACTTACTCATCGGAAAGGTTGGCGGAGCTGTTCATCAAAGAGATCATAACTCGTCATGGCGTGCCGGTGTCTATTGTTTCCGATAGGGACACCCGGTTCACCTCCAAGTTCTGGAAGAGATTTCATGATGCGATGGGGATGAGGTTACACATTAGCACAGCTTATCACCCTTAAACAGACGGTCAATCAAAACAGACCATTCAAACCTTGGAGGATATGCTCCGGGCATGCATTATTGACTTTGGTGGAGGTTGGGTTGAACACCTACCGTTGGCAGAATTATCCTACAACAATAGTTATCATGACAATATAGGCATGCCACCATTCGAAATGTTGTATGGGAGGAGATGCAGAACCCCAGCGTGTTGGGGTGACATCGGACAGAAAGGGTTGGGAAGCATCGAGATCATTGAAGCCATGTCAGAAAAGCTAGAAAAGATCAAGGCTTTTGATCGGATCAAAAGGATCGAATCTGTGATGATATCGTAACGCAACGATCAATTCAAACACAAAGTAATCAAACACATCCAATCACATCAAAAAATTCATAGATTTCATTGATAGCAAATGCACAGGATACAATGTGTAAGGGTTACAGTTCGTTCAACTGATTCTAACCGAACTCCCTCTGTTAAACTCTCTTTTTCATTTTTACTCCCCCTAAACTTTTAAGTTTTACAAACTTAGAAGTTTCTTTTTCATTGCCAGAAGAGCAACTAATCATTATTAACATGCCTACACACATAAAATCATACAAAAATCAAAACTAAAGCAGAATAAAAAAATCAATTATAAACAATTGAATCACATGCCTACAGTGAGATCATATCAGTTTAGATCAGCACATTAAAATAAAAAAATAATGGATAGTCGTAGACAGTGATTAAATCCTGATCAAGTGTGTTCCAGGTCAGCATTTCTGCAGCAAAGGAGACACGAGATCTAAGGACAGAAAATGAGTGTTCTTGGCAAGATACTCAGCACACTTACTTTTTCAATTCTTGGATTGATTAAGGTACGATTAGATATGACATTATGTAAGTCACACTTAGACTTAGAGAGTTCAACTCTCATAAAGATCTGCAAGAAATCACCTTTCTCAACTTGTTAACCTGACATATACTTATAACCAGATCTCATGTTGAGATTGTGCACATTGGCATCTTTTTGCATCAAGTGAGAATATCCAGGTCGGTAATTACTTACAACAAAGGATATCTCATCACCTCAGGTCTATGATGACTCATAACAGAGAATTGAATAGATGCGTTAAATAATTAGAGCTCAATGGTTATTCATATCACCACCAGGTGTGAGATTATGACTTAATAAGCAATCAATTTGAGAAGTCAACAATACTCATTGGTACTAAAATGGAGAAACATGAGTGCATGATTGATTTAGTTTAATCACAAGAATTTTCTTTTTCAGTATAATTGCATGAGCTTACTTGCACATCATATCTGATCACGTCAGACTTTAGTAATGAGTGAAGTATGCAACTGATCAAAACTAATGTATCTATCATTTCTCACAAATTGCAAAGACAGATTCAGTCCTAAACAATTAACTGACAAGAAAAACTCTATTTTTTGTGTTTTTGTTTTATATTTTTCTCTTTTGATTTTGCAATTTTCTATTTTTGAATTTGTTTTTTCATTTTCTATTTAACATGCACACATAATATATACAATCAGGCAGTTAACTTTGACAATTTCTCTTTTAGTTTTCTCATTCAAATAAGGAAGGGTTCTTACCATTTTATGACTAAATAACTGCAAACTCAAAACCAATTTTTAAACATGGTTAATAAGTCCAATTGATTCGACCAAATATTCAAATCGACCCGCTAAAAAGGCTTTTGTAAATAGGCCAGCCAACTGTTTTTCAGTTGTGATTTGAATTAAAATGATTAAACCTTTTTCAGAGTTATCTCTGAGAAAAAAATATCGAATCTCGATATGTTTTGTTTTTGAGTGTTGGACAGGATTAGCTGTAATAAACATAGCAGCAGTGTTATCAATGTAAATAGGAGTTTTATGAAAATTGAGCTCGTAATCTAGCAGTTGGTTTTGTAACCAAAGGATTTGAGAACATCATGCTGATGCAGCAATGTACTCAGCTTCTACGGTTGAAACATAGACATTTGTTTGTTTCTTACATTGCCATGAGACTAATCTGGGACCTAAAAACTAACAACCACCCAGAGTAGATTTACGATCTTGACAACATCCCCCATAATCACTATCTGTATATCCATGTAACTTAAAGTTTCCTTCATAAGGATACCGTAGCCCTAAAGCCGGTTTTCCTTTGAGATACCTGAATATTCGTTTAACAGCGATTAGATGAGACTCCTTCGGGTCAGATTGGTACCTGGCATAGACACAAGCAGCATACATTATATAAGGTCAAGATGCAGTATGATACATCAAAGAACCAATCATGGATCTGTATAAAGTTTGGTCGATAGATATTCCTTTCTGATCAGGTTCAATCTTGGAAATTACGTCAGCTGGAGTTCTTATGGATTGACAATCTTTCATTTTAAATTTCTTCAAGAGTTTATCAACGAATTTCTCTTGATTGATAAAAATTCCATTTGCAAACTGCTTCACTTTAAGACCAAGTTACAAATTAATTTCTCCCATAGATCTCATTTGAAAACGAGACTTCATGATTTCTTCAAATTCATTGCATAACTTTGGACTTGTAGAACCAAATATGATATCATCAACATACACTTAAACACATAAAAGATCATCAACATCCTTCTTAATAAACAAAGTAGGATCAATTTTCCCTTGCGTGTATCCATGTTGGATCAAATGTTGTGATAACGTTTCATACCAGATTCTAGGAGCTTGATGTAGACCATACAAAGCTTTGCTAAGCTTGTACACATGATGAGGATATTCTGAATCTTCAAAACCTGGAGGTTGCTTGACATACACATCATCGGTGATTGGTACATATAAGAAAGCACCTTTAACATCCATTTGATACACCTTGAATTTCATGAATGATGCATAAGCCAGGAAGACACGAATTGATTCAAGTCTTGCAACTGGAGCAAATACTTCATCATAATCTATTCCTTCTTCTTGGGTGTAGCCTTGTGCAATGAGTCTTGCTTTGTTGCGAACAACAATTCCCCGATCATCTGTTTTGTTTCTAAACAACCATTTTGTGCCTATGGCAGTTTCTCCTTCAGGTAACTCCACAAGCTTCCACACTTCCTGTTTACGGAATTGTAATAATTCTTCTTGCATTGCCTTAATCCAACTATTGTCCTTTAACGCTTCGGTGATGTTTTTAGGAACAATTTGAGATAGAAAACAGGAGTATAAGAAGAGATTTGCTTGTTTTGAATAAGACTTCTCATTGTTCTCTCATTCAATGGACCGATAATCTGAGATGTTGGATGGTTCTTGTGAATACGAGATGTTGGAATCTCATCCCCTTGAACATGAACATCCAGATTAGATTGGTTCAAGTCAGAAAGCTGATGCAATAAATTCGAAGAATGTGGATTGAAATTTGGAACTTGAGTCGGTGAGTTGATAAAATAATCAAGATTATTAGTACTAACTATATCATCATAGATCGATAACGTTCCGGACTCAGGTTGTACAATTTCAGTACCATCATTAGGAATAGGTTGTGAAACATTTGAATTTTCTGAAACGGGATGCTCTTGAGCTTGTTGAGGCTGAAATATAGGATCTCTAACAAATGAGAAAAATGGATAATCTGGGCTTGAGTCATCCGTATCATCAAAATCAGAATCATCGCTGAAAGAACCGAGATCTCCTGCTTGATTTTTCTTCTCACCTGTAAATTCAAACAAATTAGAATGAAAGGAGTTTGATGATGAATCTAAATCAAATAACCAAGCTGAACCATTTGCAACTGATGGAAAAGAATTTTCAAGAAATTTAACGTTGAATGTTTCAAGGATAACATTTGTCTTAGAGTTATAAACTCTATAGGCTTTTGAAACCGACGAATATCCAACGAAAAATCCTTCATCAGATTTTTAATCCAATTTTCCTAGCAGATCCCTTGAATTTAAAATCAAAACTGAACAACCAAAAGATTTAAGAAAATCTATATTAGGTTTCCTGCCAAACATCAACTCATAAGGAGTTATCTGTTTATCTTTCACAATCAATGAACGATTCTACACGAAACATGCAGTGGATATAGCTTAATCCCAGAAAGTGATTGGAATTTTGGCATCTGCTAACATAGACCGTGCTGCTTCAATCAAAGTTTTGTTTTTCCTTTCAGCAACTCCATTTTGTTGTGGAGTTCTAGGAGCACTGAACTGACGAGCAATACCCTTTTCTGCACAAAACACGTCAATATTAGCATTTTTAAATTCCGTTAGATTATCACTTCTAATTATTTTGACCTTTTGTTCTAATTGATTTTCTACTTTAATAATGAATTCTTTTAATAATTCATCCGTTTAAGATTTAGCATGCAAAAAAGAAAACCCAAGAAAATCTTGTAAAGTCATCAATGATAACTAAACAATAAGATTTCTTTCCAATACTCCGAACATTTGTTGGTCCGAATAGGTCCATATGCAACATCTGGAGAGGTTTGGAATTTGAGTTTACCAGCTTGGACTTAAAAGACGCTCTGTGTTGCTTTCCTTTTAAACATGCAGAACAGAGATCAGTCGAGGCAAACTTCTTTGTTAGAAGACCTACAACATGATTTCCTGATACAAGCATGTTCATGTTCTTGAAATTGGAATGCCCGAGACATCTATGCCAAAGCCGACTTTCGTCATTTGATGCTTGAGCAATTAGGCATGTTGTTTCTGTGGAAGGATCAACTTAAGACATATCTAACTTGTATACATCTCGATCTCGAACTGCTTTAACAACTACTCATTCTTTGCTAATCTGAAAACCTGGCTTCAAAATGTAACAAAATGAATCATCAAATAAAACACAATAAGATTTGTCACAAATTTGGGAAACGCTTAAAAGATTAAAGTTCAATTGTGAGCAATAGTTGACTTTATCAAAGCTGATAATCCCATTGGATACAATTCCGTCACCTGTTATTTTTCCTCCTGCATCACCTCCAAAAGCAACATGTATACCATCCTTTAACTTAAATTCTTGAAGCAAGGCATGGTTGCCTGTCATATGCCAGCTACACCCACTATTCGCATACCATGTGTTAATAGGTCCTCTCGGGCGTACCTGCATTTGAAAAAGTATTAAGTTGAGTTATCAACCCAAGCCGAGATGGTCTTGGGCTTGCCAAATTTATCAACAATGGTAAACTGTTTAAAGTGAAGCTTTTTCAAATCAGGCTTATTATTGACAAATTTACCAATTCCGTTCCTTACAAAATTTTGATTAGATTTCATTTGTTTTGTCCTTAAAACATTGTAACGTTTTTCAAGATCATCATCAAGATATTTCAAACCATCAGACAAAGAATTTTGTTTACCAAACTTCCCACCATTCATTCTCACAGATCGTGGAATGAATTTTCCTTGATGATACTACCTTGGTTTTGCAGCATAAGAATTATCATAAACAGAATCATTTCTTCGAAAAGATCTCAAGCCTAAGGAAGGTTGTTTTGTCAATCTTTGAAAGCCAACACTTTGATTTCTTTGAAATTGTGGATTGATATATCCATTCCTTAACTGTGGATTAACATATCCATTCCTCACCGAGTTCTTTCTGGAGTACCAATTCTCAGTTTTGTGAGTTCTTTCATCATAATAGGTACAATATTTGTTGAAATAACAATCAGCTGTTAAATGGTTTTTCATATCACATATATGACAGTACCTGTTAAAGAAACATTCTTCAGTCTTATGATTGTAGATATCACAGATTTCACAGTACCTTTGAAATTTAAACAATTGTTGATTAACTTTAGATGTGGATACCACATTTGATCCTTGTTTGGATTTGCGAGTTGAAAAGTTAATCTGTTGTTTTTGATTTGTGAATTTGTTCTTTTGAAATTTGAGTTTAGATTTTTTAACATTGACATCATTCCTCGACTCCTTAGATACAAATCGTTTATTGACAGCGAAAGACTTAGAATCTGAACCTGTTTTCAGATCAGAGTTGGATTTGTTCTATGGATTAGATTTGATTTTTGGAATTTTATTCATGTCAAAAATACCTGCATATATAAATTTCACAGGTTTAAGCTGATTTGATTGATTTGTTCTTCTGATTTCACTATTTTGAATTGCATTCTATGTTCATTTAGCTTTAGTATTTTTCTTTCTTCGTCTTTGGTTTCTAGATCTTGATGATCTTTGTTTGCTTTCAGATTGAACATCTTCAGGTGAAGATTCTTTTTCATTTTCTTTATTGTTTTGTTCTTTTTGCGATTTAATGAAATCAGGATTGTTTAATCCGTAGGAAAACGAATCTTCAGATTTTTCTTCATCTTGTTTTGCTTTCTCTTTATTTTTACAGTTTTGGTTGTCATTCTTTTCACTCACTTCTTCGACAACTTATTCTTTTAGGACAAACATTTTCCTAGTTTTTGGTCGTGGTTCATATGATTTAACTTTCACTGGATGACCATTTTTAATCTTTTCAGAATCATGTTCCTCAAATATCTCAACATTCGTTTTCTCCTCATCACTATCAGAATTCATTTTCTTATTTTGGAATGCTCTTAGCTTAGCTTTGTTTTCAGGTGAGTGATCATGCATGTTGAAGTTTTCTGGTAACGTGTTTGTGATGGATTCAGGCATTGGTTCATGTGTAAAACCTAAACCTGCTTTTTGTTTGTCTTTTTCAAGCTAAGCAATCACTAGATCTTTCTTTAACAGTTCTTCTTTTAACTTCTCATTTTCTTCTTTTAGATTCTCAATGATCGTATCCTTGTTTGAGTTTTCTTCTTTCAAGGACTCTATCAAAATTTGATCATCTTTCTCTTGTTTCTCATCCACATGCACAACAGGTTCAATAACCTCTGTGTTTTGAACATCAAAATCTAAATGCTGATTAATGTCATCATTAGAATCATCAACATTTTGAATCTCTTCTTGTTGTTCATCTACATGATCAACTTCTTCCATAACTTCTTCAATTACTTCATTAATGATTTCATTAACTTCATTTCCACCATCATTGCCATCATCATCATCATCAGATGTGGAACTAGAACTATCATCAACAACATTCTCATCATTATCATCATCTTCATCTTCATCTTTATCAAATAACTCTTGAGGATCTACTTCAATCAGGTTGTTTGGATCAACCGGTTCATCCTCAAGTAAATGAAAATGATCTTCATTTATGTTTACCTCATCTTGAGCCACAACCCTCATATAGTCAAACATTGGTACATTAGAAGCACCAGTATTCATTGCTAGTCTTTTGTATGAAATTTCTGTCATATGCTCAAGAATCAATCTTTCACCACCAACTCCAAAAGCATGATAATCGGGATTGGCTTCATTTATGATCATCTGCTGGAATCTGGGATACATCAGATACTTATTTCTGATTCCTTTCTCCAAGTTAAAGACAAATCTATTCATAATCCAACGTGCCATGTTGAATCTTCTATTTGTTGCAATGGAAACAATTGGAGATGTTATATCAACAGGAAAAAAGTTCCAACCCGCCCTTCGTTTGGACATACCGTGTTGGAATATATAACATAATAATTTCCAGTGATTATACACTCTTGCTCAGAAAAATTGTTTCCTCAGAAAGTTATCCGGATGACCCATGACAATAAAAGTTTCTCTGCACTCATCAAAAGTTAATCAGCCAAATCTTGTGGGTCATTTATTCCTAGCCTTAGAGCTTCTCGAATGGCTTGTTCGGATACTTCTGCCATCCTTTCATTAGTAATAAAACCTCGAACAACTTTTCTACCTTCCTCACCTATCTCCACATTAGCAGTGTTCCAAAACTTCTTAATCAGTCTAGCATAGATGACTTGTTGGTAACACTTAGCATACACATACTTCGTCCTTAACAGAAATCTAATCATTTCCTCATAACCAATGGCATCTCGTACATCTTCGTTTAAGAATATTGCCACTTTATGTTTAGGCTCAAAATTAACTTCATCCATCTGAAAAAATGAAACAAAGAAAATTAGACATGTTGAATTTTCAATACTTGTCAATTTCTAATTTTCAAACTTAAAGACAAATTGTGAAATATCAAATGTGACCATAACACTCAAAAAAATTTCTAAGTGTTATACAACTTGTTACTTGAATAAGTATATTGGTTACACATTTTATTTATCCCAATTTGTTAAGTTTTTCTCAAATCAAATTAAAAAAAAATGATTTTTCTTGATTAATTTTGATTTTTTTATAAAAGAAAAAAAATGCTTTGACTGTTCATATTCAAAAAAAAAAAACCCGACTGAGGATCATGAACATCAAGAACAAATTTTTTGAAATAATGATTTATTCACACCAATATGTTCGAAAACATGTGTATATCATCATTCAATGTCCAATTTCAGTTGATTGTTCGTATTATATTCACCAATTTCCGTTTTTCATTCGACAAGGGTTCATACGCCTACACAGATCTAAAACGCCCAGTTAAATTCGAAATGTAAACTTGAAATCTGATAAATATGATCTCGAAATGAAGTTTAGATTTAGTGTATCTACCTATGAATCACAAGTATTTACACCAACTATCAATAATGATGAACTGAGTGAATCGGGTGAATGAGAGTCGAGAGTGTTTATTAGAGAATATGAGTGAACGAATGAAAAAAACACAAGTGTTGAATATATATATTGTTAGGAATAGAACTCATGTATAGGTTTAGATGATAAGATCACTCTTGTAATCATAATTGTAATTATTGCCTTTGATGATATTATATGATTATATTTGATTATCATTGTGTTTATGAATTAAATAACATTTAATTTGCACTTCACAATATATATTAATCTGCGATATGATGTATTTCAGAATGTATGTTGGAATGTGCAGTAAACATTAAACTGTGTCAATTTGGAAAATTGACCAAGTGTTGAAACAACTGCGGATGAATAAAGTGTTCTTCCGTAGATGTTCTCAGGAACATAACTGAAGAATGTACATCCGTGGATCTCATGCGGAAGAACAACTTCAGCTGAACAAGAAAAAAACAAGTGAAGTTGCTGAAGGAGGGATTGTTGCGGAAGACAAGAACTCCTACGGAAGCACAAGAACAAGTACCGAACAGTTGCTGCGGAGCTGAAGAGTAAATTCCTATGGAAGACCGATTAACTCAGAAGTTAACATCAAGTTAACAAGTCAACGTGGCAGAACAACAACAACATTAATGACGATTGAAGAAGTATTATTCAAGCAGATATCACATGTCACATAAACAAACTTTATTCATATTAGATTCGTTGTAAATCTCAAATTCCTAAGCCGATAAACATGGCGAGGATTTGGATAGGTTTAATTAGCTTAACTATAGCAATAAAATAGCTACCAATAAAACAGAATTAGATCTTTATATATATATATACGAGATCAACAACATAGATCATACAAAACAACAGTTGAGAATCATTGGAATCATGAGTAATCATTATTTGAATCATTGTATTCAAGATCAGCAATATCAATAGCAACAAGAAAGCATTACGATCAACATTATTGAGTTCTCTCGATTTGATTATTCATATTTTATTTGTTTGATTGGTTGATTTTAGTATTATTAATAGATTAAACACCAAGTATTGATAATTCTGCGATCAATACTTATTCAAATCAATTTTGATAATTCCTGAACGATCCCTGGATTCACAGGTGGTATCAGAGCTTGGTGCTCATTGATTTACATCAATTGATCTATCAGCTTTGATTAGTTTAATCGAATTTAGTTTTAAAACAAAACCTCTGTTTTTCAAAATTAACTAACATGAGTAACTCAGTTGTTGGTGCTTATCAACCTCCTAAACTGGAAAACAAATCTGATTTTGAAACCTGGAAAATCCGGTTCAGGAATCATGTTAATTACACAGATTCTGACTTATGGGCTTCGATTACTGAAGGACCTTATATCCCACCTGCCTTAGGAGCGGATTATAAGGATAATAATCAACCCATCAGTGTAAAGAATCTAACACCTGATGATGCCAAGAGAGTCAAGATTGACATCAAAGCTTATAGTACGCTTACTATGGCTTTGCCTGAAGAACTCTTGATCAGGTGTGAATCATACAAAACAGCTAACTCGTTATGGAAAATCCTGCACACTCTGTGTGAAGGTAGAGACGGGACTAGAAGCATAAAGAAGGATACTCTCCATGCACAATATGAAACATTCCATCATATTCCAGGTGAGTCAGTCCCTCAATAATTGCATAGATTCATGCAACTTGTTACAGAGATGAACATCCTTGAACTTAAGTACAGCAATGAAGAATTGAATAAAAAGATGCTTCATTCTTTGCTTGAAAACTGGACACAGACTGTGTCCATGTTTAAAAATACTATTGATCTAAAACACAATAGGTCTAGACACTCTAGTGGCAAAAGTAGAAGCATTAGAGCTGGATGAAAAGACAAGAAACAAAAGTGTGAAAGCGCCTATAGCACCTTATCAATTCAAAGAACTGAAGAATACTGGCAGTGCATTCATCTACAATGAAGATGAAGACAACTCCAGTGATGAAGGTGAACAGAAAGGAGAAACAAGTTTCTACACAACAAAGGCTTCAAAATCAAGAACTCAAAGCAATCAGCACAAACAGACAAAAGGAAAGGCTGATGAATCCAAAAGCAAGAAGATTAACAATCAAACAGAACCAATTACTGTGGTTCTGGAGACTGAAGAACAGAAAGCTGCCTTTGCAGCTTTTAGCTCAAGCTTTCAGGCTTATCTAGGAAGCACCTTGACTCCTGCTCACTTTTGTCAACAAGATCTAGAAGAACTTCATCTTGATGAAGTGGAAGAGATGGATATGCAATGGCAAATGGCAATGATTGCCTATAGAGCCAAGATGTACATGAAAATAAACAAAGGATTGTCTGTTAGAGGAAGAACAACAAAAATTGGTGTAGATAAGTCCAAAGTGAGATGCTTTAAGTGCAATCTGTTTGGTCACTTTTCAAGGGAGTGCAATAACAGCCAACAACAGTCAACTGACTCAAGACAGCCTAGTCAAAGGAGTTTCACACAACCACTACTAACCAATGCATCCCCACCAAACAATACAACAGGTATCTCTAACACTAAAGAAACTGGTTTAATTATTTTGCAGGATGATACTTGTGATTGGAGCATGTATGAGAAGGTTGTACTTGCTGAAACCATGCTTTGATGGCCAATATGGAAAACAAAGTCCCTCCAATGGCCACTGAGGTAAGAGAAGGTTGTGTTCCCCTTCTTGCATAGATGAAGTAGAAAGATATAGAATACATGCTCAACAATTGGCTGATAAAGTAAAAGAAACCTTACTCTTAAATGAATCTCATGTTAGAGAACACAAACTTTATCAAGTCAAAACTAATTCTTCACAAAAAGATTTAGATAAACTTGTATATGAAAATTACAATCTAAAAGCACAAGTTGAGCATCTGACTACATCTTTAACAAAATCTATGTCAGAACATGCATCTACTGAGGTGAAACTGCAAAAATTCGAATTGTCATCACAACAGTATGAGAAACTATTAAACTCTCATATTAAGTCTAAGAACAAGTCAGGATTGGGATTTCATGCAGTTGCACCACCGGTTACCATTAATTATATTCCTTTACCTGAGTCAATGACCAATAGTTTATATAATCACTTCATACCTGAGTCATCAGATAAACTTAATAATACTGAGTCATCTGAATCTAGTTCATCAGACTCCGAGCTATCAGAATTTGATTATGACAACTGTGATGACTTAGATGAAGAGGCTGAGACTAATAATGCTGGGTTGGGTAAGGATAAAACTGTGTTAAAAGAATACTCAATTCCAAAGGTATTAAATGAACTTAAACTACCCTATCCACCAAAACAAAGAAATCTGCTAAAGACAATCCACACAAGGATTGAGCAATTAAATGAAGGCATACATGCATTCAATAAACTAAATAAAGAAAAGTCAACAAAAAGAGGATCAGGAGAAAAGAACATAACTTCCGCAGATCATCTACGGAAGAAATCAGAACAGACTAAGAAAAAGGACACAAAAGATACAACACAAGAACCTTTTGATATCATGTCTGGAAGAGGAAAAGACTCATCAGCAGCTAAATTTGAAAAGGAATTAAAGAAGCAAAAACTGATGAGCAAGAAGAAGGCAACGAAAAGGAATGCATCTGACAATGAAGATGAAGTTTACTATAAATGGTGTGACATGCACAACCATAGCACAGAAGAATGCTACTTCAACAGCTATTGCTCAATATGTAACATGAACAATCACATGACTTCAGATTGTTACTTCAACAAATATTGTGCAATATTCAACAAAAACACCCATACTACAAAGGAATGCTACTTCAACAAGAAGAATAAAACAAAGATTGTCAAGACAAAGAAAGTAGAAACCTCTGAGTTAGACTCACAATCTTCTAAAGATGATAAAGATTCAAATCAAAAGAAATAACAACAAGAACAGAAAGTTACTAAGAAAAACAACAAAGTTGGTGAGGTGCAATTAAAGAATAAGAAAGAGAAATCACAAGTGCAAAAGAATGCACCACACAAAAAGGTAGCACTTGAGGAAGAAGACTACTTCTTTGATCACTTTGACAAAGGCAATGATTTCCCTAAGTCCAAAGTAAAGGATGCAGAAACATTTTTTGGCAATTCCTCATCATCCACATCAAAGAATAAGTCTCAAACAAAAATGACTAACCAAGTCAATATGTGTGACATCCGGTAATTTTCCGTTACCAAACTCCGTTTGTTCCGTTAAGTCTTGCATACACGTGTCGGGAGCACACACTAGTTGTCGTTGAACGTTGGTGACTTAACAATAATCAGTAATGTTAAATTGATGATAATTAAGTTAACAATGTGATTATTAAGTTATGCTTATGTGATTTAAATGTTAACGGTAATTTTATCGCGTAACGTGAAAACGTGCATATTTATTTCGTGTGTTTTGTGATAAATGGGAATTATGCATGATTGTTATTAGTGATTAATAATAATTGTGTTTAGTAGTTAAAAACTATTTAAAAACTATTCAAAAAGCCTAATCTTTATAAAATACAAATTATAAGGGTTAAAAGGGTAAATATGATTAATTAAGTTACAAAATCAAAAACAAACCCTAATCACCCTAATCGGCCGCGACTTGCACTCCCTCTCCCTCTCCTCTTCGAATTCAGCCCAAGAACAAGCAATCACCTTCGAATTTGATCGATTACAAGGCATACAACAAGTTAGAATCATCAATTGCAAGCCATTACACGTTTAAAGGTTAGATTTTTACATGTTTTTGATGGTTTTTTCATGGTGGCCGAACCCTAGTTCGAAAATCTGCAATTGGATGTTAATTCTTGGTTGTTTGGTGATGTTATGATGTTAGTTAAGTTGTAGTGATGCTAGTTAACGTTGATTATGCAAGAAGTTTGGATTTTGGTTGTTTGTTCATATGATCATCTTGGCCGTGAGTTTGAGGAGATTTTGGATCAAATTGGATGTTTAATGATGGTTGTCTGATGTTGTTATTATGTTAGTTGGATTGTATATATTAGTTAACGTCGATTTTGCAAGAAAGCTTTGATTTTGATACGTTGTTCATAGGTTACTAATAATAGTAACTTTATTTTGCATGAATTGATGATTGGATGATGTATGAATGTTATGGATGTGTTTGTGATGATGATTAGATGCTAAGTTGATGATATGAACAATTTAAAATCAAGAAGATGTCATATAGTTCATACATTGCTAAAAATAGTAACTTTTGGTGTTGAATGTTGATGACTCATGATGATTAGGTGTGTTGATCATGTTTAGATGTTGTCATGGACTTGAGTTGGTATATAATTGATGAATTCATGAACGTAGTGTGAGTTTGATGAATTTGGGATGAACTTTCCCAAAAAGGGAAACTTTAATTGTGCAAATCCTTGAATTGGATGATTTGAGCATGTTTGGGATATTAGGATCATGCTAGTGTGTTCATGGATGGTTTCTAGGGTGACTAAATGTGTTGTTTATGTTGTATGAATGTTGATTTGGTTTGTTACCTGTTTTGGCCTGTTGTGATTCGCATGACTTGTATGATAATTGGTTGTATGATGATCTAGGTAGTACATGTGGTTAATGATGTGCTATATGTAATCAAGTTGTATGTTGATCATGTATGACATACTGTTGTGTTAGTATTAACGAATTATCACCTATAATGTCACCAACGGGTCAAACGGGTCAACTGGGTCAAATGCGTCTTCTCTTTCTAAAAACCTTGAGTTCTTTGGTTTGTAGAGCACTTAGGGTTTCATATTGATTCTATGTACACGTACTTATGTACTCTTGTGTTCTAGGTGACCTTTGAAGGTTGTCTTTCCCTCTTTCTTTCAAGTTAAGCTCTAGGTTAATTCTTGCGCGTATCAGGTGAGTTCTTGCCCCACTCATTTTACATAATCTCTTTTGGGGGAGATAGCATACTGTTGATCACAAACGCTTTTATATATGAGTGTGTATAATATTGATATAGTGTTGTTTACCATGGAAACTCCTCACACTTTCGGATTGTTAATATTGAATAGCGGGGAAATTTTGGGTAGTACTACTGGGTCTGACGAGCCCCACGTGCGACTCGAGGTCAAACGGGTGCAATTTTGTCCTAACACATATTCGTCACGACCTGGTAAGTCGTGACGGGAGGCAACAAACGTAACACAGTCAGCTTCGATCGCGAAATCACTATAATTAATATTTTTATGTTAATAGACTAGCTATCTATTGCAATACACTACTTATGCTCTGGAAACTGTTGATTGGTTTATATTTTAATGCAAACTCTTGAACTCACCAACCATGTGTTCACTTGTTTAGTATGCTATTCTCAGGTTAAGGTTGCCAGTTGCCTAGGAGCACGCACACCAGCATCGTTGAGTTGTCTACATTGTTTGTTTACATATTTGGGTTTATTTTTCCTATTAAACATTTGTGTTTGGGGCGCGTATGTTTTGCGCATTCTCTTTACATACTACTTGTTTTGGGTTTTCTAGTTTTAAAAACGCTTCCGCAGTATTTTAAACGTTAACTCTGGTTTTGTTTATTAATCATATTGAGTCGTTCTTGGTAACTAATGACTGAGATCCTGGTATGTCACGCGCCTCGCGGTAAAACCCCGCACGCGGATTTTGAGGGTGTGACAGATTGGTATCAGAGCCATTGGTTATAGGGAACTAGGTTGCATACACACACTAGACTATAACTGCACAGTTGTTAGTTACTTATCGTTTACTCTCCTTACTGTATACATTGGCATACGCAACACGTACTTCGCAGCATGGCATCGTCGTCCAGAAATTTAGGTAAGAGACCTGCACGATCCGAGTCACCTCCTACTTCTCCCGTACCGGATAGGGGATTTAACTAGCCACGACATCCTTATCCTCCTAGTGAGATAGACTGGGATCAACCTTTCATACCTCCTGAGCTCGATCCTCCGCGTAACTGGGATTTCTACCCCACTTACATAAACCGTATGGCGTATATAGAGAGCGCGTACCACCAGTAGCACCTACGCGACCTAGGACTAGGTCATCGACCGCCTCTACTTTGCCTACACTTCCTACTTTGAACATTCCTCTGGAGCAAGCATTTGCAGCCCTAGTAGCCATACTGGACACTGAGCGACAGCGGATTAGAGGACTCACTGATGAGAACTCTACATTACGATCCGAGATGCGTCAGCTGCGTTACCAGGTAGATACGCTTCAGGAGCGACTTTCGATGGCCATTGGTGGACATCATACGCTGGCAGGCAATGTGGTAACACTTAGTGAGCGTGGACGCACAAGATCACCATAACATAGTGGTTGAGGATAGGTTTGCTGATTTGGAGGCACAGCTAGCAGCACTCCAGATTGCTGAAGCCCTGCACCTTTGGTGGATCCTGATGAGGAAGACCCAGAAGAAGAACCCGAGGAAGCCCCCGAAGAAGAACCAGTAGAGATGGATGAGGACAGTGACGGATCTGACGTACTGGACTGATCCTACCTTTTAAATGACTTAGACTATGTAGTGTTTCTTTTCTTTGAAACCTATGTGGGAAGGGTTGTTTCCCACCCAACGGACAAACTTAAATTTTGACATTGATGGAATATTTTGTGACTCAATTGCAAATTATTTATCTTTGATTATTATTTCTGTTATAAATGTTGTGGTTGTGGTGAATGCATTATTCTTATTGTTTACTGTACCTTGATGAGATTAATGTGTTGGATGTTACTCATTATTGTAATTGTGAATTTTAAAGTGAAATATGGACGCACGTGGACGAGGACGTGGCGTGGTCGTGGACGTGGCGCCGGAGGCCGTGGAGCCGGAGCCATAAACATGACGCCTGCGGAATTGGCGGCATTAATTAATGAACATGTTCAGGCGGCAGTGGCTGCTGCCCAACCGGGACAACCAGCAGGTAAATGATAACCAGAGGTTAAACTGATTATCCTAGTTATTTGTTAGGATATCTGACTAATGTTTGGGTTGTCAAAACAGGACCACCACCATGTACCTACAAGTCCTTCATGGACTGTAAACCCATACCTACAGCGGGACGGAAGGAGCTGTAGGGCTTGTAAGGTGGTTTTAGAAGACAGAGTCTGTCTTCGCGAAATGCAACTGCCCGCCTGCTGATCAGGTGAAGTATGCCACCGGGACATTGGAAGGCGCAGCACTTTCCTGGTGGAATGCCCAGGTACAAATGCTGGGTCAAGCCATGGCCAATGAACTACCTTGGGATGAGTTTAAAGAAATCATGACTAAAGAATATTGCCCCCGAAATGAAGTGCAGAAACTGGAGATTGAGTTCTGGCAAGAGGGTGGAGCATTATATACGGGGATTGGTGCCCGAAATTCAAAGTATGGTAACTGCTTCTAACCCCACTACCATACAACAAGCTATCCGAACAGCTCACAGGCTGACTGATCAGGCAGTTGAGCAAGGACGGTACCCAAACGGGGTACGGTGGCAAGCGTGCCCGACCAGAAACGCAAGTGGGATGGTTCAAGCAACAAGGGATCGTCATCCAGTAGCCAATCTCAACCCCAACAACAGCAGCAAAGTCAGCAACAGCAACGGAAGTTTGATAACAACCGAAGCTTCAACCAGACGACTCCCTCAAATCAAGGACCTGGCGGGTATGGTGGAAGACTGACAAAGTGCAATCGGTGTAACTACCACCATGTGGGTCGACGTGATAACTACAAGTGTCAACGATGTGGGAAGATTGGTCATGCAGCCAAAGACTGTCGGGGTGAACTGATGAAGAAGCCTCAACAATCACAAGAAACTCCAAAAGGTTGTTTTGAGTGCGGAAAAGAAGGCCATTACAAACGCAACTGTCCCCAGCTTAAGAGGAATGGTAATGGTAACAACAACAATGGGAACAACAACAATAATAACAATGGCAACAACAATAACAACAACAATGGTAATGGCAACAACAATGGTGGAAACAATAATGGAGCCAAAGGAAGAGCCTTCGTCATTGGCTCAGGTGAGGCTCTAAACGATCCTACAACAGTAACTGGTAAATTTTCGGTTAATGGTTGTTTTGCTACTGTATTATTCGATACGGAGCCGATAGAAGTTTCGTGTCCACTAGGTTCTGTAGTCTTTTAAGTGATATGCCCTCAGCCTTAGAATCTAAATACACCGTGGAGTTAGCTAACGGCACACAGATTCACGTAACGCATATTCTTAGAGACTGCAAGATAGAGCTTGCTGGTCATACATTCACCATAGATCTCATGCCTGTTACGTTAGGAAGCTTTGACGTGGTAGTAGGCATGGATTGGCTTTCCGATAAACAAGCAGAAGTCATATGCCACGAGAAGATCATACGGATTCCCATTGGTGAAGAAGTCCTTACGGTCAGAGGTGATAGGAGTGGTGCGGTGATAGGCATCATCTCGTTTATGAAGGCACAAAAGTTGTTACGAAAGGGTCGACTAGCCATATTAGCACTCGTCACAGATAAACAGACTGAGGAAAAGAAGATAAAGGATATCCCCGTAGTTCGTGAGTTTCTCGAGGTGTTTCCGGAAGACCTTCCTGGATTATCGCCTCATCGTCAAGTTGAATTTCAGATTGAGTTGACTCCAGGAGCCACTCCAATTGCGAGAGCACCGTACCGATTAGCTCCGAACGAACTGCAGGAATTATCCGCTCAACTACAAGAGTTGTTGGATAAAGGGTTCATCCGACCGAGTTCGTCGCCCTGGGGAGCGCCAGTTCTATTTGTGAAGAAGAAGGATGGTACATTCGAATGTGCATTGACTATAGGGAACTGAACAAGGTTACTATCAAGAATAGATATCCGTTACCTCGTATCGATGATTTGTTTGATCAACAACAAGGATCCAGCTATTACTCTAAGATTGATCTGAGGTCTGGGTATCATCAGCTGAGAGTTCGAGAAGAGGACATCTCGAAGTCTGCTTTCCGTACACGATATGGTCACTATGAATTTTTGGTCATGCCATTTGGGTTGACGAATGCACCAGCAGTATTCATGGACCTCATGAATCGCGTGTGCAAACCCTATCTTGATCAGTTTGTTATCGTCTTTATTGATGACATCTGATATACTCAAGGACCGAGAAGAACATGAGAAGCACTTACGTTTAATCTTAGAATTACTATAAAGGAACAACTGTACGCAAAGTTTTCTAAGTGTGATTTCTGGATACGTGAGGTACAATTCTTGGGTCATATTGTCCCGAGAAGGGATACATGTTGATCCTGCTAAGATTGAAGCGATAAAGAATTGGTCTGTCCTAAGACCCCAAGTGAGATACGACAATTCCTGGATTAGCGGGATATTATCGGCGATTCATTGAAGGATTCTCTAAGATTGCACAACCTCTCACAGCCTTGACTCATAAAGGACCACATACAAATAGGGGAGAGTCAGGAATCTGCTTTTTAGTTGCTGAAACATAAATTGTGTAGCGCACCAATATTAGCGTTACCGGATGGTAGTGACGACTTCGTAGTCTACTGCGATGCGTCTATTCAAGGACTTGGATGCGTCCTGATGCAGCGGGATAAAGGATAGCTTACGCCATAGACAATTGAAGATTCATGAGAAGAACTATACCACCCATGACTTGGAACTGGGTGCGGTAGTTTTTGCCTTAAAAATCTGGAGACATTACTGGTACGGTACCAAATGCCCATCTACACAGATCACAAGAGTCTTCAGCACATCTTGAGCAAAAGGAGTTGAACATGAGGCAAAGACGCTGGGTGGAATTGTTAAACGACTATGATTGTGCTATTAAGTACCACCCGGGGAAAGCAAATGTAGTTGCTGATGCGTTGAGTAGAAAAGAGACTGCTAAACCTCGACGTGTGCGAGCTCTGCAACTAACGATTAGTACGCAATTACCTGAACAAATCCGTGATGCTCAAACGAAGCCCTGAAGGTAGAAAACATGAGTTTAGAAGGGTAAGAGGAATGGAAAAGCAATAGAAGTAAAAGCGGATGGGATTCGTTACTTCATGGATAGACTATGGGTACCTCTACATGGAATCTGAGAGATTTGGTCATGAGTGAGGCTCATAAGTCCAAGTATTCTATACACCCTGGATCTGACAAATGTACCACGATTTGAAGGCGCACATGGTGGGGCCCTAACATGAAAGCAGATGTAGCTACTTATGTGAGTAAGTGTCTGACCTGCTCGAAGGTTTAAAGTGGAGTATCAGAAAACCATCTGGTCTACTACAACAACCCGAGATCCCTATGTGGAAGTGGGATCAGATATCAATGGATTTTATTACTAAGTTACCTCGCACTTCTACAGGTTGTGATACAATATGGGTTATCGTGGATAGATTAACAAAGTCTGCTCATTTCCTAGCAAAAAGGAAACAGACAAGATGGAGAAATTAACTCGACTCATATTGAAGGAGATTCATTTCGAGGCATGGAGTACTGACTCTCAATTATTTCTGACCGCGATTCTCGTTTCACACTCAACACTTCTGGCAGTCGTTGCAGAAGCTCTAGGTACGGATTGGATATGAGTGTACAGCTTATCATCCACAGACTGTTATGGGGTCAGCGCAGCGTACGTACTAAAAGACTTTGGAGGACATGTTACGTGCTTGTGTGGATTGACTTCCTTAGGATACTGGAAGAGTTCACCTACCATTGGTGGAATTTTCTTACAACAACAGTTATCACACTAGCATAAAGGGCCGCAACTTTTGAAGCTTTGTATGGTCAAAGCGAGCGTAATATACAGACTTTGGAGGGACAGTTACGTGCTTGGGTGATTGACTTCAGGAATAACTGGGAAGTTCACCTACCATTGGTGGATTTTCTTACAACAACAGTTATCACACTAGCATAAAGGCAGCACCTTTTGAAGCTTGTCTATGGGAGAAAGTGTAGATCACCAGTTTGCTGGGCTGAAATTGGGTGATAGTCAATTAACGGGTCCTGAGTTGGTACACGTGGACAACTGAGAAGATTGTCCAGATAAGAGACCGCATGGCTGCAGCACGAGACAGACAGAAAGCTATGCTGACAAGCGACGGAAACCCTTAGAATTTCAGATAGGTGACAAGGTTTTATTAAAAGTCTCACCGTGGAAAGGCGTAGTTCGGTTTGGTAAGCGAGGAAAAGCTAAATCCGAGATACGTTGGACCATTTGAGATAGTGGAAAGAATGGTCCAGTGGCTTTCGACTAGCCTTACCTGATTCATTGAGTGGAATCCATGATGTATTCCATGTTTCAAACCTAAAGAAATGTTTAAACGATGAAACGATGGTCGTACCACTGGAAAAGTTCAAGTAGATGAACAACTACGCTTCATTGAGGAACCGTCGAGTGATGGATCGTGAGGTGAAAACGCTTAAGCAAAGCAAGATACCCATCGTCAAAGTTCGTTGGAACTCGAGACGTGGACCAGAATTCACGTGGGAACGTGAAGACCAAATGAAGCTTAAGTACCCTCAGCTATTCGAAAGGACGATGCCAGCCGGCGAAGGTACTATTAAATTTCGGGACGAAATTTCTTTCAACATGGGGATGATGTGACAACTCATCCAAAACTCACACGATTTCGATTTCCTTGTGCCAATGCAGTAGACCAGTGATGGAACACTCACCATGTAACGCAATTTTCGGGACGAAAATTCTTTCAACATGGGGATAATGTGACATCCGGTAATTTTCCGTTACCAAACTCCGTTTGTTCCGTTAAGTCTTGCATACACGTGTCGGGAGCACACACTAGTTGTCGTTGAACGTTGGTGACTTAACAATAATCATAATGTTAAATTGATGAAATTAGTTAACAATGTGATTATTAAGTTATGCTTATGTGATTTAAATGTTAACTGTAATTTTATCGCGTAACGTGAAAACGTGCATATTTATTTCGTGTGTTTTTTGTGATAAATGGGAATTATGCATGATTGTTATTAGTGATTATAATAATTGTGTTTAGTAGTTAAAACTATTAAAAACTATTCAAAAAGCTAATCTTTATAAAATACAAATTATAAGGGTTAAAAGGGTAATATGATTAATTAAGTTAAAATCAAAAACAAACCCTAATCACCCTAATCGGCCGCGACTTGCACTCCCTCTCCTCTCCTCTTCGAATTCAGCCAAGAACAAGCATCACCTTCGAATTTGATGGATCGATTACAAGGCATACAACAAGTTAGAATCATCAATTGCAAGCCATTACACGTTTAAAGGTTAGATTTTTACATGTTTTTGATGGTTTTTTCATGGTGGCCGAACCCTAGTTCGAAAATCTGCAATTGGATGTTAATTCTTGGTTGTTTGGTGATGTTATGATTTAGTTAGGTTGTAGTGATGCTAGTTAACGTTGATTATGCAAGAAAGTTTGGATTTTGGTTGTTTGTTCATATGATCATCTTGGCCGTGAGTTTGAGGCGATTTTGGATCAAATTGGATGTTGAATGATGGTTGTTTGATGTTGTTATTATGTTAGTTGGATTGTATATATATTAGTTAACCGTCGATTTTGCAAGAAAGCTATGATTTTGATACGTTGTTCATAGGTTACTAATAATAGTAACTTTATTTTGCATGAATTGATGATTGGATGATGTATGAATGTTATGGATGTGTTGTGATGATGATTAGATGCTAAGTGATGATATGAACAATTTAAAATCAAGAAGATGTCATATAGTTCATACATTGCTAAAAATAGTAACTTTGGGTGTTGAATGTTGATGATCATGATGATTAGGTTGTTGATCATGTTTAGATGTTGTCATGGACTTGAATTGGTATATAATTGATGAATTCATGAATGTAGTGAGTTTGATGAATTTGGGATGAACTTTCCCAAAAGGGAAACTTTAATTGTGCAAATCCTTGAATTGGATGATTTGAGCATGTTTGGGATATTAGGATCATGCTAGTGTGTTCATGGATGGTTTCTAGGGTGACTAAATGTGTTGTTATGTTTATGAATGTTGATTTGGTTTGTTACCTGTTTTGGCCTGTTGTGATTCGCATGACTTGTATGATAATTGGTTGTATGATGATCTAGGTAGTACATGTGGTTAATGATGTGCTATATGTAATCAAGTTGTATGTTGATCATGTATGACATACTGTTGTGTTAGTATTAACGAATTATCACCTATAATGTCACCAACGGGTCAAACGGGTCAACTGGGTCAAATGTGTCTTGTCTTTCTAAAACCTTGAGTTCTTGGTTTGTAGAGCACTTAGGGTTTCATGTTGATTCTGTGTACACGTACTTATGTACTCTTGTGTTCTAGGTGACCTTTGAAGGTTGTCTTTTTCCTCTCTTTCTTTCAAGTTAAGCTCTAGGTTAATTCTTGCGCGTATCAGGTGAGTTCTTGCCCCACTCATTTTACATAATCTCTTTGGGGGAGATAGCATACTGTTGATCACAAACGCTTTTATATATGAGTGTGTATAATATTGATATAGTGTGTTTACCATGGAAAGTCCTCACACTTTCGGATTGTTAATATTGAATAGCGGGGAAATTTTGGGTAGTACTACTGGGTCTGACGAGCCCCACCTGTGCGGCTCGAGGTCAACGGGTGCAATTTTGTCCTAACACATATTCGTCACGACCTGGTAAGTCGTGACGGGAGCAACAAACGTAACACAGTCAGCTTCGATCGCGAAATCACTATGATTAATATTTTTATGTTAATAGACTAGCTATCTATTGCAATACACTACTTATGCTCTGGAAACTGTTGATTGGTTTATATTTTAACGCAAACTCTTGAACTCACCAACCATGTGTTGACTTGTTTAGTATGCTATTCTCAGGTTAAGGTTGCCAGTTGCCTAGGAGCACGCACACCAGCATCGTTGAGTTGTCTACATTGTTTGTTTACACATTTGGGTTTATTTTATTTTCCTATTAACATTTGTGTTTGGGGCGCGTATGTTTTGCGCATTCTCTTTACATACTACTTGTTTTGGGTTTTCTAGTTTTAAAAACGCTTCCGCAGTATTTTAAACGTTAACTCTGGTTTTGTTTATTAATCATATAGAGTCGTTCTTGGTAACTAATGACTGAGATCCTGGTATGTCACGCGCCTCGCGGTAAAACCCCGCACGCGGATTTTGAGGGTGTGACAATATGAATCAAGAAGACATCACCTCAACTTCATCACATTACATCCTCACCCTAAACTAACCATGAATTAACAGACTGTACAGCTAATCGAGAAACTTCAATTCTTATTCATGAGAAAGTTGATACATTATAATATGTCAAGCCCAGACCAGCACGGCTTGGCTCCTAAGTCTAACTAAGTTCATTTTTGTTTACGGGAACATCCAAGAGGGCTGGCAACAAGTGTATATTGATAGTGGCTGTACCAGACATTGACAGGAGACTGCACCCTCTTACAGGACTTCAAACATAAGAATGCTTCATATGTAGCAATTGGCGGGGATAAGAGGGAGGTAAAATTACTGTGAAGGAATGGTAACAAATGGAGTTTAAAGTTTAAAAAAGTTAACTTTTGTGAAAAAACTTACAGTTTAACTTACTAAGTGTATCACAAATCTGTGACCAACACTATACTACTTTCTTTGATAACTCTAATTGCTACATTCTTAAGCCAGTTTCAAAATTCTAGAAGACTGGATCCTTCTTAAGCACCAAGAAAAGGTAACACCTATGTGTTGGATATGAACAACACAGCACTAACAAGCAAAGAAACATGCCTGATCTCTAAATCATCAGAAGATGAAGCATAACTCTGGCATAGAAGGATGGCTCATTCCAACATGAAGAACATGAATAAATTGGTGAAAATGACTTAGTCATTGGTGTTCCAAAGAAAGAATTCTACTGTTCTAATCACTGTTTATCATGTTATAAGGCAAACAACATAAGTATCACATAAGTCCAAACAATTAACACAAACACAACACCACTAAAGTTACTGCACCTGAATCTTTTTGGTCCCACCAACGTGTTAAGCATTGGCAAAAGGCAGTACTGTTTGGTGATTGTTGATGATTTAACTAGATTTACTTGGGTATTTTTCTTAAAACATAAAAGTGAAACATCAGAAATTTTAATGGAGTTCATCACTAAGATAGAAAATCAATTTGATCTAAGAATCAAGATACTGAGAAGTGATAATGGAACTGAATTTGTTAATTATGTCTTAGACTCATTTTGTAGGGATAAAGGCATAGCTAGGCAATTTAGTGCTCAAGAACTCCTCAACAGAATGGAGTTGCTGAGAGGAGAAACAAAAATCTAATTGTAGCAGCCAGAACAATGCTAGCTGACTCACATCTGCTAATAACATTTTGGGCAGAAGCTGTGAACACAGCCTGCATTATTCAAAACAGAACTTTGATTGTCAAAGAATATAATAAAACACCCTATGAACTTCTGTTTAAAATAAAACCTTTTATAGGATATCTTAAAGCTTTTGGGTGTCACGTATCTGTATTAAACACAAAAGAACAGTTAGGAAAATTTGCTAAAAAAGCCTATGATGGTTTCTTTATTGGTTACTCATCAACATCTAAATCATATAGAGTCTATATTCAACATGATAACATAGTGGAAGAAACTCCTAATGTATCCTTTGATGAATCCTTATTTCCACAGTTAGTGAAAGGATCATCTTGGTTGTTTGATATGGATGCATTAACTAACTCATTTAACTCTGGTTATCTTAACGTGACAGGTGCTGCTGATACATGTTACCCTTATGTTCCTCTAAATATGGGTGTGCCATTGACAACTGACCCACCTAGAGTCACTTCCCTGGAGAACCAAAGTAACACTGATCCTGATGCATCAGCATAAACTAGTAAAGATGTTTCTGATGACCTCACACCATGCACATCAGTTGAAGTACCATCTACTTCCGTAGATGTTCATGCTTCTGAAGATGATGAACTGAGATCCCCTAAGAATCAACCACATCAGAAAACCATTCAACACCATTGTCACACATAGAAATATCTTGCTCTGAAACTACAGCTGATCAAGTACCTACTGCGAGAGACATGTTCACTACCCCGGAAGGCATACATGTTTCTGCGGAAACTCAGACAGTTGCACCAGAAAATGAGATGAACTACTTTGTTGACTCTCCATCACAACTAACCTCATCTCCAACAACCAACATTACAAACCTGGATTCATCCATCCAAGTTAATGATGTACCAACAGTTAGAGCACATAAGTATCAACTAATTGATATCATGATAGGTGACCTCCATAACAGAACTACCAGAAGACAAGGGGGAGCTACAAACACTTGTCTATTCTCCTGCTTTCTATCACAAGTAGTTCCTCGCAACATAACAGAAGCCTTGAAAGACAACAGCTGGATTGAAGCAATGAAAGAAGAACTTCAGCAATTCAGGAAACAGAAGGTGTGGAATCTAGTTGATCTCCTTGAAGGCCAATATCCCATTGGTACAAGGTGGTTATTTAAAAATAAGCTAGATGACAGGGGAATAATAATCAAAAACAAAGCAAGGCTAATTGCTCAAGGCTACACATAAGAGGAAGGCATAGACTATGATGAAGTCTTTGCACCAGTTGCAAGGATTAAGGCAATAAGAGTGTTTTTGGCATATGCATCATATAAGAAGTTCATAGTTTACCAAATGGATGTAAAGTGTGCCTTCTTATATGGTAAAATTGATGAAGAGGTCTATGTTTCTCAACCACCAGGATTTGAAGATCCTGATTACCCTCACAGGGTGTACAAGCTTGATAAAGCTTTATATGGACTTCATCAAGAACCAAGAAAATGGTATGAAACACTGTCCAAGTTTCTCCTAAGACATGGATACAAGAGAGGAACAATTGACCAGACACTCTTCCTTAAATATGAACATCAAGATCTCTCAGTTGTTCAAATATATGTTGATGACATCATATTTGGATCAACAAACAAGAGACTCTGTGAAGAGTTTGAAGCCTTAATGCAATCTGAGTTTCAGATGAGTTCAATGGGAGAATTAACTTTCTTCTTAGGATTACAAGTTCATCAGAAAACAGATGGCATCTTCATCAATCAAGAAAAGCATATCCTTCAAACACTAAAGAAATACAACCTTACAGACTGTGCATCATGCAAAACACCAGCATCTACTATAGATAAAATTGTACCAGATCTAACAAGGAAGTCTATTGATCAAAGATTATATAGATCTATGATAGGATCATTAATGTACTTAACTGCTAGTAGACCTGATATAATGTTTGCTGTGTGTGTGTGTGCTAGGTATTAAGCAGATCCAAAGGAGTCTCACTTGAATGCAGTAAAGAGAATATTCAGATACTCAAAGGGAAACCATCACTTGGACTTTGGTATCCCAAAGAAAGAGACTTCAAGCTCTACTCCTATTCAGACAGTGACTACAGAGGATGCAACAACAATAGAAAATCAACAACTGGAGGATGTCAATTCATAGGACCAAGACTTGTGTCTTGGCAGTGCAAAAAGCAGACAAATGTTTCAGTATCCACAGCCAAGGCTGAATACATAGCTACTTCAGCAGGCTGCTCCCAGGTTCTATGGTTACAAAATCAATTACTTGATTATGGTTACAATTTTCTCCAGACACCAATATATATAGACAATTCAGCTGCTATGTTTATCACTGCTAATCCAGTCCAACATAGTAAAACTAAGCATATAGAAATCAAATACCATTTTCTAAGAGACTGCTCAGAAAAGGGACTAATTAAGTTGATCAAAGTGAACACAACAAATCAGCTTGCTGATTTATTCACTAAGGCCTTTGATTCAGTAAGATTTAAGTTCTTAATTGAATCATTAGGCATGATCAACTTAGAATAACTTCAAAACATTAATAACAGGTATATAGGCTCATTAACTGTGCTCATATGAGGATACAACATAAACTTATGTGTAACGCTTTTGATAATCTATGGATATGATAGTATGCTATAAACATGACATATATCCTGCCTGCACCCAACCAACTAACTACTGATCTGATGTGTTGAATATGTGAATAGGCTCATCCTGAGTGGAAAATAAGCTATGTCATGCTCAATAAAAAGCCAAGATGACTTAGTATGGAAAAGTCATTGTGAGGAGTTAACAAAGTCTCATCAGAAAGTACACAACTCATCACTTATGTACACTTACTATGTTGAAACACCTTATAACCTCTATCTTTTCACATCATGACCCTCTGTTTAGCGTAAGCAAAGACCTGGGTCAAAGGGCACCTCTGTTTTACGTAAGTAAAGACCTGGTGACCTGATGCTGATCATTAAAAGCTCCCAAAAATAACTGCTCCCAAAAGAATCCTAAAGGATCAACTACATAGTATTCAAAGAGCATTCATAGAAGGCATTAAAAGATTTCAAAGAAATCTTAAGATAGAGCTTATAATCTACGGAACATGGTATGTGTGATAAAGTGATGACTTGATCACAATCTGGGAGACAGACTTTCATACACCTTGCATGATGCATTCATCCTTGTTTATCTCTAATTCTTACCAAAACATGATAACTAGCAAGACATGCTCAACATATACTCTAGGTTGAACTTCTGCGGATCACCATATTTGCAATTTGCACTAGATCCAGTAGGCTTTTCACTCAACCAAAATAAGCAGTAATGTGTCTGATTTATAGTATGATCCTTAGTTTCTCAACCAATTGCCTGCCATAGAACACTATACTCATGATTTTCAGTTACACATTCACTAATCATGCGATCTTCGTATAAATTTTTGATAAACTCATCCGTAGATGATTAATCACAAATTTAGGGGGAGTAGTACCTTGTGAATCTGAGTATAACTGATATGAGTATAACTAATCAATTAATTCCCTTAATCTGAGTAGTATAACTAATCAATTAATTCCCTTCGGAACCGCAGGTGTACTACGAAAGACATGAGCTATCTTCCGTAGATACAGTGAAATCTGTTCATCCGCAGATGTTTCTGCGGAAGATAGAATGGGACCACTTCCGTAGATAAATAACGGAAGAAACAGAAAACTATGATTTCCATGGATATTATACTTTGCTTAATTATGTGATCATTAATTGCTATTAATTATTTATTAGGCATAGTTAATAACCTCGAAGGGGTAAAAATTGTAAATAGGTGTTTGAAAAGATATAAAAGGTACTTTGACCATTGGCCTTTCTATTCATTTTCAAAACACTCTGACCTAAAAAACCCCTTCATCCAAAACCCCCTTCTTCATCGTCTACATTGAACACTAGGCTAACACCACTGACACCATGGCTAATCGGTTCTTAAAAGACCATAATATCTGTGCATTTCTGAATCCAGATGCGGAGGATAAATGCAGAGACATTATAAGATACCTGAGAAGAACACGACTCTTCTACGCGCTGACTGCTGACTCAGTCATCTATCTATCCCACATGATAGATTTCTGGAATACAGCTGCAATAGTCAAAGGAGATGAAGGAACCATGATCACTACGACCATTGGGAACTTACCCCTTTGGGTAAACGAAGGAATAATCCGTAGTGCCCTAGAACTGGGAGAGAATGAACAAGGTCATCCGGATGTATTCGACCATGAATACATCCAGAAGGTATTCAATCTGATGGGCTATGATGGTGACTATGAACATGGTGAAATCAAGAAGGGTAGGCTATGCAAGCCTTACCGGTTCCTCTGCCATACTTACCTCAAGTGCATCTCCAATCGAAAGTCCAGGTTAGATAAATTCTCACGCCACATCTTATCTGGGATCATAGGAATCTTTGAAGGAAGAACCTATAATTATGCCAAATACATCATGAACTGCCTTTGCGATCATGTGCAAGTGCAAAAGGAGAACAAGATGTTCATGTTCCCTCGGTTCCTCCAATTGATAATCAATGAACAAATCCCCAAAGTGGAGACAGAAGGTGATATAGGTGTATAGAGCCACTTAAGCAAATCCCTTCTCAACAAATTGAAAGGGCAGTATGAAGGAGGCGGTGTGGAGATGTTTGCTCATATACTAGATGAGAATAAGGATATTCCTCAAGAGTCGCTGTGGGTAGAGGAGCAACCAACTGCAAGTTCATCAGCCCCATCTGCCACACACTCTCAGCCTCAAACACCACAACATACTTCACCCAAATCACCCCAACAAGAATCACAGCCACCACCATCACCCATCCACTAAAGTAGTTGGTCAGGATGGGACTCAACCTTCACTCCCACACTCACCAATCTCCATAACATCAATTGATACTAGTGCCACAGAGCCCATATCTCCTCTACCACCAACTGAACCAACCATCTCACCCATATCTACTGAACCCGTTGACAGCCCAACACCAACAGAAGAACTCCACCTTGATGAGGATGTTGATGAAGCTATCAATGATGGAGAAATAGAAGAAATCTGTAGTGGGGCAGAAGATGAAGATGAGGAAGTTGCACAGGATGAGGATGCTTACACTGATGTGATTGCTTACAAAGAAGATGACTTGGAAAAGGAGGAAATTGACGTAAGCAAAGGCTATCTGGTGGCAAAATACAATAATTTGGTGCTTAAAAGTAATAAGAAGATGGAGAAATTGAGAAAGATGAAGAAAGATTTTATGAAAAAGGAGAGGACCATAATTGAGAAAGATGCCATTATAAAAAGATTGAGGAAAGATACGGTGATGAATAATGAAGTGGTGGATGCTTTGAATGATTTGGTCGATGAACAAGCTGAAAGACTGAAACTGACAAATGATGAGATTGAAAGGTTGAAGAAGAAATTGACTGAAGCTGAAAAGAACAAAAGTGATTCAGCAATGATCACTTACACCAGAAAGAGCAAAATATTTAGGGAAGATGACTGATGTTGCTAGAGAATCATTAAAAAAGACAAAATCAGATTCTCTAGAGCAGCAAACCCAAGTGGTACAGCTTCAAGAAGACAGTGATGAAGACTGGGATGAACTAACTGAAGCCAAACAAGAACAGTTATTAACTACTAATGACATAGTAGAAGAACGACCACAGTCCTCCATGTTCATGCAATTAATCAATCATGGATTTCCATATGACTTGGTCGAGAAGATGAATATGGGAGAAATGGTTGAAGCTTTAAAAGAATTTGATACTGCAAGGCTGATGCTTCCAGTCTGCACTTATGAAACATTCTCCAAGTACAAAGCTATGGAGAAGATCAGGAAAGAATTGGGCCACTGTGATACAGCCAAGCTTACAAGATATAACATGACATGCTGGTTACAAAGCCATAACTACAAGCCCCATAAGCTAAAGAGAAGATTAGTTGGTGAACTCAGAGCAATGATAGATCATGTCATGAAAGTAGAGCTAGACACAGGAGTAAATTTCAGATCCAGAGCTCCCAATCCCGCATATCAACAAACACAAACTCCTGCTGAACCCACAATAGTAAAAGCCAAAGATATGCATTTGGGAAAGGAGAAAATGATTAAAGAGCCAAGGGATTCAGTTCCTCATAAGATCTGGCCTCTAGGCACTGCTGTGAGAGAGATCACTGAGCAAAAATGTACATTAATACAATTCTTTGATCTAATCACCAGACCTGAAGAAGCAGAGGATCATCAAATAATATCTTGGAAATATGATGGTGAGTGGGACTATGCACTGATTAAAAGGGCATCTGGCATGGTGCAATACTTCCCACGAGTAGAATTCCTACTAGCACTACCAGATGTAGACCTTCATACACTACAAAACATTCCCATCACCAATTACCCCATAAGTCCAAGAGGAAGAGACTTCTCCGGACTTGTGACCAAACTGAGTCACAAGTTCAAGGGAGATGTTCTCAGGGAAGCAAGACTGGTTGATGCAGAGCACATGAAGAGAAAACTCAGGAAGTCTCAGCCCAAATCTCTATTGGTTGTTGAAGAATTTTGAAGAGAGTTGGAGCTGAAGATAAAGCTTATGCAACAGTCAAAACAATAGAAGGAAATCAGTTTACATTCCCCATTACTGACTGGGGATATGTAGAAAAGAATAAGGAACTGGTTCTGCTGAGGAATGATCCTCAAAAGAAAGCAGCCAGTATAAGGATTTTTGACCCAATTGAAATAAAGTTGCGGCACCCAAGCTATACCTCCTATCTGCACGACAAATATTTTCTAAGGCTGCAAGATCAACAATCTCAAAATGACTTATGCTTATATGTACATCTTATCCAAGTCAAAGACAAATTGCATGCCAAGGCCCATAAGACTGAAATAAAACCAATAACAGAGTTGTGGATTTCAGAACAGGATGAATTGGAGGTGGTGTCAAACAATTGTGTTGTTGCAACACTCACCACTGAAGAGGATGTCCTGGGTATGGAATTCAAGACATTGAAGAGGATGAGCAGAAGGCAAATTAAATGCAAGTATGAAGATCAACAAGCTCCTGCAGACTACTTCAAATCAAAGATTTTGGCAAGAGTGAATGAGCTTAGAGTGCTAAACCAATGATTACTAGAGTCTAAACCTAAGGGGGAGTACTGTTAGGAATAGAACTCATATATAGGTTTAGATGATAAGATCACTCTTGTAATCATAATTGTAATTATTGCCTTTGATAATATGAATATATTTGATTATCATTGTGTTTATGAATTAAATAAAATTTAATTTGCACTTCATAATATATATTAATCTGTGATATGATGTATTTCAGAATGTATGTGTGAATGTGCAGTAAATATTAAACTTTGTCAATTTGAAAAATTGACCAAGTGTTGGAACAACTGCGGATGAATAAAATGTTCTTCCGTAGATGTTCTCAGGAACAAACTGAAGAATGTACATCCGTGTATCTCATGCAGAACAACAACTTCAGCTGAACAAGAAAAGAACAAGTGAAACTGCTGAAGGAGGGATTGCTGCGGAAGATGAGAACTCCTGCGGAAGCACAAGAACAAGTACAGAACAGTTGCTGCGGAAGACAGACTACCTGTGGAAGAGTAAATTCCAGCGGAAGACCAATTAACTCAGAAGTCAACATCCAGTCAACGTGGCATAACAACAACAACATTAATGGCGATGGAAGAAGTATTATTCAAGCGGATATTCCACGTCACATCAACAAACTTTATTCATATTAGATTCATTGTAAATCTCACACTCCTAAGCCGATAAACATGGCGAGGATTTGGATAAGTTTAATTAGCTTAATTATAGCAACAAAATAGCTACCAATAGAACAGAATTAGATCTCTATATATATATACGAGATCAACAACATAGATCATACAAAACAACAGTTGAGAATCATTAGAATCATCAGTAATCATTATCTGAATCATTGTATTCAAGATCAGTAACATCAATAGGAACAAGAAAGCATTACGATCAACATTATTGAGTTCTCTCGGTTTGATTATTCTTATTTTATTTGTTTGATTGGTTGATTTTAGTATTATTAATAGATTAAACACCAAGTATTGATAATTCCGCGATCAATACTTGTTCAAATAAATTCTGATAATTCCTGAACGATCCATGGATTCACATATATAAGTGAAAATTTAGGCGCATGAGCACTGTTTATGCGCAAGAGGTCAGACGCATTAGCACTATTCAGTCGTATGAGACAAAATTTCACTAAAGTTTTTCAGGCGCATGAGCACTGTTTGTGCGCATAAGGTTTAGACGCATGAGCACTGTTCAGGCGCATAAGCCCTGTTTAGGCGCTTGGGCACTATTCAGGCGCATAAGACTAATTGAAACGCCTAACACTTGGTGTTTTCATCACTTCAAATGTATACACATGGAGTATTGGAACTGTTTAGGCGCATGAGCTTGACTGAAACGCCCAACACATAACCCCTTTTTCATACACTTGACAACTGTTTAGGCGCATGAGCTTGTCTGAAACGCCCAACACTTGTACATATTTCTGATAAATCACCATACTCCTAATCTGGACTTGTGAGTGCTGTTTAGGAGCATGAGATCCTTCTATTAGTCTTGACACTTGAACTTTTCTCATCATTCATCTGAACACTATACAAACACATTAGCACTATTCACACTCAATTTTCAACACTTAGTCAAAATTATTTGACTATCACTCAAATTTTCATTAATGACCCTCAATTTTATCATTTTTGGACATTTCAATTTTTTTTATTTTTTATTTTGACCATTTTATTTTTAATTTAAATTTTTAAAACAATTTCCCGTCATTTTAGTTTCTAAATTTTCAAATAGTCTTTATTTTATTGCAAGAAGCTTTTCCACTTTTGAATTCTTTTTAGGTTCAATTTTACATCATATCAAACACACACATACTTACATCATGTCAAACACACACATACTTGTAATTTCAGCTTTATCCTTTTTATCCTAAACACTTTATTTTTGATTTTTTACTTTTTTGAAAATCAATTATTTTCTCTTTCCAAGTCAGCAATCATAACATCTTTCAATTTGTTTAATTTCATGAACTTTTCTTCCATTAAATCATAATCTTTTAGCATCACTTAAAAATGAAAAAGTGAGTTTAACAGAGGGAGTTCAGTTAGAATCAGTTGAACGAACTGTAACCCTTACACATTGTATCCTGTGCATTTGTTATTAATGAAATCTATGAATTTTTTGATGTGATTGCATGTGTTTGATTACTTTGTGTTTGAATTGATCACTGCGTTAAAATATCATCACAGATTCGATCCTTTTGAACCGATCAATTGGTATCAGAGCCTTTGGTTCAGTGATCAGAGCTTATCGACTTTTTGAGCTCTTTGAATCACTTGAAATCTGTGATTGATTGCAATTTGATCAATTAATTGTTGTTTTCAGTTGTGTTTCGTCAATACAAACATGATTTGAATCACAATTTTGTGTTCAATTCGTTCAAATATAAGAAATTGATCAAATTAGTGTTCGAACTTTGTTCTTCATATTCGGACTGAAATTCTATCAGAATACTGATTTGTTGTTGTTGTTTGAGCAAATTGAGGATTAAGGATTGTTAATCGATCTAATTACTACCTAATTAGAAGTATTTAGATCAATTAATAAAGTTTTGAAGATTTTCATAAGATCTGAGTTCGTTGAAGCTGATGAACTAGGCGCATTATGGTTCAAAACTATTGAAAATTGTCCAAGTATCCAGAAGCATTTCCACTATTTGGGCATTTTGATACTGTGTAGACGTTTCAGATTAGGCGTTTGACCACTGTTGAGATGTTTTTAGACTGTTTGGACACTTGGTGACTTTGCAGAAACACAAGTAGTTCTAGGCGCATTTAAACTGTTTAGGCGCATTTGAACTGTTTGGACCCCAGGCGTTTAACAACTGTTTGGGTGCATTTCAACTGTTCAGTCACATTTCAGTTGGGCGTTTTTCAGAATTGTACTAAGGCATTCCCTTGGGCGTTTCTACTTCAAAGTCAGGTGTTTGAGGACTGTGTAGGCTTTTCACTACTGTGTAGGCTCTTTTCAACTATTCAGGAGCTTCAGCTTTCAGACTTATCAGTTTAAACTTAGAAATTTTTTTCAGAAACTAAAATCCAAAAATATTTTCATTTCATAGTTTTTAATTCAAAACTTAAAAAGAACAAAAACAAGTATTTTTCTTAAATTCAAAAATACAAAATGGTTCAGTCTGAAGATTCTGAGAACAGGGTTCCAAAGCTAAAGAACAGAGCTGATTTCAAGAACTGGTCTTTAAGACTGAAGCATCATCTAAATTCTATTGACACTGACTTGTGGAACTCAATAGAGAAATGACCTCATATCCTGATTACATCTGATGGTCCTGATAGAGGATTTGTTTACACAAAAGACTCTCAAGAACCTTATCCTGAGGATGGTCTGTAAGGTGATGACTTAAGAAAAGTGAAGAATGATATCAAAGCTTATTCATTGATGTGTAAAGGATTACCATTAGAAGTCTTGACTAGACTTGATGGTTATCAAACTGGGTACACTATGTACAAAGCTTTGAAAATTATATTTGAAGGAGGTAAAGAGATAAAAGATCTCAAAAAGCAGAAACTTAAGAGGCAGTTAGAATTGTTTGAGCATATTTCTGGGGAAACAATAAATCAAATGATGAACAGATTTATGCAACTAGCTACTGAGATGTCAACGGCTGGTATCAAAAATGATCTAAAAGATCTAAATTTCAGACTTCTCAATGCTCTTCCATCTTCATGGAAACAAACAGTAACATTGTTGAAGCATACTGAAAAGTTCCCTATGGATCTTGATCTTTTGATTGCCAAGATTGAATCAGTTGAGATTGATGAAAGCTCAAAAAACAATGATAGAGTAGCATCAATGTCTCAGTAGAAGTATGTTGCATCTCCAGCTAATACAGTGGAGAATGCTTTTCTAGCCAAAGATGATAAATCTCCAGAAGAAGAGGGTGATTTGTTCGTTGTAGCTGGCTTTTTTATAGATTCTTCTTACACAAGTGCTCCTGTTTATGCAACTCAACCTTAATCTCAGTCTCCTCCTAAAACTCAAACTCCTAAACCTCAAACTGAGACTCCACCTTCTAACTCTGCTAAAACTAGTAAAGTTAAAGATGTTATTAACATCCTCTTACAAGATGATGAGTCTAAATCTGCTTTTACTGCTTTTATGGCAAGTTTTCAAGCTTATCAAAGTAGTCATTTAACACAATTAGATCTTGTTTTGTAAGATTTGTTTGAGATGGATCCAGACGATCTGGAAGAGATGGACTTGAACTGGCAGATGGCAATGATTGCTTATAGAACCCAGAAACACTCATATGTTAATAGGAATTACAAGCCAAGTGCTAACAAAACTGTTGGCTTCAACAAATCAAAGTCAAGGTGTTTTAACTGTAACAACTATGGTCATTTCTCGAGGGAATGTAAAGCTCCCAGAAACCAAGGAGGAAATGGTCAAGCAGGTTCTAGCAGTTAAAGATATCATCAGCAGTCTCAGAAGACATTTCAAAAGACTTATCAGAGTCTTCCTATGCCAAAAATTATGGATGATTCAAAAGCATCTAAAGAGCCAAAGAAAGCTCTAGTTGTTAGCATTAAAGATGGATATGATTGGAGTGCTTATGCTAAACAATTTATAGCTGATCTAACCTCTAGTTTATCTTTTGTTGTAGAAATTCAAACTGAAGATTGGTCAGAAGACAATGATCCTAAGGCTGAAGGTAACTCAGAAAATGAAGAAGAAGAGTATGACTAGAGTGATAAATCTGATCCTAAAAAGGATTCAGAAGAAGTTGCACTAGTGGCACAGTCAGATCAACCAAAGGTTGAAAATTCATTTTCTGACTCTGAGACTTCTTTCTCAAAATATCCTGAAATTCCAGCTGAAGTAAGAGAAAAAATGTACACTAAAGCTTGCTTTGAACAAGTAGAGTACTACAGAACTTATTTATATCAAATATGTGACAAGCTCAAACAAGAGGAAGTAATGCATAACAAACTTAAAAATGATCATAAAATATCTGATGAAAAGATCCTCTCTCTACAAACATCATGGAATAAAACTTTGAAAGAACTAGAAATTGTTACAAAACAACTTGAAGAATTGACAAAGAATTTAGAAAAAGAGAAAATAGCACATGCTACAACACAGGTTGATCTTGCATAAGTTAAAAGTTCAAAAACAATTATAGAACAATTGGTAAGTGAGAGAAAAGACAACAAGATAGAGAATAGAAGAGAGGTCTAAGAAATAGTTAAAAAATTAGTTGAACGAACTAAACCCTTACACATTGTATCCTGTGCATTTGCTATCAATGAAATCTATGAATTTTTTGATGTGATTGCATGTGTTTGATTACTTTATGTTTGAATTGATCATTGTGTTACGATATCATCACAGATTCGATCCTTTTGAACCGATCAGCTTTTATGAAAGCGACGAAAGATAGGCAAAAGTCGTATGCTGATAAGAGGCGTAGGCCTATTGAATTCCAGGTGGGTGATAAAGTGATGCTGAAGGTTTCACCTTGTAAGGGGATCATTCATTTTAGAAAGAGGGGTAAGCTGAGCCCGAGGTATATAGGACCTTTCTGAATCATTGCATGAGTAGGAGAGGTGGCCTATAGGTTGGAGCTACCCGATGAGTTAAGTGGCATTCATCCAACATTCCATGTATCTCATTTGAGAAAATGTCTAACTGATGAAGATATGATTGTACCACTGGAAGACATTGAAGTGGATGAACGGCTCAATTATGTAGAGCAACCAGTGGCAATCATTGACCGAAAGGTGAAGAGATTACAGAATAAGTGGTTCCACTGGTACGAGTACAGTGGAGGCACAGGAAAGGATCTGAGTCTATGTGGGAGACTAAGGAGGAGAGGAGGCAGCACTACCCACAATTATTCGAAGAGTGACAGGTTTCGGGGATGAAACCTCTATAAGGGGGGTGGACTTGTAACACCCGAACAATTTTTTAAGGAAAGAATAAAGACAAAAGGAGAAGTTGCAAAAGTGGAGGGGCTAAAGTGTACAAAATGACAAACATTATTATTTTATGTTTAAAGTGGGCTTGGCCGCCCACTACACTGCTGCACCAACTGCTAGAAAGAAGAAAAGCAGAATTTTCCATCGGTTCTAAAGAAGAAGAAGAAGATTTGACTTGAACGTGAGTTTTCATGTGTTTTGTTTAGTTTTAGTTGAGCTTTCAGCTTCAAGACCGATTCTTATGTGATCTTTTGTGTTTGGTTTTGTGTTTTGGTGTGTTTAGGCATTTGAACTCCAGGTTGCTCTTAGGTTTGGAGGAGTTTTACTCGAAAACAGTAGAGGTGAGTTCTAGATCCCCTCTTTTAAATGTTTTCTGCTTATTTGGGGCTGGTTTGCATATTTGACTGGTGTTTTCAAAACAAGATATGATTTTTCATGTATGGTGCGGATGATTATGATGATATGGTTATGTTGTGTGATTCTCTTGTTGATCGTTTAATGTTTTTGATGTTCTAAGTGTTTGACTGATAGATCTAAGCTGTATTCATGTTAGAATGATGATTGGGAACAGGTAACGGCATAAGTTGAATTGCAGGTTAATTTTTATGTTCATCCGCATTTAACAGAAAGTCTTTTGTTCATGCGTATTTGTTAAGTCTTCATGCGCATTTGCTATGTGTTCATCTGCATTTGTTTTGTCCATGTGTATTTGTTAAGTGTTCATGCGCATTTGTCAAGTCTTCATGCGCATTTGCTAAGTCTTCATACGCATTTGCTGTGTTCATCCGCATTTGCCTTTAGTACAGTCAAAGTGTTCATCCGCATTTGTTCATCGGCATTTGTCTAAGTTCATCCGCATTTGTCTAAAGACTTGGGATTTTCTAAAATTTTGGGGAATAGAATTTAAGTATGGAGAACTTCTATATAAGGAAAGATTATGCTTGTTTAAGGATTATTATGCTTGGTTCATTCTTATGTGCTGCTTTTACTATATCAATAATATTTTCATGTTATGTGATTATGTAATGTGCATCTTAATAAGTATTATTCATAACAAGTGGACACAAAGGAATAAAAGAAGAACAGTGAAACTTAACGAATGTTACCTCGGGCCCTTACGACGAATGAAAAGCCTTGCAAGCAAAATGAATGGAGGTGCACGACCTTGTTGTCGTTAGCTCAACTGATGTTCGGACGTATAGCCCGTGAGGATGCACATCTGGGGTCTAATCCTGGGGATAGTTTGAAGCATCTATTGAAGAGATTTGCATGTTTTTGATCCTATTTGAGTGATAATTATGGAAATTAATTAAGAATTGTTGAGTTTGAAGCTGTTGGAAGTATCGATTGTGGTTGGGTTTGAACTTTGGTGAGTTTGAACTTGAATTTGAAAAATTCTAATTAATTTAGAGACAATTAACTGGTTAATTGAACATAATTTGCTTCATATAAACACTAAAATTGTTTCTTGACAAATTGGTTGGTTAAAATAGTTAAATTTTGGCAGAATTGAAGAAAACGAACTGAGTGAAAACCTTGAAAAATGATGAACATTTGCGAAAACATCTTGTTTTTGCAAAAAACTATTGCAAGATCAAGTCTCACCTAAGGTTGTTACATCTCAAGTTTTCGCACAAAAACTCTATGCGAAAACATTGTTGCCTACGAAAACTTTGAAAGTTATGCGACAATTTTGTCAAATTCAATTCAATTCAACTTCTAAAATGGCATCGAACATCAAAATGTGGAATGTAAGTGCTTTATTAAACCATGATACTGAAAATGGAATGTGCACTAAACCTCCAAGACTATTTAATGTGGATGTACCTGCAGACTAGGCATATCGATTTGAGAATAATGTCATCTATACTGAACCGCGTATGTGGAGGTTAATTAAGTTTAAGCCCTACATACTAATATACAAAAATGACAAAGGAAAAATGATTAAGAAGCTAGAGCATCTTTGGGATGAGGAGGATATGAAAAAGTTTGAGCTTGATGATAAAGCTTATGCTACTATCACAATGGCATTATCTACCAAAATCTCTCATGACTACAAATAATTTAAAGGCGTAAAAGTTCTCTAGGATGTTCTAGAAGATCATAGGAAATAAATACATGAGAAAAAGCAAGAAAGACATGGTCAATAAAAAAAATCAACATATTTAATCATATTATTTGTGAAACTATTGAAGCTAAGATTGCATGTTTTGTGAAGCTTGTCACTAAAATGAAGAGTGCTAGAATTGTTTTGGAGAGTATTGCTGTTAAGAAGAAGTTGCTCAATTCACTGCCTTGCACTTGGAATAATGACTGTACATCCATTTAAAGGACCAAATATTTATTCACTTTTTTTTGAGAGATCTGGTTTCTACTATCAAATCATATGATATGAATGATAAACAACGAGCAGCTAATCATCTAAACTCAATGGGTCTTGAAGCTACATCTTTGAATGCAAAGATTGATAGAAACCATAACTATTATATGAATTACACTCAGATGTATCAGCAACAATAGTCTTGTGTTCCTATCATTCTTGAAATTAAAGAACAACAAATGTATTAGTGCTCATCTCCAGTTCGAGCTTAGTATTTGTCTCCTTTACTAACATAGTATTTTTCTATTCAGCCATAATAGAGCATTTCATCAAGCCTGTGTTGCCAAACATAGTTCAAGTCTTCCTAATAATACTATCCAAATTGTTGAAGAACACTTAGCTTTTTTCACTACGTTTATGACAAGCTATGAAGCCTTTATGGTAGGAAGGCTTGGTGCACATAATATTTTGGTAGATGACTTATAGCAAGTCATTCCGGATGACGTAAAAGAAAATGACATCAAATACCAAATGGCTATGATGGTTTATCGAGCAAAAAACTTTACAAGAACAGGTAGACAGATGTTTGGTTTAAACAATAAAAACAGATAGTATTTGATTAGTCTTCTCTAAGATGCTACAATTGTAACAAACTTGGGCATTATGCTTTGGAATGCATAGAGAAAAAGACTAATCAACCTAATGGAGGAAAGAAAATGGTGACTGTTAAGGTGGAATTGTCAAAGAAAAGGTAGGATCTTTAAATAACAACAAAACTCTATTTTTAAAAAAATATCAAAACTATGATTGGTTAGATCAGATGGAGATGCTTGATTTGAATATAGCTACTGCTTTATTTGCAGAAAGTGAGTCTATAGTTGAAGAAAGATTGAATGTATCTATCGGAGAAATCAAAGGTGTTCGGGATGAATTTAAGGTTAAAGAAAAAGAAGTTTAAAAGATTGTATCTACGAAAGATATCATTGAATCGGTTGCCATCGAGACTACTCTAGCCAAAGTTTTTGAAGATCAGCTTGATTTTATTATTGTCAAGATTACTCCAACACAAATGTTTGAAGCTCACATGGGTAATGTTGCTGTTGAGATTACTCCAGAAAAGGCTAAAGAAGAATTGTTGATGGAAGAGAATGTATTGACGACCTTTATGGTGAATGTTGTTCCCGATACTCTTGAATCATCCGTCGCACAAACTAAGGTATACTATAGTTTGTGTTCTTCTAACTATGCAGGGCAAGCTTAAAGATGCAGAGGTTACAATGAAAATTCAATTGTGGAGGTTGAAAAACCTTTAGTACTATTTTCAAAGAAAAGACTGATAGACTTAATAAAACAATTTATCAATTATAATTAAATACACCTGAAAAAGAATATGCTAAAACTGATTTAACAAAACGTAAATATAAGCTCGCATTGGAAATAAATCGACTCGAATTGTGAATTAGCCTCGGCTAAGCTTATTGTTGAAATATTTGAATTGTCATCAATTGTGATTGAAGGAATAATCAAATCTCAAGTGACTCAAAAGATTAATGGTGTTATGAGTGGTGTTAGTTTTCCTAATATTAATCCACCTATTAATCATGATTACATGTGTCTGCCTTTATCTGATGAGAAATCTAATGAAGACATGATGTATGGTTTGGGATTTCAACCAAAATATGAACTTAATCCTTCAGTCAATGTGACTTTAACAGTTGATCCTAAAATGATATGTGAAACTAAAAATGATGATATTAACTTTTATGCAGAATTAATGAAGATAGATAGGTTGGTTGAAGAATGGGATAATAATGATTAGAATGTTTTTTATGATAATAAAAGTAAGAAATATATTAGCAATGAACATATATGTAAATCATCAAGTGTTTTGAATGAAAAGACAGTTCTTTCTGATATCAAAATGTCGTGTCCGAAACCCTTATCAAATCTGAAAAATTAAAGGTTAAAATTTTGCACAGTGATAGTAAAATTAAATCTAAATAGTTAAATCAAAAGAAATCTAACTTGAAAAGGGATTTCAAGATCAAATTTGTTTCTAATGGTAATATAGAATAGGAAGTGTATATCTTTAAAGATTCAAAAATTTCTCATACTACTAACTCTGTGGAACAAGTTGTGTTTATTATAGATATCCCAAGACAGATCCAATTTCAACAAAATCTCCTAAAAGAACTCAAAGTTAAAGATCAAGCCACATCGGTGAAAGATCCAATTCTAATGAATAAGGGGATCAATTCCCATATGATAGGGTTCCAAGCAAAAATGATTTACTCAGAAGAAGGATGTATCTATTGTTAAAGAATCATGTGGCCAAAGATATACTAATGCTGGATTCAACGACACATTTGGTGGTTGTCATAAACAGTTTGGTGATAATTTTAGAACTAGTCAGGTCAACAAGCTTTCTATACAACATGATATATCATTGTCAATATACCATTCACATTCACCCAGAATGATAAACTCACAAGTTTTAAGATATGATCATATGGAGTGTCATTATTGTCCACAAAAGAGATGTTTTATATATGAACGACCAAATCATTTTCCTAATATTATATCCATGGACACTAGTTATCGAGTCAACAAGACTTTCATAATAATGTTTTGAACAAAAAGAATAATAATTTTCAAAATCAAATGGTACTCATATGAATATTATAACTCTAACCAAAATGCTTTTAAAGAAAGGCATTTGTTGGACCAAATAGTTTTCAACACAAAATGAAATCTGGTTTTCAAAACAATTCTTAAACATAAATATGATAACCAGAAAATCATAAGTTGTTGATAAAGTGAGGAAAGTTGAAAAGATTATATCCACACTAAAAGTGACAAAAATAGTATAACCAAAGGAGGAAGTGAAACATTTCACAAAACCTCTTCAAACATGGAAAGCCAAAGTTCATTGTTCCCCACAAAAAAAAAGATAAAAGACCAAATATTTTATGATAAATGTGATATGATATTAACATCAGTTACATATATGGATTAGAACAATTTGCCAAAGTCTACCTTGGCTTAGGTCCTAAAACTAACTGATTGATTTATATGTGCAAGGATAACCACTGAGGACTATCGATAGCTTATGGCACGTTGATAGTGGTTATTCAAGGCACATGATAGGGAACATTTCACTACTGAAAAATATACAATTCTATAATAGGGGATATGTTATTTTTGCTTGGGATAAAGGTTGACAGATTACAAGAAAGGAACCTTGACAATTAGAATTTTGAGTTTTGATAACGTGAGTTATGTTCAAGAACTAAGGCATAATTGTCTGAGTGTTTCACAAATATGGGATAAAAACTACTCAACTTATTTCACTACAGAAGAGTTTTTAGTTGTTAAGCTGGGATTTGCAATTCCCAATGAATGGATTTACTTGAGTACTTTGATGGACAATGATACATACCTTTTAGATAACAGTTTGTCTTCCTTGGTAACAACATCCTACTTGTTTTCCAGAGCCTTCGAGAGTGATTCCATGTTATGGCATCATCATCTAGGACATTTTAATCTCAAAACAATGAACATACTTGTTCATGGAAATCACATGGTTGGCTTACAATAGAAAGAATTTCATCTTGGAGAATAATATCTATCATGTTCCAAAGGTAAGCAACACAAACTTCCTTACTTACTCCTCAAATTTATGACCACCATGGAAAATCAAGCTGAACTTAAGATAAAGTGCATCCAAATTGATAATGGCACTAATATCTGCAATAGAGTGTTGAATGATTTTTGTGATTCTAAAGGATAACTAGGCAGTATAGTGTAACAGGTACTCCACAACTAAATGTTATTGAAAGATGAAACAAAACATTAATTGAAGCTGCTCAAACAATGCTATTTGCAGCCAAATTACCTTTATTCTTTTTGGTAGAAGCAGTCAATACTACATGTTATGTTTAAAATCATGTTCTAATCAATAAACAATAACAAATGACTACTTATAAGAAAAAGACCCAAGTGAATCTAGTGAAATCATCAACAATCACCAAACAATATTGCCTTTTTCTAATGCTCATCACATTGGTTGGACCAAAAAGATCCATGTGTAGCATTTTGAATGGAGTTGTGTTTGTGTTGATTGTTTTGGACTTATGTGACACCATATGTTGTTTTCCTTTATAACATGATGAACAATGATTAGAACAGTAAAATTCTTTCTTGGGAAGGCCAATGACTAAGTCATTTTTGACCAGCTTATTCATGTTCTTCATGTTTGAATGAACCATCCTTTTATGACAAAGTTTAGCTTCATCTTTTGATAACGTAGAAATCAAGCAGGTTTCTTTGCTTGTTGTTGAGGTGTTGTTCATGTCCAAGACATATGTGTTTTCTTTTCTTGGTGCTTTAAGATGGATCCAATCTGCTGAGATTTGAAAACCTGGCTTAAGAATATAACAGTAAGTGTTATCAAATAGAGTGGTATGATTTTGATTACAAATTTGAGATACACTCAGCAAGTTGTATTGTAAATTTTCACAAAAATTTACTTTCTCAAATTTGAGTACACCATTTGTTACCATTCCTTCACCAACAATTTTACCTCCCTTCTTATCCCTACCAAATGCCACATATGAAGCATTTTTGTGTTTGAAATCATGGAGGAAAGAACAGTTTCCTGTCATATGCCTGGAACAATCACTGTTAACATACCACTTGTTGTCAGTCCTCCATGGATGTTCCTGCATAAATAATGAAATCAATTAAAGCGTGGAGCCCAATCCTTAATGGTCTTGGGCTTGCCATTGGTATCTAAGATTGTTACTCCCTCATAGATGAGCCTAGATGTCTCGGGGTTGTTTTTAGACTCATTTGAATCATTATGGTTTGTTTTGGCTGTGGATGATTCTATTGAAGATGAACTTGAAGCACTTTGTTCTTGATCCACAAGCACTTCCTTTGTCACCTCTTCTTTGAGTATCTTGTTCTTTGAACTTAATGATGATACTTGATTAGAGAAAGTTTCTGCTTCTTTTGTATTTGATTGTGGTACTTGATTACCCTTTTCAAAGTGGTCATAGAAGGCTTCATCTTCCTGCAAATCTACCTTCTTGTGAGGAGTCTTGCTTTGAGAGTGTTTCTTCTCCTTCTTCCTCTTTGTTTGATCATCAGGAGATGTTGGCTTCTTTGCCTTTGGAACCTTTTGTTTTGGTTGCTGCTTCTTTTGCTTTGAATTTGCCTTACTTTCAGTGGATTGTGAGTCTGATTCAACATTCTCAGATTGTTGCTTCTTTTGGACTTTTGATTTGTTCTTCTTGTTGAAGTAGTAATCTTGAGTAGAATGGTTATTCTTGTTGCAAATAGCATAGTGTTTGTTGAAGTAACAATCAGTAGTCATGTGATTATTCATGTTGCATATGGAGCAATAGCTGCGGAAGTAACAATCATCTATGTTGTGGTTATACATGTCACACCACTTACAGTATTTTTCTTAAACTTCACTCCCAGACTCCATCACTATCTTCTTCTGCTTCTTCATTTCTCTCTCAAACATTGCAGCTGAAGAATCTTTACCTCTACCAAACATGATGTCAAATGGTTCTTGTTACTAAGGATTCACAACTCTCTGTTGTTTCTTACCTTTCTTGTTGGCATTGTGTGATTCAGCAGATGATTTCTTCTTCCGTAGATCTTCTACGGATGTTGACTGTTTTGAAAGAGTAATATTTGTCTTCTTTTGTGGATTTTCTACGGATGGTTCTGAGACAGTCTTCTTCTTCTGCAGGTGTTCTGTGGAAGGGATTTTCTCTTCTTTCATGGATCCAATAGTTATTTTTGATGAATGAGTTTTGTACTTCTTGTTAAGCTCATGAATTCCTTCATTTAATTAAGCAATTCTTGTGTAGATGATCTTCAACATATTTCTTTGTTTAGGAGGATAAGGTAGCTTAATCTCCTCAAGAACATTTTGGGAACTATATCAATTAACACATTCTTCCCCTTACCCAAACCAGCACATTTTTGCTCATTAGGCTCATCAAACTCATCCAGGTCATCACAATCATCAAAGACAAATTTTGATTCAATTTGTTTTAAACATTTTGTAAATCAGTTTCACTGACATCAGTATCTTCACCATTTATCAATTCATTAATTTCAATTTTTGGTTCAGTTTTGGTACTTGATGCAAAATGGTTTGACAAACTATTAGTCATTGACTCAGGTAATATGGTGTAGTTATCATTCAATGGAGGTGCAACAGCATGAAATCCCAACCCATACTTGTTCTTTGTTTTAATATGAGTATTCAAAAGTTTCTGATATTGCTAAGATGATAATTGAAACTTCTAAAGTTTCACTTCAGTGGATACATGATCAGACATTGATTTTGTTAAAGAGGTGGTCAGATGCTCAACTTGTGCTTTCAAATTATATTTTTTGGACAAGTGGTTATCCAAATCCTTTTATAAGGAAGTGATTTTGACCTAATATAATTTGTGTTCTCTCACATGAGATTCATTCAAAATTATAGTTTCCTTGATTTTATCAGCTAATTGTTGAGCATGGACTCTATATCTTTCAACCTCTTCAACACATCTGGATGAACATAATCTATCCCTTACCTCTCTAGCCATCAATGCTTGATTCTCCTCTGGAACTTCTTTCTCATACATGCTCCAATCACAAGTACCATCCGACAAGATAATTAACCCAGTTTCTTTATTATTACTTGTACCTGCTAAAGAGCTTGTTGCTGGTAGGGATGAGTTTGTAAGTTGAGGTTGCTTGAAGTTTCTTTGGTTTACTTCTCTCAAGTCACTTGTTGATTGCTGATTGCATTCTCTTGAAAAGTGACCACATAAATTACACTTGTAGCATCTCACTTTGGATTTATCAACACCAATCTTTGTAGTTCTCCCTGCAACAGCCAATTCTTTATTCCCTCTCAAATACATCTTAGCTCTGTATGCAATCATGGCTATTTGCCAATGTAAATCCATTTCCTTCACTTCATCAGGATGAAGTTCTTCAAGGTCTTGTTGATAAATGTGGGCAGGGGTCAAAGTACTACCCAGATAAGCTTGAGAGCTTGAAGTGAAGGCTGCAAAGGCTGCCTTTTGCTCTTCTGATTCTAGTACCACAGTAATTGGTTCAGATTGAGTGTTGCTTTTGTTGGTTGTGGATCCCTTTGTGGCTGTAGCATTTGAGTTTTTTGTATCATCAAGTTTCCCTTTCACTTTCTTGTTTGAACTACTTTGAGAGTTTGATTTAGAGGACTTTGCTGCATAGAATGCTGCTTCATCTTCATCATCACTCTCAAAATAAGAGCTTCGACCATCATCATTAGTAATAAATGCACTTCCAGCACCCTTTGTTTCATTAAATTGATATGGTGCAATTGGTGCTTTTACACTTTTGTTTCTTGTTTTGTCATCCAATTCTAGAGCTTCCACCTTTGCTACCAAAGTATCTAGTCCAATTACTTTTAGATCAATGGTATTCTTGAACATAGACACAGTTTGAGTCCAACATTTTGGCAAAGTATGAAGCATCTTTTTGTTCAACTCCTTATTACTATACTTCAACTCAAAGATGTTTATTTTAGTAACAAGTTGCATGTATCTGTGGATTTATTGAGGAATAGATTCACCCTCAATATAATGAATGGTCTCATATTGTGAACGAAGGGTATCCTTCCTAATGCTTCTTATCTCATCACTTCCTTCACATAAAGTGTGAAGAATCTTCCACAAAGAGTAGGCTGTTTTGTAAGCTTCATATCTGATCAAGAGGTCTTCAGGTAAACCCATAGTAAGCATACTATAGGCCTTAATATCAATTTTGACTCTCTTAGCATCTTCAAGAGACAGATCTTTCAAACTTACGGGCTCATTGTTGTCACTATAATCAGGTTCAAGAGCAGGTGGAATGTAAGGACCTCCAGTCATAGACACCCATAAGTCAGAATCAGCGTAGTTAACGTGGTTCCTGAATCTAATTTTCCATGTTTTAAAATCAGTTTTGTTTTCCAATTTTGGGGGTTGATAAGCTGAGCCAACAATTGAATTACTCATTTTAGTTAACTTGGTAATTATCAAACTATCAACTGATCTAATACCCTATGAATATGTAAAGTAAATGTAATTCAAACACACTCAAATAGCAGTAACAAATCACTGATAATATGATATTAAATCAACTAAGACATAAATTTCTTTGAATTAATGATTTTTGTTGAGAATAAGCTAATTAATGACAAACTCTAATTATCAGTCAATTAAGAAGTTGTGGACAAAATTAGTCAAACCTCTCAATAAATTCTCAATTGACTTGGAATTTGAGATGTTAGATGATGGCACCTGTTCAAATTTGTTTGAAAAACCTTTAAATATCGAACAACAACACAAATCCATGAATCAAAATGATATTGATGTAGATCAAAGTTAATCAAGCAATGGAATAGTACTCGATGATTGTTATAGCAGGGTTTGATGATTTTAACTAATTACACAAATTCGTTGAGTAAAATACCTTCGTTAGCTATTGATTAGCTAAACCCAACTTGTGTTTTTATTAAATTGTTCAACAACACACTTAAATCTGAGTTATGAACTCTTAAGCTGTGACGAACACTCAAAAGCAATTTTAAGCTAAATTATCATATGTAATCAAAAACTAATAGATCTAATAAAATTAACAACTAATTAGACTAATCAAAACTTATAGATCAATTGATCAAAATTAATGAGCACGAGGCTCTGATACCACCTGTGAATCCAAGGATCGAAACAGGAATTTATCAGTTTGATTGAACAAATAATGATTGTGGAATTATCACAACTCGTTGTTTAATTAATTTTTTAAGAAATTGCAATTGTAACGTAAATCGATGAAGAACAGATGATAGAAATGGAAAACAAGTTAAAGTAATACGATAAACTAGTTTGCTTCAAACGATTTCCATTAATGCTGAATTGGTTAAAATTGGTTTTGATTTTTGATGATATGGTAATTACTAGGTGATGTTCTTGGTGTTCTTGCTATTTTGATTGCTATTCTGGTGGAATCAAAATTGTTGTATTGTTTTTCTGCGTATTGTTCTTTTAAAAAGAGTGTACCCATGCCTTCTATTTATAAGCAGAGGGATTCACTTTTATATGGGTAAAGGTAACTTTCTTATTGTGGTAAGAAAGTTACTCAAATAAAATTCTTGATATGACATAAAATATTCATTTCTGACAGAAGTGCAGTCTTTCGTAGATGTTGACTTGATGACATCACTCCAGAGAGTTTGACTTGTTGACTTCATGTGGCTTCCTTGATGATTGGAGTTCATGCAGGTACTTTGTTTTTAGTAGGAGTTATCTCTTTGATCTTCATATTGAACTTCATCTGCAGGACCAAGCTTTCTTCTTCCGCAGGAGCAGCAGTAACTTGATCTCACGAACAGACTTGTTCTTTCGTAGATGTTACAATGTTTCCGCAGGAGATCCACGGATGCATATTCCTTGATTTTTTTTTCTTTTATGTTCCGTAGAACATCTACGGAAGTACAAACTTGTTCATTGGTATATAGATCTTGTACTTGATCAATTTTCAAAATTGACCAAGTATGATGTTTTCCTGCAATTACACATATAATCAACACAAATAATTATTTGGGTTAACATATATATATCTTGCATACAAAAAGATAAAGATTTACAAGAGTTCTTTACAAGAGATGTATAATATTCTAAACCTATACAATCAATCTAGACCTAACATTCAGAACTCAATACAAGCATTTGGAGTTCGCAGTTGATCCTTTTGGATTGACAAATGCTCCTGTGGTCTTTATGGATCTCATGAACCCTGTCTGTAAACCCTATTTAGATAAGTTTGTCATTGTTTTCATTGATGACATACTAATTTACTCCAAAAACAGGGAAGAACATGAGGAACATCTAAGACTTATTTTAGAGCTTCTGAAGACTGAACAACTATATGCCAAGTTTCAAAATATGACTTCTGGATGAGAGAAGTACAATTCTTAGGGCATGTAGTTAACGAGAATGGTATTCATGAAAACTCATCTAAGATAGAGGCAATCAAGAATTGGCCTGTGCTGACGATGCCTACTGTGGTGCGCCAATTTCTTGGATTAGCAGGTTATTACCGACGTTTCATAGAGGTATTCTCAAAACTCGATCAACGTCTGACTTCCCTAACTCACAAAGGAACTGTTCATAAGTGGGGTAGTAGTGAAGAAGCGGCTTTCCAAGCACTTAAAGACAAGTTGTGGAGTGCACCGATCTTAGCGTTGCCAGAGGGAACGGATGACTTCGTGGTGTATTGCGATGCACCAATCCAAGGTTTGGGTTGCATGTTAATGCAATGCGAGAAAGTGATAGCTTATGCATCAAGAAAGCTTATGGTGCATGAGAAGAACTATACAACTCATAATTTAGAGTTGGGAGCTGTGGTATTTGCATTTAAGATCTGGAGGCATTATCTATATGGAACCAAGGGCACGATCTTCATTAATCACAAGAGCCTTTTGCACATTTATGAACAGAAGGAATTGAACATGAGATAGCAATGATGGTTAGAACTTCTAAATGATTACGATTGTGCCATCAATTATCATTCGGGATAGGCTAATGTGGTAGCCGATCCATTTAGTTGAAAGGAAACCCTAAAACCTCTTCGTGTCCGTGCGTTACAATTAACCATTCATTCAGACCTACCATTACAACTTAAGAATGCCTAGGTTGAGGCATTACAAGAGTAGAACATCAAGTCTGAATCTCTCAGAGGAGCAGAAAAATTATTTCAGGAGAAATCAGATGGGCTTAGTTACTATGTAGATCGAGTACGGATTCAATTGTTCAGGAATCTCAAAGAGCTAGTAATGGACGAAGCTCACAAGTCCTGCTATTCGATACATCCTGGATCTGACAAGATGTACCAAGACCTGAAAGTCATTTACTGGTGGCCTAACATGAAAGTTAAAATTGCCACCTACATGTCAAAGTGTTTGACCTATGCTAAGGTCAAGGTGGAGTATTAGATTCCGTCGGGTTTACTTCAAAAACCGGAGATCCCAATGTGTAAGTGGGAGAACATATCTATGTTTTTTTGTTACTAAGTTACCTTGTTTGTAGAGTGGAAACGATACTATATGGGTGATAGTGGATCGTCTAAACAAATCAGCACATTTTCCTATAATTTGCGAGAATTACAAGATGGATAAACTGGCATAATATACTTGAACAAAATTGTGCCACAACATTGCATGCCAATCTCTATCATCTTTGATTGTGACGCGCGATTCACTTCGTACTTCTAGCAGTCATTACAGAATTCACAAGGCACTCGTTTGGATATGAGCACAGCTTATCATCCACAGACAGATGGTCAGACAGAACGTATGATTCAAACCCTAGAAGACATACTTAGGGCGTGCGTTATCGACGTTGGGAATAGTTGGGAAACTCATCTGCCTTTGGTTGAATTTTCCTACAACAATAGTTATAATTCGAGCATTAAGGTTGCACCATTTGAGGCACTTTATGGTAGAAAGTGTAGATCACCCCTATGTTGGATTGAGGTTGGTGATAGTCAGCTAACTGGTACTGAGCTTGTTCATGAAACCATAGAGAAGATTTTCAGATTCGTAACCGTATGGCTGCAGCCCGAGATTGTCAGAAAAGTTATGCAGCTCAAAGGTGAAAGCCCTTGGAAGTTCATGTAGGTGACAAGGTTTTGTTGAAAGTTTCACCTTGGAATGGCATGATATGCTTTGGGAAGAGTGGATAACTAAACCCTAGATACGTTGGACCGTTTGATATTGTCAAAAGGATAGTTCCAGTAGCTTATCAGCTAGACTTACCTGAGGAACTCGATGGTGTTCATAACATGTTTCATGTTTCAAACATGAAGAAATGTTTAGTCGATGAATCACTTGTCATTCCATTAGGGGAACTAGAGATTGATGAACAGCTTCGCTTCATTGAGGAACCAGTCGAGATTATGGATCGAGAAGTCAAGACCTTAAAGCGTAGCAAAATTCCTATTGTACGCATTAGATAGAATTCAAAGCATGGACCAGAATTTACCTGGGAGCACGAAGATCTGATGAAAAGAAGTACTAGCCCGCAACTGTTCAAAGATCAGGCATCAATTTTTTAAGGTATACTTCTTAAGATATTTTTCCTTTAAATTTCGAGACGAAATTCCCTTCTACAAGGGGATGAGGTCACAACCGGAAATTTATTTTCAAATTTCTTTCTTTCGAGTTGTTTTTAAAATCCTTAGAAAACATTCTTTGTACATTACATATCGTTGAATCTAGTGTTCTTCGCAAACCTGATGTTCTAATTTTCGGGAGAAAAATTCTTTCAACAAGGTGATGATGTGATAACCTATATTTTCAGGTTAACATTGTTCTCGTTACCTAGTTACTCTCTGTCACTTTATATTGATTCAATCCAATTTTAATAAATGATATAATTATTATTACTATCATTATTCAACCCTAAATAAATTAAAACTAATAATTCTATGTAATGCAAAATATATAGAATTCGGGGGCTAATGTGTAAATTGAAAAATCAAAACTCCATAAGCCTAAGCAGCTCCAACATCTCGTAAACCCTACCCAACCCATTCATGATTTCCTTCCGGCAACACCCCCTCGACAGCCTCCTGGCAAACCTAACCCATTCTCGCAAGTTTCCTCCTGATGAACCGTGGACCTCCTGTTAGCAGCCCCATTCGATGGTGATAGGTTCAAAATGGATTGATCTGTGATGATATCATAATGCAATGATCAATTCAAAGACTAAGTAAACAAAGACAAGTAATTACTTAAAAAATTCATAGATTTCATTGATACCAAATGCTTAGGATACAAAGTGTAAGAGTGAGTTACAGTTGTTCAATCTGTTCTAACTGTTTTGTTCTCTTCTGTTGTTGGTTGGTTCTCTTGGTTGTCCCCTACACAATACATAAACTATCCTATTTATACTATCAAAGAAAAATAAGGAACATATATACACAAAATAAGTCCCTATACTATGACAAAACACAAAAGTCAAAATGTTAATCTTTTAAGAGCTCTAACCATACTCCCCCTAAGATTTACATTGTCTTCAGTCCAACATGAACTCTTCTGGTTCATCTTTGATCTTGAACACGTGCTTCTCTTTGTAGAGTTTCAATCCTCACAAAGCCTTCTTGATCGCAGACTTAAACTTCTTTCTAAGATTCTATGATCTGCTCAGCGTTCAAGTTCTCAGAAAGGACTGTAGCATGTTTTGTTGAGCTTTCACCTTCATCTAACACATGAATAGGTGAACCAACAACAGCTTTGATAACCTCGAGTGAAGACTTGTCGGCAATCATATTTTGTTGTGGTACCTATATATCACAAAGATTAACAGGTAACAATCAAATGTTGAGTGAATGAATGTATCGGGTGTGAAAATGTGTGAATCAGAGTGTTTGAGTTTGTGAATGAGTGAATGAGAACTACAAGTGTTGAATATATATAAGTGTAAAAGTTCTTAGGCGCATGAGCACTGTGAAGGCACATGAGGCTAAATTTCACACTATATCTTCAGACGCATGAGCACTATGAAGACACATGAGGCTAAGTTTCACACTAAATCTTCAGACGCATGAGCACTATGAAGAAGCTTGGGCACTGTTCCGGCGCATGAGACTTGATGAAATGCCTAACACTTAGAGTAAACATCACCTTCAAATGTCTAACCACATTGGAAAGTCTGAAACTGTTCAGGCGCAATAGCATAAGTTGATACGCCCAACACTTAACCATTTTTAACAACATGACAACTGTTTAGGCGCATGTACTTGAACAAAATGCTCAACACTTGTAAAAATTCCTGAAATTCATCATACTCCTGATTTAGACTTCTGAGCACTATTCAGGAGCATGAGAAACCTTCCATGAGTCTGACACTTGGAAACTTTCATAAACCTCATCTGAACACTGTTTATGCATATTGTCACTGTTCATGCACACTGTCTTAACACTTAGTCAATTTTTTTGATTATCACCCAAAATATACATTAATTACCCTTAAATTTAACAATCAAATTGTTTTTATTTAAAAGCACCATGAATTATTTGAAACTCATATTTTCATTTTTAAACATAAACTTTCAATTCAAACACCACCAAGCACATTTTCAAACATTTTAAATCGATGTTTTAATTTTTCAAACACTTTCCCGTCATTTTAGTCTCTATCTTGAAACTTTTACAACACAAATAGTCTTGTTTTGTTTGCAAGAAGCTTTTCCACTTATTTTGAATTCTTTTCAGGTTCATTTTTACATCATATCAAACGCAGACATGCTTGAATTTCAGCTTCATCCTTTCCATCCAAAGCACTTAACTTTTTTTATTTCTTTTTTACATTTTGACACTTTTCATTGAATTTCTATTTTACAATTTTTACTCCCCCTAAACTTTTGAGTTCACAAACTTAGAAGTTTCTTTTATTTTGCAAGTAGAGCAAACTAATCATTATCAACATGCCTGCACACAGAAAATCATGCAAAAATCAAAATTAAAGCAGAAAAAAATCTACTATACACAATTGAATCACATGCTTGCGGTGAGATCATATCAGTTAAGATCAGCATATTAAAATAAAATAAAATGAAGGATAGTCATTGACAGTGATTAAGTCCTAATCAAGTGTGTACCAGGTCAGTGTTCCCGCAGCAGAGGAGACACGAGATCTAAGGATAGAAAATGAGTGCTTTTGGCAAGATAATGAACACACTTACTTTTTCAATTCTTGGATTGATTAAGGTTCAATTAGATATGACATTATGTAAGTCACACTTAGACTTAGAGAGCTCAACTCTCGTCAAGATACACAAGAAAGCACTTTTCTCAACTTATTAACCTAACATATACTTATAACCAGATCTCATGTTTAGGTTGTGCACATTGGCATCTTTTGCATCAAGTGTGAATATCCAGGTCTGTAATGACTTACAACAAAGGATATCTCGTTACTTCAGGTCTATGATGACTCATAAAAGAGAAGTGAATAGATGCTTTAAATAATTAGAGCTCATGGTTATTCGTAACACCACCAGGTGTGAGTTTGTGACTTTACAAGCAATCAATTTGAGAAGTCAACACTACTCATTGGTACTAAAATGGACAAACACAAATGCATGTTGATTTAGTTTAATCACAAGAATTTACTTTTTTAGTTTAATTGCATGAGTTTAAGTGCACATCATATCTGATCACGTCAGACTTTAGTAGCGAGTGAAGTATGCAACTGATCAGAACTAATGTATCTATCATTTCTCACAAATTGCAAAGACAGATTCAGTCCTAAATAACTAACAAATAAACTCTATTTTTGTGGGTTTTTGTTTTATACTTTTCTCTTTTGATTTTGCAATTTTCTATTTTTGTATTTGCTTTTCCATTTTCTATTGAACATGCACACATAATATATACAATCAGGCAATTAACTTTGACAGTTTTCTCTATAAATCTTCTTATTCAGCTAAGGCAGGGTTCTTTTCATTTTTATGATCCAGACAACTTAATTACTCAAAACTAGTTTTAAACATGGTTAATAAGTCCAATTGACTCAACCAAATACTCAAAATGACCCGGCAAAAAGGCTTTTGTAAATAGGTCAGCCAACTGTTTTTCAGTTGTAATTTGAATCAATATGATTAAACCTTTTTCAGAGTTATCTTTGAGAAAATGATATCGAATCTCGATATGCTTTGTTTTTGAGTACTGGACAGGATTAGCTATAATGAACATAGCAGCAGTGTTATCAATGTAACTAAGAATTTTAAGAAAGTTGAACCCGTAATCTAGCAGTTGGTTTTGTAACCAAAGGATTTGAGAACATCTTGCTGAAGCAGCTATGTACTCAGCTTCTGTGGTTGAAACAGAGACATTTGTTTGTTTCTTATATTGCAATGAGACTAATCTGGGACCTAAAAACTAACAACCACCCGTCGTAGATTTATGATCTTGGCAACATCCTCCATAATCACTATCTGTATATCCGTGTAACTCGAAGTTTCCTTCATAAGGATACCACAGCCCTAAAGCCGGTTTTCCTTTGAGATACCTGAATATTCGTTTAACAGCAATTAGGTGAGATTCCTTCAGGTCAGATTGGTACCTGGCACAGACACAAACAGTGTACATTATATCAGGTCTAGATGCAGTAAGATACATCAAAGATCCAATTATAGATCTATATAGAGTTTGGTCAACTGATTTTCCTTTCGGATTAGGTTCAATCTTGGTATTTACATCATCTGGAGTTCTGATGGATTGACAGTCTTGTAGTTTAAATTTCTTCATGAGTTTTTCAACAAATTTCTCCTGATTTATAAAAATTCCATCTACAGACTGCTGCACTTGAAGACCAAGGAAAAAGTTAATTTCTCCCATAGAACTCATTTGGAAACGAGACTTCATGATTTCTTCAAATTCATTACACAATTTTGGACTTGTAGAACCAAATATGATATCATCAACATACACTTGAACATATAAAGGATCATCAACATCCTACTTTATAAACAAAGTTGGATCAATTTTCCTCGTGTGTATCCATGTTGGATCAAATGTTATGATAACGTTTCATACCAAATTCTAGGGGCTTGATGGAGACCATACAATGCTTTACTAAGCTTGTACACACGATGAGGAGATTCTGTATCTTTAAAACCTGGAGGCTTCTTGACATACACATCATCAGTGATTGGTCCATACAAGAAAGCACCTTTAACGTCCATCTGATACACCTTGAATTTCATGTATGATGCATAAGCTAGGAAGACACAAATTGATTCAAGTCTTGCAACTAGAGATAATACATCATCATAATCTATACCTTCTTCTTGGGCGTAACCTTGTGCAATGAGTCTCGCTTTGTTGCGAACAACAATTCCCCGATCGTTTGACTTGTTTCTAAACAACATTTTGTGCCTATGGTATTTTCTCCTTTAGGTAAATCAACAAGCTTCCACACTTCCTATTTTTGGAATTGTAATAACTCATCTTGCATTGCCTCAATCCAACTACTGTCCTTTAATGCTTCGGTGATGTTTTTAGGAACAATTTGAGATAGAAAACATGAGAATAAGTAGAGGTTTGCTTGTTCTGATTGACTTCTCATTGTTCTCTTATTCAATGGACCGATAATCTGAGACGTAGGATGGTTCTTGTGAATACGAGACGTTGGAAATTCATTTTCTTGAACATTAACATCCAGATTAGATTGGTTCAAGTCGGAAAGCTGATGCAATAAGTTCGAAGTATGTGGATTGAAATTAGGAACTTGAGTAAGTGAGTTGATAAAGTAATCAAGATTATCAGTAACAACTACATCATCGAAACCGATGACATTCCGGACTCAGGTTGTATAATTTTAGGACCATCATTAGGAATATGTTATGAAATATTGGAATTTTCAGAAAAGGGTTGTTCTTGTGCTTGTTGAGAGTGAGATTGATCATGAGATTCAGAATGAAATACAGGATCTTTAACAAATAAGAAGAATGGGTAATCTGGGCTAGAATCATCCATATCATCAGAATCAGAATCATCACTGAAAGATCCAAGATCTCCTCCTTGTTTCTTTTACTCACCTGGGAAGTCAAACAAGTTAGAATTAAATGAGTTTGATAGAGAATCTAAATCAAACAACCAAGCTGGACCATTTGCAACTGATGAAAAAGAGTTTTCAAAAAATTTAACATTATAAGTTTCAAGAATAACATTCGTCATAGAGTTATAAACTCTATAGGCCTTTGAAACCAATTAATATCCAACAAAAAATACATCATTAGATTTTGCATCAAATTTTCCTAGCTGGTCACTTGAATTCAAAATCGAACCTAGGCCTACTGCTGATCCATAATAGCTTCATCTTCTAACCCACAGCAGGGTCCGGAACCTTCTTCTGAATCTGTGAAGGGGAAGGACCAAACTGAGAACGATAAAGAAGGAAGAGGTGATCAAGACCAACCTTCTTAGTTGAAATATAGAAAGAGGAAAGGATGCCCATTATAAGAGATTTAAAGTCAAAAAAGAACAAGAACTATAAGGCATCCACCTCTGAACCTCAAGTTGAGTCAGAACATCTTGAAGGTGACCTAAAAGAGGCTGCTCAACCAACTCCCTTACAAGTAGAGCCTCTAGCTGCTGAGAGACCTATCTTGTCTTGGGTGTACTCTCCAAACCTAGACAGATGGTATGTCACAAAAGATGAAGGAGGTCTATAAGTATACTTTTGGTAGAATATATTTTACCTTCCTGAGCATGATCTCTTGGACATAAGGAGATAATATGAGAGCCTGAAGAATCCAGACCAACTGATGAAGAGAGGAATGGTTCTGATTCTGATGATGGCTATAAAAAAGTGAAGGATCAAGACTCATAGTACTCTTTAAGTTTTGGTAGTATCAGCCTAGGGGGAGTTTGTAAGGGTTTTGTTTTAAAGATTGATGATAACCAAATTTCTCTCAACATGCACTAAGAAACAAGAAAGTTACTTCAGAAGATTTGACCATGCACAAATAACTAAGTATCAAATCTTCCAAATCCAAAGACAGAAATCATCAAGAGCCAAAAGTGAAGTCTTTCGAAGCTTGAAGACAAAGTCTTCCGGAGCTTGAACACTAAACTCTTCCAAAGACTAAGAAGCCATGTGCCTACTGACACACTTTTGACAAAAGCTTACCAGCTTTCCGCTACCAGCCTTGAAAACTCACCAACTTATATAAGTTGGTGATTATCTTTATACTTTTGTCAACTATACATAATGGTGTCTTTGTCTATAACTTTCTACTTTATTACTTTTATCCTTATTTGAATACTATAGGATGTGAGCTATGGCATTTTATAGTCACATGTCAAAAGGCAATCTGCCTTTTGACTTTACATTGATCTTATTATCTAGATTATTGTCCAGGTGGCCTTCAAAGTATGGCCGGCTGTAGGATGTAGTATAAAGTATCTCATGTAACCAGTGTTAGGACTAAGCCTTGTACAATTGTAAAACCCTTGAGAACAATATACTTCATCCTTGAAAACCAATCTTTGTGTTTTGAGTGTTCTTATCTTTTGTTCATTGTTTCTTTGTCTGGTTCCCTATTTGATCTAGTAAGTGTGTTACCTCCAATTGTGAGACTATTATTGAACAACCATAACCTGTCCTGCAATATCTAAAGGGTCATACACTAAACAACTTTATCGAGTACACATAACCCGCCAAGATTATAATTGCTATCATTCAATTATAAATACACATTCTAAGTATTATTTATTATTATTTGATGAAAGAATAATGATTAAGTTATTGGTAACTTTAACTGTAGATTTTTAGTTACTATCAATTTCAAGCAATTTTGTGTCTTTGTTTCAAACTAGTAATATTTAATCTTACCCGTTGCATGAGTTTTGGTGTATAACTCTAGAACCAAGCATTAAAAATCACAAAGAAAACGTAGTAGTTGATACAATTACGTTTGTTGATAATAGTGTAACAATAATTATTAGTAACCCAATAGCTGCTCGTTGTGGCTTCAATCCAAAAACGATACAACACTAAACGATGGTCACTTTTTGAAATATTATCATGCCCCTTACATAACAATATGAAATAAGCAGCGTTGCATAGGAGTTTTGGTTTGTCTCGGATGAGCATAGGCTGAATACCATTGACTCAATCGAGAATTTAGCACCCAAAACCATTGCTAGCAATAAACCAAAAATAGACAACGACAATTCGATCATTATCATCGACTCGACAATACACCTCAAATAGCTTCCTTCAAATTCATATTTCGGCTCACATGAGTAGTTATTCATCATCATACCCTCTTAAAAGTAGCAAAGACACATAAATCCCTTCTTGAATGGACCTAAGTCTATCTTCATCAAAACAACAACTAACTAATTTCAATGTAGTAATAACATCACACTCAAAAACCAAAACATAAAATCAGAAAAAAAACAAGAAATTAAAGGGAAATGAAACATCACATTGGCCATTAGGGTCGCAACAGACTAACTATTTGAAAGAGGCATATAGATGAAAACAGGCACCATAGAAGGGATGCCATTGTGTGTTAAAACTGGTGGTAGCAAGAAGTGGGAACTCTCAACACCTCCTTCTGTAGAACTTAAGAAAAAGGTCACCAATGGTACCTATAAGACACTACAACCCTCTGCCCTCGACCAACAATCACCTGAAACCCCACCTAAAATGGCATAAGGTGGCCTCTCAAGAAATGTCAAAGGTAAAAAGTGGTAGATGGAGCAAAAGGTCTATGGTAGTGGCGGCGAAACAACACTAACCTCTTTATTTTCCCTCTACAAGCAACCGACACACATAGCAAATGACTGGAAAACCCACTCAAAAAGGGAAATGATAATAACAGCATGTTTGTCAAGTGGTATCAAATGCAAAAATGAGGTATACCTTTGCAAAGAGAGGTGTACCCTCATAAGTAGCGGTGGTTATGATATGCCACCACCCTCCTCCTTCTCTCTACAAGAACCACTACACACATAAAATGACCTGAAATCCTACTTAAAAGAAGAAAGGGGAGGCTTCATAAGGTTGCATAAAACGTAAAGAAAGCGGTAAATTAGCCAACAAAGAGCCCACTAAAAATGGTGGCGACACAACTGCATTATCCTCTCTCTCTCTCTCTCTCTCTCTCTCTCTCTACGAAAATCATCACACATACCATTATGATCTAAGACCCCACTTAAAAGAGGAAATGTTACACTTCATGAAGTTCTACAAAATGTAATGGAAAGGTTAAGTCACTGATTTTTTTTCATTGGTAATTAATAGATAGTGTAATGTCCAACATGATGATTATAGTCATATCTTGTGCTTGTGTAAGTCACAAATTAGCTATTTAGATATTCTAAGTATCTTAGGTAAGGTAGTATATATGAGAATGCTTAGGTGGATGTGTAGGCTCACTAGATCATATCAGGTAATAAATGATGATTTTAGAGATAGGTTAGGAGTAGCTAGTATAGAAGATAAGATAAAGGTGAAGATTAAGAAGGTTTTGGCATATGAAAAGAAAACCAATGACAAGGATAGTTAGAGTAGTTGAGACCTTTATTGTTGAAGGGATAAGGAGTAGTGGTAGGTACAAACTAAATTGGGAGGAGATGATTAGATTTACTAGAGTTACGACTCTCTGTGGTAATGGTCCAAAATAGGCGTATGTGGAGATGGTGGATTAAGGTTATAGATGTCTAGGAGAAGGTTTAGATATGTCTCATAAGTGACTTAGCTAGTAGCCCAGGCATGTTAGTATCTGATTGTTTATTTCCATTGTGGGTTTCTTATTAATCATTGCATATTGTTACTCATTGTGTGCTTCTTGTTGTCATTTGTATATTAATTGCTTATTGATCTTTACTGATCCTATATATTGTTGCTTAATGTGTGTGTTATGCTTCCACTATGTATCAGTTGTTAAGTTTGTGTTTTTGAGCGATTATTGTCATTGTGTGCTGCTTGAGCGATTATTATTATTATGTGCTCCTTGTTCATCATTCTATGTTTTTGCTCATGGTGTGCTTCTTGTTATCTACTATATATTAATTGTCTACTGACACTATGTTTTCTCCTTATTGGTTGCATTAGTGCTATTGTATGAATTATAACCAACGGTCTCACTAGAAGCAACATCTTTATCCCTAAGATAGAGGTAAGGTTCGCACACATCACATCTTCCAAATAGTAACCACTGGTCTGGTTAAAATATTAAGAATGACCATACTATATATCATAATGCCTCAGAGCATTATGGCTAAGGTGACCCATCAAGGGATACACACTCTTAAGGGGTGTTAACATATGTTAAAGGGGCAGGGAAATTAAGGATTAAACAAGCATGAATGGTTTAAAATATTTCCTAAATAGGAGTGTACTGTTAGAAATGACTATAACACCCTAGGCAAATCCCACATTGGCCGTGGACAGGAGATATTCCTGGTTCATAAGTAATGTTTGGTCTCTAATATCACCAACGCATTTTTGGGCATATTGGCTATGGATGATAGGAGAACTTCATAGTTAAACATGCTCAGGTGGCAGTGATCTAGGGATGAGTGACCTCCCTATGAAGTTTTCACCAGTACAACTAAAAGAAAATCAATGAGCTCCTCGCAGACAAAGCGAACAATATTAGTGGTATGAGGGGTCGGATGTTACAAATGGTATCAGAGCCACTCTTGTGTCATTCAGGATGGTTAGGAAAACCTTATCGAGGATGGTGAGTTCTCAAGCTCATCGAAGACGATGAGTCCAAGGGGAGGGGGAGATTGTAACATGTTAGGCGAATCCCACATCCTACAACAAATTGTAGTTCAATTGGGCATGATAACTCAAAATTGATGTTGTTTTATGATGTTATAGTGTTAGTTTGATTGTATTGTTGTTGGTTTACATCATTAGGCATAAATTTCATAGATTAAACATCTCATTCATACGTTACTACAGAGAAAACTTTAATTCTTAAGAATTTAGAGTTTTGTGATTTGTTGATGTTTCTTATGCTTTGATTATTGTTATGAACTAGTTTAGGCATAAATTAATGAATCAATAGTTGAATTTGATGAGATATTGGTGGTTGGATACTACTTTTCCAAAAGGGAAACTTCATTGATATGCTTGATTTGATTTCATGAATTGGGCATGCACGTGTGTTAGGACCTTGCTAAGTTGCTTGCTAAGAGTGTCTAATGTGTTAGAATGCGTTAGCTGGATCATTTCTATACAATGTTGGAATATTGGGCAATCTAGGATTCATGAAGCAATTGTGTAATATGATGTGATTATGTTAGAAAGTTGGGATTTATGCATGAAATATGGTATATGATCATTATGTATTGTTGATGGTTTGATTGGTATGAATCATGTTTGGGAATATGAGGATGAACATCATACACGCATGCTAATCTGAGGCCCCTACTTAGTAGGGTCAGCAGGATTTAGGATTTGAAGTAATGAGTTGCTTCACATGGCATGTAGTTTGTGATTAAACTCAATATTTTATTAAGTAGTTGAGAGTTGTTCCTATTTGTAATGAGCATGATGAGTTTTGTTAAAGTTCGCATGTGTTGTATGATAAGTTATGCTAGTATGATGATCTTGCTAGAATTTAAGGTTCATTATGTGATATACATGAATGGTTTTGCATGATAATCATAGATAATGAATTACTATAGTTGAACGAACAAGATTTCACTTAACATGTCACTAACGGGTCAAACGGGTTAAATGGGTCAACTGGGTCAAACGGGTCAATGTTTTCCAAATCACTTAAATCAACGTGTTTGATTGAGCACTTAGGGTTTCTTAAGCTATTCTGATTACATGTACTTATGTACTCATGTATTCTAGGTAACCTTTAATGGGTTATCTTTCCATTCATTATTAGCTTTGCCTTTCTTATCCGCTTGCACATCATGTTAGTTCAATGCCCTGGTTTTATACGTTCTCTTTTTGGGGGAGAACGCATACTTACTATTACAAATGCTTTAACTATTATAAGTTGTGTATTGTATAACATAATGTGATATACCAATGAAAGTCCTTACACTTTCGGATCGTTAATTAAGAAAACTAGAGGGAAATCTTGGGTAGTACTACTGGGTCTGACAAGCCTCACCCATACGGCTAGAGGTCAAGCAGGTGCAATATTGTCTTAAACAACTAACATTGTCACGACTTGGTATGTCGAGGCGGAAAGAAAACAAACAAACAACAGTCAGATTTGATCGTGAATTTAGACTAACTATCTATTTCAATACACTAGCTTTTATTTTGTAAACACTATTGTTTAGGAACACTTACAAACTCTTGAACTCACCCAATGTGTTGACACTTTAGTATGCTTTTCTCAGGTCTAGTAAGTAGGTGCACGCATGCAAACATCATGGGTCCATCATGCATTTGAATAATATTTTTTTAGCACTTGGTTTTATATTTACATTTAAACAATGGTTTGGGTGCACGTTTTGTGAAATTACACTTGAATATTTTAGGTTTTGAGTATTTACTAAACACTTTAGCAATGTTTAAACTTTTAAACTATCAGGATCTTGTTTCTTAAATTCATATAGAGTCGTTCAGTGTAAATAATGACTTGGATCCTGGTTTGTGTGAAAGATTGGTATTAGAGCCATTGGTTATAGTGAACTAGGTAGCATACATGCTAGTCTATAACCACACACTGTTAGTTAGTTACTCGTTCACTTATCCCTTACTGTATACTTATTGGCATGCACATTACCAACACTACAGTATGGCATCATCATCATCATCATCATCATCCTCATCTCTAGTATGACATGCACCAGGAAAGGAACCCAAGGTTCCTACTACCTCTTTGTTTATAGTTGGTTCTACTTCTCGACCCCTTCTCTTGTGCCTGGTATGTACCATCCGGGTGATCCTGATTTATCGGGTCATGTTTGATTCCAAGAATTGGACATGGTACCTTACCACTCTGATTAAGATGCTTGATAAAGAGCATTTTTATTGTTGACCCCTAATATTTGGAGCAATTATGTATTACCTCCTCTACCTTGCAACCCCCAGAGAGCTATCACTGTTGTGGTTGCCTCTCATGATAGGATATGACGGGAACTAGAGATTGAGTTCAAGAAGATGGATGACCAGAAAAAGAACCCCACCAGCATGTATGAAGACATGGAGGACGCGTTGCATGAGTTAGAGGGTCGTCAGGATTGGCAATCTGGGGAGATATAGACTCTTCGTGGACAGGTTGCCGAGCTGATGGCTAGTTTGACTGTGACATGAAACAAGCTACATGAGGTCTTAGGATGTATACATGAGCTAGAAAAAAAGCTAGAGCCTCAAGAGGACCTAGAGGAAGAATCAGAGAAAGTGCCCGAGGAGGAACCATAAGAGATGGAGGAGGACAGTGATGGATATGAAGTGATAGACTGATTTCCTTTATTTATTTGTCTTGGAATACATAGTTTTATTTTGTAACCTATGTGGGAAGGGTTGTTTCCCACCCAACTAAATAACTAGAAATTAGTTTGCTTATAGATGTTATAGTTGTATTATTTATTATACTTGAATGACATTAATATGTTGGATGTTACTCATTGTTATATTTTGAATGTAAAATGAAAAATGGATGTACGTGGTAGAGGATGTGGAAGAGGTCATGGTAGTGGTGCTGGTGTAATAAATATGACCCCAGAAAAATCAACAACTTTTATCAACAAGCATGTGTAGGCAGTGGTGAATGCACTTGGTTCTCAATTGGAGGTAAATGATGACTTTGGTCCTTAATCACACAAATACTCCATTAGTCGGTTTATTATATTGTTAAACTAAACATTTCAATTGTTAACTCAGGACCACCGGCTCGCACATACAAAGAGTTTATGGACTGCAAGCCTAACACCTATAATAAAGCTAAAAGGGCTGTGGGACTAGTCAAGTGATATGATAAAACCGAATCAGTTTTATAAGGCCCCGTTCTCGGAGACCCCACAGTCGGTCAATCACAGCATTAATCATATAAAATTACAATACATTTCATAAAATCATTGCAGCGGACTGATTTATCCAAAAAAAACCATTCATGCATTAATATATAATTTTGCCAAATAATACATCATTGTATTAATTCATGAATGGTCTTTTTTTTGGATAAATCAGTCCGCTGCAATGATTTTATGAAATGTATTGTATTTTTATATGATTAATGCTGTGATTGACGGACTGTGGGGTCTCTGGGAATGGGGCCTTACAAGTTGGTATCAGAGCCAAAGTTTAAGAGAAATGGGTAAATTATTTTAAAAACCTAAACTTAAACTGAGAATAGGACCAAATGGAGGGATGCCAGCCCAAGTAGCTATGTGCCATCAGGTGATTTATTTTCTTAAATATTAACCAATATTATGTGTGTGTGCTATCTAATTTATGTGCCCTTAGTAGATTTGAATACTGATGTAGTCAGGATAGAAATGCTTAGGGGATGAAGAGTAAAGTAAGTGGCTAATCACAACTAGCCACTGTAATTAGGGACTTACTATATTTGACATAGTCCGAACTATTACCTTGACTGACCGTGTTGGTGTTTGAATATTATAGTGTTTAGAAGATGGCTGGTGGTAGATCATCGAAGGCTTCTCGAGGCGGAGTACGGGGTGGCCGTGGTGCTGGACCACGTGTCATGAAGGCAAAGACTAAGACTACTGAGACGGCTCCTGCAGAGCCCGAGCTTTATCACCAGGAGGGCGGTGATGAGAGTGCTAACTTGAGAGCCTCAGTAAAGGAGGAGGTTGTGGAGGAAGTTCATCAGGTCATGCAGAAGATTCTGCCGTCTGTAGTGACCTAGGTTATTAAAGCCGTGAGGGAGGATGAGAAGAAGGAGAAAGAGGAGAGAAGGAGAACCGCTAGGCGAGGGGGCAAAGGAGTAGGTCCAAGGGAGATGGAGCAACCAGATACTGAGATGGTTGCTCCAGTGATGAGGAGGAGGAGAAGGAAGCAGTGCAGTTGACTGCGAAAGGGTTCAGCTATGGAGCATTCCAAAGATGCAGACCCTAACTTTTGATGGAAATGGTGACGCTGCTGCTGCTCACCGTTAGGTGAGAGAGATGGAGGCTGTGTTGGAGATCAGCGAATGTAGGGAGGATCAGAAGGTAAAGTTTGCTACACATTCATTTGTGGACTCGGCTTTATGTTGGTGGGATAATATTGTCCAGGCCGAGGGTAGCAGGGTTATCGGGAGGATGAGGTGGAATGAACTGAAGAAGATGGTGATTAAGGAGTTTTGTCCACATAGAGAACTTGATAAGATAGAGAAGGAGTTCTTGCAGTTAGGGGAGGGAACCATGACACACCAGTAGTACATGACAAAGTTTAAGGAGATGGCAAGACTAGTGCCAGATCAGGTAACGCCGGTGTCAAGGAAGATCAAGAGGTATATCATGGGATTGCAAGGATATATCCGGAGGCACATGATTGCTGCCCGGCCGAGTACTTTTAGGTCGGTGGTGGATTTGGTAGGGAGATTGTATGATGAGAGCGAGGTGGTTGTGGTTGAGGTGAGTAGGAAGGGTGGTGGTGATAGGAACTGAAACGGGAAACGATTTGGTCTTGGTGGTTTCACTCCAAATAACAAGAAGGCAAGAACGGATGACCGGCAGGTAGTGTCGGTAGTACAGGGGCAAAGAAATGTGGTAAGTGTGGGAGTGACCACGTGGGGGAGTGTAAGTGGGGGTTGAAAGTCTGCTTCAAGTGTGGGAGGCCCTGTCATATGGCAAAAGATTATGGGGTGATGAGGTGTTATAATTGTGGTGAAGAGGGCCATCTGAGCAGAGATTTCAAGAAGCCGAGGACTGAGAGCTCTGGGGCAAAGAAGAGGACCGAGAATGAAGGGGTGAGGGCAGGCACCAGAGCATTTACGATGACCAGGGAGGAGGCAAGGGTGGACCCTGATGTTGTGTTAGGTACGTTTCTTGTAAAACAAACTTGTGCCTCTGTGTTATTTGATTCTGGTGCTACTAGGAGTTTCATTTCTACTGCTTTCTGTGCTAAGTTGCCTATTAGAAGTAGAAGTATTGATGAGCCCTTCGATGTAGAAACTGCAATTGGTAAGTCTACCAGGATTTCCGACTTGATAGAGGATTGCGACATAGAACTGGAAGGCCATAGGTTCTCTGCTAAACTATTTGTGATGCCCCTAGGCGGATTTGATGTAGTTCTAGGGATGGATTGATTAGCAGCCTATGAGGCAAATATTGTGTGTCGTAAGAAGATGATCTGACTGACAGCGCCTGATGGGAGTTCAGTGACGATCTACGGTGATAGAGTTACTACGATTCAAAGGTGATTTCGATGGTGGTGGTTGAGAAGTGCATGAAACGTGGATGTAGTGCCTACTTGGCTTATATGAAGGATGCGGAGGTGTCAGTACCACAATTGTCTGACGTACCAGTTGTGTGTAACTTTCCAGACGTGTTCCCAGAAGATTTACCAGGTGTGCCACCGGACCGCGAGATCGAGTTTCGGATCGATTTGATACCTGGTGCTCAACCTGTTGCCAAAGCACCGTATCGATTGGCTCTGTGGAAATGAAGGAACTGATGGTTTAGTTGCAAGAGTTGATGGACAAGGGTTCATTTGACCGAGTATCTCTCCCTGAGGTGCTTCGGTCTTGTTTGTAAAGAAGAAGGATGGTAGTATGAGGATGTACATCGACTACCAAGAGTTAAACAAGTTGACGGTAAAGAACTGATATCCACTACCAAGAATTGATGACTTGTTTGATCAGCTCCAAGGTGCCCGTTGGTTTTCGAGAATAGTTACCATCAATTGAAGGTGAAGGAGCAAGATATCCCCAAACAACTTTTCGCACGTGTTATGGACACTACAAGTTTCTCGTTATGTCCTTTGGTCTAACTAACGCACCAGCTGCTTTCATGGATTTGATGAATCAAGTGTGTTGGCCGATGTTGGATAAATCAGTGACTGTGTTTATTGATGATATCCTGATTTATTCGAAGAGCGAAGAAGAGCATGCCGATCATATTCGGGAGGAATTGGAGACACTCAGAAGAGAGAAGCTGTATGCTAAGTTCTCCAAGTGTGCTTTCTGGTTACGCGAGGTTCAGTTTTTGGGTCATGTCGTAAATTCCGAAGGGATCATGGTAGACCCGGCAAAGGTTGAGGCGGTGATGCAATGGAAGTCTCTAAAGACACCATCCGAGATCCGTAGTTTCTTAGGTTTGGCGGGTTATTACAAAATGTTTATCCAAGACTTTTCCAAGCTAGCCTTACCATTGACCAAATTCACCCGCAAGGATGTTAAGTTTGTATGGCGCCTAGAACAGGAGAATGCTTTTGAAGAGTTAAAGGCAAGACTGACTCAAGCTCCTGTCTTGGCATTACCCGAAGAGAGCGAAGACTTAGTGGTTTATTCGGATGCTTCTTATTCGGGGTTGGGTTGCGTGCTGATGCAACGAGGAAGAGTAATAGCCTATGTGTCCCGACAGTTGAAAATTCATGAGGTTAATTACCCTACTCATGACTTGGAGCTAGCAGCTGTGGTCTTTGCATTGAAGATTTGGAGGCACTACTTGTACAGGATGAAGTGCATTATCTTCACTGACCATAAAAGCTGGAAATACTTCTTTGAGCAGAAAGACCTCAATATGAGGCAAAGGAGGTGGCTAGAATTGATCAAGGATTATGATTGTGAGATCCATTATCATCCAGGCAAGGCCAACGTAGTGGCAGATGCCCTTAGCCGAAAGGAGAGACCCGAGCCAATCCAGGTCAAAGCTTACCAGTTGGTGATGACCTCCGATGTGATGACACAGGTCAAGGGGTTCCAAGATGAGGCATTGAAAGAAGATCACCTTAACTCTAAAAGGATGAGAGGTCTAGTCACGGAGTTGGGTGAGAATACTCTCGGAGTTATAACCCGCTTTGGGGGGATGTGGATCCCTCCTTATGGAGACCTATGTGGGCGAATCATGGATGAAGCTCATAAGACTCGATACTCCATTCATCCTGGTGCTACCAAGATGTATCATGATATGAAGAAAGATTACTGGTGGACGGGTATGAAGCGTGACATGACGGAGTATGTGGGTAAGTGCCTCACTTGCTTGCAAGTGAAGGCAGAGCATCAGAAGCCATACGGAAGATCCAACCTTTAGATATACCCGAGTGTAAGTGGGAGCACATCACCATGGACTTCATTACGAAGTTACCACGTATGGCAAGGGGGTACGATACTATATGGGTGATAGTTGACTGTTTGACGAAGAGTGCTCACTTTCTACCGATCCTCGAGACATATTCATCTGAGAGGTTGGTAGATCTATTCATCAAATAGATTATGACCCATCATGGTGTACCAGTGTCTATCGTGTCTGACCCTGACACTCGGTTTACATCTATGTTTTGGAAAAGATTCCACGATGCAATGGGTACGAGGTTGCATATCAGTACGGCTTACCATCCTCAGAAAGATGGTCAGTCAGAAAGAACTATACAGACGCTTGAGGATATGCTCCGAGCATGCGTCATTGATTTTGGAGGAAGTTGGGACGAACACTTACCGTTAGCTGAATTCTCATACAACAACAGTTACCATGCCAGCATTGGTATGCCACCATATGAGATGCTATACAATAGAATGTGTAGAACGCCTGTATGTTGGGGTGACATCGGACAGAAGGAGTTGAGGAGCGTTGAAGTGATCGAGGCTACGACTGAAAAGTTGGAGAAGATCAAGGCCTTTATGAAGGTGGCAAAAGATAGGCAAAATTCGTATGCTAACAAGAGGCATATACTGATTGAATTAAAGATGGATGATAGAGTTATGCTGAAGGTTTCACCTTGGAAGGGGATCATTCGGTTCAGAAAGCGGGGTAAGCTGAGCCCGAGGTATATAGGACCTTTTCGAATCATTGCTCGAGTAGGAGAGGTGGCCTATAGGTTGGAGCTATCCGATGAGTTAAGTGGGATTCATCCAACATTCCATGTATCTCATCTGAGAAAGTGCTTGGCCAACAAGAATATGATTATGACACTGGAGGACATTGAAGTGGATGAACGGCTCAATTATGTAGAGTAACCGGTGGCCATCATTGACAGAAAAGAGAAGAGATGACGTAATAAAGTGATTACACTGGTGCAGGTACAGTGGAGGCACAGGAAGGGATCCGAGTCTACGTGGGAGACTAAGGAAGAGATGAGACAGTATTACCCACAACTGTTCTAGGAGTGACAGGTTTCGGGGACGAAACCTCTATAAGGGGGGTGGACTTGTAACACCCGAAAATTTACCAAAAAAAAAAAAGAAAAGAAAAGAAAAGTATAAATAAAGAATGGTGAAATAACCCAAGTTAAGGGGCAAAAAATGTGCAAGAGGCAAATTTCATTATTATTATGTTTAAAAGAAGCATGGCTGCGCACTATCACCTTTCTACCACTCTCTCGGCTGCAAAAAGGAAAAAGAAGAAGGCAGAAGTTTTTCCATCGGTTTCTAGTAAGAGAAACCTTCGAAAGGTGAGTGTTTTGTGTGTTTTTTCTTTGTTTCAGCTGGATTTTCAGATTCTGGACCGGGTTTTATGTGTTTCTATGTGTTTAGTTGCTTCTTTACGTGTGTATAGGTGTTTGAACTCCTTGTGCTCTCGAGTTTGGTGGAGTTTTGCTTGAAGGCTGCAATAGGTGAGTTCTAGATCCCTGGTTTTTTTTGTTTTAAACTTGTTTTGGGGCTGAAAATGTATGTAACTAACTTTTTATGACTTTCAGCATGTCTATATCCCTGTTTATGCGGGTGGGTGTATGTTTGGGTATGCTTGTTTGTGTTTCATGTTTATATGCTTGTTTTAAGTGCTTAGTATGTTAGTTATGGGTTAAGAACATGTTAGAATGATAATTTGGGTCTGAAATAGTGTAAGTTCGAATTGGACACTGCCCATGCGCCCAACATGTTAGAATGTTAGAGAGAGAAAACGGCAGCATAGAGAGCGAAAGTGAAGAATCCAAGTGTTTGAGGTATGTAACTCGTGTAGTAACTCATGTTATGTACTAAGAATGGATTATTGATGAATATAATGCATGGTTATGTAGTTTTCATTCGGCAAAAAGCTTCGGAAAGGTTGTGTTTGTGCTAGAACGTCAAGAGGTGAGTTTCTAGTCCCCTTTTTACGCAAGTTTTTACGTTTAGGGCTATTATGCATATTAAAATGGTTGTTTATGCTTGAGTTGATGTTTTTATGATGTTAAGCATGTTAGATCAGCCTAAGACATGATAAGTTATGACTGGGCGGGAAAAATTCATAGTTTTCGCGCAAGCTGTTAAGTTGTACTTTATGAAATTTGAATCTACAAAGTTCTCGCACGAAAGAAAATAGTTCTCGCACGACAGGTAGTTCTCGTGTGATGGGAAGTACTCGCACGATATGTAAGTTTTCGCGTGACCTGTAGTTTTCACGTGACGTGTAAGTTCTCGCACGACAGAGATGTATTGATTTTTAGGATTTGAATGTGGTAAGGTTCTTGCGCGAGAGGCTAGTTCTTGCAAGAGATGATGCTGATGTATGACTAAGTTTTCACATGGTATGCTGCGATGTGTGATGTGTTATCTTTTCACGTTAAAATGACTTTAAAATGTTATGTTTATGATTTGAATTTACATGATATGTACGTATACGTAAGTAAAGTATTATGTAACTAAAGTGAAAGATAACGATGATGAAAACGAAGAACGTAAAGAACGAATAAAAGTCTTGCAAGCAAAATGATGGAGCTTCACAACTCAATAAGATAGTTGTTTGCTCAACTTTGTGCGGTTTAGCTAACCCTTGATGATGCGCACAGGGGTCCAATCCTTGAGATTGACCAAGATGTGATGGGAGCCTTGTCACTTACCCCGGTACTGTGTCAGTTTCGGCATGACGTGGGGGTTTATTTATAAACCCCGGCACAGTACCAGCTTTTGCATGACGTGGGGGTATAGCATATGGCAGGATCTATGTAAATATGAATGATGTTAACAAATGAAAGAACGAAAACGAATGATGAATGATGACGAATGATGATGAATAATAATGAAAGATAATAAATAATTATTATCAAGATTTATGTATGATGTATGATCCCGTACGATATAAAGGAAATGTTTTAACGTAAAGTAAAATATTTTATTATAAAACTAGAACACACTCAGCGTTGTTGACTCATGTATGCATAATAGTTGGCAGGTAATTGTTGATGCTGAGGAGGTGCAGGCATGGATGCATAAGCTTCTGGGGATGATTCGAGTTTGGCATCCATAATTTTGAGAATGTTATTGTATTAAGACAATTTTTGAGATGTAAACGAAACGATGTGATGATTTGACATGATTTAATTTATTAATGAAAAGTTATATTTTCGCTGCAACATGATGTGTTTTAAATGTTTTATGCGATGATTGACCAATTGTAAGCGTCTCGGGAACGGGGCCTTACAAGTTGGTATCATAGCCAAAGTTTAAGAGAGTTGGGTACAATATTTTTAAAACCTAAAACTTAAACTGAGAATGAGACGAAAGGGAAGGGATGCCAGTCCTAGTAGCTACATGCCTGCAGGTAAAGGTTTTATGTAAACGTTTTATGTACGTTAATAGAAAAAGGAATTATGTGCGCGTGTTATGTGTTTTATGTGTCTTTAATCGATTTCAATACTAATGTAGTTAGGATAGGAAATGCTTGGGGAAGGAAGAGTAAAGTAAGTGGCTAATCACAACTGGCCATTATGATTAGGGACTTACTATACTTGACATGATCTGAGCTATTACCCTGAATGACCGTGTTGGCGTTTGAATCTTAAAGAGCTTAGAGATGGCTGGTGGTAGATCTTTGAGGGCTTCTCGAGGTGGAGGTCATGATGGACGTGATGCTGGGCTGCATGTCACGAGGAACAGGGCTAGGACGGCTGAAACGGTTCCTGAAGAACCCGAGCTTCATTACCATAAAGGTGGGGATGAGAGGGCTAATTTGTGGGCCTCAGTGAAGGAGGTAGTGGTTGAAGAGGTCCATAAGGTCATGCAGATGATTCTGCCATTTATGGTAACCGAGGTTTTTAGAGCCGTGAGGGAGGATGAGAGGAAAGAGAAGGATAAGAAAAGGAAAACCATTAGGAGAGAGGGAGAAGAAGGAGGTCCAGGGGAAAGGGAGCAACCCGATACTGAGATGGTCGTCTCTAGTGATGATGAGGAGGAGGAAGCAGTGCAGGAAACTGTAAAGGGATGTAACTATGGGGCATTCCAGAGATGCAAGCCCCCGACGTTTGATGGGAATGGAGTGCTACTGCTGCTCACTGTTGGGTGAGGGAAATGGAGGCTGTGTTGGATATCAGTAAGTGCAGGGAGGAGCAGAAAGTGAAGTTTGCTACCCGTTCGTTTGTGGATTTGGCCTTATGCTGGTGGGACAACCTTGTCCAGGTCGAGTGAAGCAGAGCGATTGGAAGGATAAGGTGGAGTGAACTGAAGAAGCTGGTGATCGAGGAGTTTTGTCCTCATAGGGAACTCGACAAGATCGAGAGAGAATTCCTGTAGTTGGAGGAGGGAACCATGACACACCAGCAGTATACGACTAAGTTCAACGAGATGGCGAGGCTGGTGCCTGAGCATGTGACACCCGTGTCCCGAAATATCAAGAGATACATCCAAGGTCTGCCAGCGGATATCTGCAGACACATGATCGCCGCTCAGCCAAGTACGTTTAGGTCAGAGTTCGATCTGGTGGGGAGGTTATATGATGAGCGAGAAGCGGCGGCAGAGGTGGATGTGAAGAAGAAGTGGAACAATGATTGGAATGGGAATAGGAAGCGGAACAACGGTGGTGGTGTTGTGACTGGAGGTAAGAAGATGAGAGTTAATGATTGGAAGGCAATATCAAGGAGGGAGAAGGCATGCAAGAAGTATGGGAAGAAGCATGTAGGAGAATGTAAGTAGGGATTGAATCTCTGCTTTCTATGTGGGAAAGAGGGCCACATGGCAAGAGATTGTTGCGTGGTTAGGTTTTTCAATTATGGCGAGATGGGGCACGTGAGCAGAGACTGCAAGAAGTTGAGGGCTGAGAGCTTCGGACAAAGAAAGGGATTGAGAAGGAGGTGCAGAGGGTGAAGGCCAAGGTATTCACTATGAACCGGGAGGAGTCTAGGGTGGACCCTGATGTTGTGTCAGGTACATTCCTAGTAAACCAAACTTGTGCCTCTGTGCTTTTTGATTCTGGTGCTAGTAGGAGTTTTATTTCTATAGCCTTCTATGGTAAGTTGCCCATTAGGAGTAGGAAGATTGATGAGCCCTTTGATGTAGAAACTGCCATTGGTAAGTCTAGCAGGATTTCTGATGTGGTAGAGGATTGTGACATAGAGTTGGAGGCCATAGGTTCCATGCTAGGTTGTTTGTGATGTCTTTAGGTGGATTTTATATAGTCCTAGGGATGGATTGGCTAGGAGCCTATGAGGCAAACATCGTGTGTCACAAGAAGATGATTCGATTGAACTTGCTCGATGGGAGTTTGGTGACGATTTTTGGTGATAGAGTTGGTACGGTCCTGAAACTAATTTTGATGGCTATGGCAGAGAAGTATATTAGGTGTGGATGTGGTGCCTATATGGCTTATGTGAAGGATGTGGATGCGTCAATACCATGATTGTCGGATATACCGGTCATGTGTGACTTTCCTGACGTATTCCCGAAAGATCTATCAGGTCTGCCACCTGACCGCGAGATCGAGTTCCAGATCGATTTGATACCTGGTGCCCAACCTGTTGCTAAGGCGTCATATCGTCTAGCTCCCTCCGAGATGAAGGAAATGATGACTCAGCTGTAAGAGTTGCTGGATAAGGGGTGGGTTCATTCAATTTAGTATCTCTCCATGGGGTGCTTCGGTCTTATTTGTGAAGAAGGATGGTGGTATGAGGATGTGCATCGATTACCGTGAGCTGAACAAGTTGACAGTGAAGAACCGGTATCTGTTACTGAGGATTGATGACTTGTTTGATCAGCTCCAGGGTGCCAGTTGGTTCTCAAGGATAGACCTCCGATTTGGTTACCATCAACTGAAGGTGAAAGAGCAGGATATTCCTAAAACAGCTTTTCGTACGCGTTATGGACACTACGAGTGTCTCGTGATGTCTTTTGGTTTAACCAATGCACCAGCTGCTTTTATGGATTTGATGAATCGGGTGTGTCGACCTATGCTGGATAAATCAATGAATGTTTTTATCGATGATATCCTGATTTATTCAAAGAGCAAAGAAGAGCATGCCGGTCACCTTCGGGAAATGCTGGATACGCTTAAAAGAGAGAAGTTGTATGCCAAGTTCTCCAAATGAGCATTCTGGTTGCACGAGGTTTAGTTTCTGGGTCATGTGGTCAACCCGGAAGGGATTATGGTAGACCCGGTGAAAGTTGAGGCGGTGATGCAATGGTAGTCTCCAAAGACGTCATCTGACATTCGTAGTTTCTTGGGTTTCATACTACAGGAGATTCATCCAAGACTTCTCCAAGATAGCTTCACCATTGAATAAGTTGACCCGTAAGGATGTGAAGTTTCTATGGGGTCTAGAGCAGGAGAAAGCTTTCAAAGAGCTAAAGACATGGTTGACTCAAGCTCTCGTCTTGACGTTACCCGAAGGGAATGAAGACTTGGTGCTCTATTCGGGATTAGGTTGCGTGCAATGCAACGTGGGAAAGTCACATCCTATGCGTCCCGACAGTTAAAGATCCATGAGGCTAACTACCCTACTCATGATTTGGAGTTGGCGGTTATGGTCTTCGCATTGAAGATTTGGAGGCACTACTTGCACGGTACGAAGTGCACTATCTTCACTGACCACAAGAGCTTGAAGTACTTCTTCGAGCAGAAGGATTTGAACATGAGGCAAAGGAGATGGTTGGAGCTGATCAAGGACTATGATTGCGAGATCCATTACCATCCGGGTAAGGCAAACGTGGTGGCAGATGCCCTTAGCCGAAAGGAGAGACCCGAGCAGATTCGGGTAAAGGCTTATCAAATGATCATGACCTCTGATATGATGAAGCAGGTCAAGGAATTCAAGATGAAGCTCTGACGGAGGATCGGATTAACTCCAAGCGGATGAGGGGTCTAGTGTGGAGTTGGGTGAGAACACTCTCGGTGTTAGAACCCAATTTGGGTGGATGTGGATTCCTCGTTATGGAGATCTACGAGGAAAGATCATGGACGAGGCTCAAAAGACTCGATACTTGATTCACCCCGATGCCACGAAGATGTATCAGGATATGAAGAAAGATTACTGGTGGCCGGGAATGAAGTGTGACGTAGCGGAGTATGTGAGTATGTGCCTTGTGTGCAAGTGAAGGTGGAGCATCAAAAACCATACGGAAGATCCAACCTTTGGATGTACCCGAATGGAAGTGGGAGCATATCACCATCGACTTCATTACAAAGTTACCGCGTATGGCGAGGGGGTACGATGCCATAAGGGTGATAGTAGACCGTCTGACGAAGGGTGCTCACTTTCTGCCTATCTGTGAGACGTATTCATCTGAGAGGTTGGTGGATCCGTTCATCAAGGAGATTGTGACTCATCATGGCGTGCCAGTGTCTATCGTGTTTGACCGTGACACTCGGTTTACATCAAAGTTTTAGAAGAGATTTCACGATGCGATGGGGACGAGGTTACACATCAGTACGGCTTGCCATCCTCATACAGATGGTTAGTCGGAAAGAACCATTCAGATGCTTGAGGATATGCTCTGGACATGCGTCATTGATTTCGGAGGTAGTCAGGACGGACACTTACTGTTAGTCGAGTTCTCATATAACAACAGTTATCATGCCAGCATTGGTCTGCCTCCTTATGAGATGCTATACGTAGGAAGTGTAGAACGCCCGTATGTTGGGGTGATATCAGACAGAATGAGCTAGGGATTATTGAGGTGATCAAGGGTACGACCAAAAAGTTGGAGAAGATCAAGGCCTTTATGAAGGCAGCAAAGGATAGGTAGAGATAGTATGCCGATAAGAGACGTAGACCGATCGAATTCAAGGTGGGTGATAGAGTTATGTTAAAGGTCTCGCCTTGGAAAGGGACCATTCAGTTTAGAAAATGAGCAAAGCTAAGCCTGCGCTATATAAGGCCTTTTCGAATCATTGCTTGAGTAGGAGAGGTGGCTTACAAGTTAGAGCTACCCGATGAGTTAAGTGGAATTCATCAGACGTTCCATGTATCTCATCTAAGAAAGTGCTTAGCCGATTAAGATATGATCGTGCCACTAGAGGATATCGAGGTAGATGAACGATTTAATTATGTGGAGCAACTAGTGGACATCATTGATAGAAAGGAGAAAAGGCTAAGGAATAAAGTGGTTCCACTTGTGCGAGTACAATCGAGACACTGAAAGGGGTTCGAGTCTACATAGGAGACTGAGGAAGAGATGAGGCGGTATTACCCACAACTATTTGAGGGCTGACAGGTTTTGAGGACGAAACCCAAATAAGGGGGGTGGACTTTTAAAGCCCGAAAATGTCAAAGAAATGAAGGCAGAATGAAGTTCTCGAGCATGAACCTCATGCGAAACGTTCAAGCTGGGTATAAATAGCTGAGAACACCCAGTCTGACCCATTTTTGCACGAGAAGTACTGCTGTTAGATAGAGAAAACGACTGCATAGAGAGTGAAAGTAAAGAATCCAAGTGTTTGAGGTATGTAACTCATGTAGTAACTCGTGTTATGTACTAAGAATGGATTATTGATGAATATAACACATGGTTATGTAATTTTCGTTTGGCAAAGGCTTCAGGAAGGTTGTGTTTGTGCTAGAACTTCAAGAGGTGAGTTTCTAGTCCCCTTTTTACGCAAGTTTTTATGTTTTGGGGCTATTATGTATACTAAAATGCTTGTTTATGCTTGAGTTGATATTGTTATGATGTTAAGCATGTTAGAACAGCCTTAGACGCGATATGTTATGACTGGGAGGGAAAAACCCATAGTTTTCGCGCGAGCTGTTAAGTTGTACTTTATGAAATTTGATTCTACAAAGTTCTCGTGCAAAAGGGAATAGTTCTCGTACAACAGGTAGTTCTCGCGTGATAGGAAGTCCTCGCGCGATATGTAAGATTTCGCGCGACCTGTAGTTTTCACGCGACCTGTAAGTTCTCCCACGACAGAGATGTATTGATGTTTAGGATTTGAATGTGGTAAGGTTCTTGCGCGAGAGGCTAGTTCTTGCAAGAGATGATGCTGATGTATGACTAAGTTTTCGCATGGTATGCTGTGATGAGTGATGTGTTATCTTTTCACGTTAAAATGACTTTAAAACGTTATGTTTATGATTGAAATTTACTTGATATGTACGTATACGTAAGTAAAGTATTATGTAATTAAAGTGAAAGATAACGATGATGAAAATGAAGAACGTAAAGAACGAATAAAAGTCTTGCTAGCAAAATGATGGAGGTTCACAACTCAATGAGGTAGTTGTTTGCATAACTATGTGCGGTTTAGCTAACCCTTCATGATGCGCACAGGGGTTCAATCCTTGAGATTGACCAAGATCTGATGGGATCCTTTTCACTTACCCCGGTACTGTGTCATCTTCGACATGACGTGGGGGTTTATTTATAAACCCCGGCACAGTACCGGCTTTTGCATGATGTGGGGGTATAGCATACGGCAGGATCTATATAAAGATGAATGATGTTAACGAATGAAAGAACGAAAACGAACAATGAATGATGACGAATGATGATGAATTATGATGAAAGATAATAAATAATTTTTATCAAGATGTATATATGATGTATGATCACGTACGATGTCAAGGAAATGTTTTAACGTAAAGTAAAGTATTTTGTTATAAAACTAAAACTCACTTAGTGTCGCTGATTTTTGTATGCATAATAGTTGGCAGGTAATTATTGATGCTAAGGAGGTGCGGGCATGCATGCATAAGCTACTGGGGATGATTCGAGTCTGGCATCCATATTTTTGAGAATGTTATTGTATTAATACAATTTTTGAGATGTAAATGAAACGATGTGATGATTTGACATGATTTAATTTATTAATGAAAAGTTATATTTCCGCTGCAAAATGATGTGTTTTAAATGTTTTATGTGATGATTGACCAATTATAAGCGTCTCAGGAATGGGGCCTTACAGCCATTTGAGATTTTGGAAAGAATTGGTCCAGTGGCGTAAAGACTTAATTTACCCATTTATTTGAGTGGAGTTCATAATGTTTTTCAGGTCTCGAACTTGAATAAGTGTTTATCCGACGAGACTTTGGTTGTACCACTTGAGGAAGTACAAGTAGATGAACAACTGCGTTTTATCGAAGAACTGATTGAGGGTATGGATCGTGAGGCCAAGACCCGTAAGAAGAGAAAGATACCTATAGTTAAGGTTCGCTGGAACTCAACACGTGGACTGGAATTCATGTGGGAACATAATGATCAGATAAAGCTTATGTACCCTATTTGTTCGAAACGACAACGACAGCCGGTGAAGGTAACGATTAAATTTCTAGGCTAAATTTTTTTAACATGGGGATGATGTGACAAATCACGATTCTTTTGTGCCAATGCAGTAGACTAGTGATGTAACGCAATTATGTAATGTAATTTTCGGGAAGAAAATTCTTTCAACATGGGGATAATGTGACCTCCGATAATTTTTCATTATGAAAACTTCGTTAGTTCCATTAGGTCTTACGTACACGTGTCGTGAGCACACACTAGTTTTCGTTGAAAATTTGTGACTTAACAAATAATTAATATCGATTAACTAATAGTAACTTAATTAATAATTTTGATTATTAACATGTGGTTGTGCGAATAAAAATTTTAAGTATTAGTTACGGGATTCACTTTACAATGTGACTATGTGTGATACATGATTTCATATATGGTGTTTACCAATGGGATTTCATATAGTTGTTGGTTAATAATGTTCTTGTGTATGTGGTAAAATTATTTAAAGTGTAGAAAAATTAGTTTTTACAATGTGTAAACAAGTGTAGAAAAAAATAGTTTTTACAATGTGTAAACAAGGAGGGTTTATTTTGAAACATTTATTAAACTTAATATTAATAAAAAACAAACCCTGGATCCTCCCCCCACACACCTTGTCACGGCCGACCATCCCACACCCCCATCCCTTGTGATTTTGATTCAAGAACAAGCAAACCATTCGATTTTGATTAGTTCCAAGTGATACTACATTGTAGCAAGTGCAATTCTCGATCATTACGAGATTAAGGTGAGATTTTGATTCTTTTTTCATAATTTTTGATCTTAGAACAAACTTTAGCTCAATTGGGGCAAGATAACTCGAAATTGATGTTGTTTGATGATGTTATAGTGTTAGTTTGATTGTATTGTTGTTGGTTTACATGAGCTAAGCACAAATTTCATAGATTTAACATCTTGTTCATCGTTACTATAAGAGGACACTTTAATTCTTGAGAATTTATTGTTTTTTGATTTGTTTATGTTTCTTATGCTTTGATGATTGTTATGAACTAGTGTAGGCATAAACTTGATGAATCACTCGTTGAATTTGATGAAATATTGGTGGTAGGATACTATTTTCCCGAAAGGGAGACTTTATTGATATGCTTGATTTGATTTCATGAATTGGGCATGCACGTGTGTTTGGACCATGCTAGGTTGCTTGTTGAGAGTGTCTAATGTGTTAGAATACATTAGTTGGATCGTTTCTATATAATGTTGGAATATTAGGCCATCTAGGATTCATGAAGCAATTGTGCAATGTGATGTGATTATTTAGAAAGTAGGGATTTGTGCATGGAATATGGTATCTGATCGTTATGTATGGCTGATGGTTTGATTGGTATGAATCATGTTTGGGAATATAAGGATGAACATCATACACGCATACGTATCTAAGGCCCCTACTTAGTAGGATCGGCGAGATTTAAGATTTGAAGTAGTGAGTTGCTTCACATGGCATGTAGTATGTGATTAAACTCAATATGTGATTAGGTAGTTGGGATTTGTTCCTATTTGTAATGAGCATGATGAGTTTTGTTGAGGTTCATATGTGTTGTATCATAAGCTATGCTAGTATGATAATCTTGCTAGAATTTAAGGTTCATTATGTGATATACGTGAATGGTTTTGCATGATAATCATAGATAATGAATTACTATACCAGAACGAACAAGATTTCACTTAACATGTCACTAACAGGTCAATTAGGTCAACTGAGTCAAACGGGTCGATGTTTTCCAAATTACTTAAATCAATGTGTTTGATTGGACACTTAGGGGAGAACGCATATTTACTTTTACACAAGCTTACTGTTATAAGTTGTGTATAGTATAATATAGTGTGATATGCCAATGAAAGTCCTTACACTTTCGGATCGTTAATTAAGAAAACTAAAAGAAAATCTTGGGTAGTACTACTGGGTGTGAGAAGCCCCACCCATACGATTAGAGGTCAAGCGGGTGCAAATTGTCCTAAACAATTAACATTGTCACGACTTGGTATGTCGGGGCTGAAGGAAAACAAATGGACAACAGTCAACTTTGATCGCAAAATCACTGTTATTAATACTTATGTATTTAGACTAGCTATCTATTTCAAGACACTAGCTTATCTTTTACAAACACTATGGCTTATGAACACTTATGAACTCTTAAACGCACCAACCATTGTGTTGACACTTTAGTATACTTTTTCAGGTCGTTACTAGCAGGTGCATGCAGGCACATCATGGGTCTTGCATGCATTTGAATAGTCTTTTATTAGCGATTGGTTTTATATTTACATTTAAACAATGGTTTGGGCTCGTATATTGCACAATTACACTTGAATACTTTGGGTTTTGAGTAATTACAAAATGCTTCAGCTATGTTTAAACTTTTAAACTCTGAGGTTCTTGTTTGTGAAATTCATATAGATTCGTTCAGAGTAACTAGTGACTTGTATCTAGGTTTATTCACACGGCTCACGGTAAAATCCCGCACGTGAATTTTGAGGGTGTGACAACGACGATTGCATTCTTTTTTTCAAATTTCACTACTATAAATACTAAACTATTTTATATATTTTACACATAATCAAATTTCACTTTTATAAACAAAATCAAATTTTTACACACAAGCAACGATAAACTCAAACAACCTACATATCTTTTTTGGTGGAACCAACTATTCTCCAGGTTCCAAACGCTTTTGGATCACTTCCAAATACTCCAAACATTCTATTTGATAATATAATTTTTTTTTATATATTGTAATATTATTTCTATCTTTTGAGATATAAATGTGGATGTTTCGCCGGTTGAATAAGAGCCCGTACCATCCATCGAACATGACAATGAGGTGTTATTGGTGGAAAAGTTGAAATATTCTATTGCCCGCCTACCAAAGAGAAATGATTAGTTTAAAAAGTGAAGAAATATACAGAACACACAAATAGATGAGGACATTAAAAATCTTTTTGAAAACATAAATTATTTAAAGGGATTAGATCGTCAACTTGTCGAGGAAATAAAAGAAAATATGAGGATCAAGTACGAGTTTTTTTAGTTTTTTTATTCTATGTTTTTTCATTACTGTGAATGTTTAATCTATTTTGCAATGTTAGATAAAAGTAATCTAATAATAATATAAATGTTTATTATTGTATTTAAAATAAACTAGAATGGTCCCTTGTGCATTCCGGTGGGAGATTATGTTTGGCATATGTTTAACATTTGATAATAAGCTTTTAAAGTATTTTGGGTTATAAAACCTAATCTGAGGGATAGGGCTAAGGTTGTTGAAATAGCTCATGAAGAGCCCGAGCTTCATCACCATGAAGACGGGGATGAGAGTGCTAATCTAAGGGCCTCATGAAGCAGGCAGTGGTGGAGGAAGTTCATCAAGTCATGCAGACGATTCTACCGTCTGTGGTGACTGAGGTTATTAGAGCCGTGAAGGATGATGAGAGGAAGGAGAAACAGGAGCAGCAGAATTCTGCTAGGCGAGAGGGCGAAGGAGGAGGAGCAAGGGAAAAGGGGCAACCAGAGACTGACATGGTCGTCTCCAGTGATGATGACGAAGAGGAAGCAGTACACGAAACTACAAATGGGTGCAACTATGGGGCATTCCAGAGATGCAAGCCCCCGATATTTGATGGGAATGGGAGTGCTGCTGCTGCTCACCGATGGGTGAGGGAGATGGAGGCGGTACTTGATATCAGCGAGTGCCGAGAGGATCAGAAAATGAAGTTCGCTACCCACTCATTTGTGGATTCAACCTTATGCTGGTGGGACAACATTGTCCAGGCCGAGGGTAGCAAGGCGATTGGGAGGATGAGGTGGATTGAACTGAAGAAGCCGGTGATCGAGGAGTTTTGTTCTCACAGGGAACTCGACAAGATCAACAGAGAGTTCCTGCAGTTGGAGGTGGGAACTATGACGCATCAGCAGTACACAACTAAGTTTAATGAGATGGCGAGGATGGTGCCAGAGCATATGACACCCGTGTCATGGAAAATAAAAAGATACATCCAGGGTTTGGCGGCGGATATCCGAAGACATCTAATCGCCGCTCGGCCAGGTGCGTTCAGTTTGGTGTTTGATCTGGTGGGGAGACTGTATGACGAGCGAGAGGTGGTGGCATTGATGGATAAGAAGAAAAAGTGTGGCAATGATAGGAATGGGAATGAGAAGCGTTATAATGGTGGTGGTTTTGTGGCCGGAGGTAAGAAGACGAGAGTTGACGATCGGAAGGTGATAACAGAGATGGAGAAGGCATGCAAGAAGTATGGGAGAGACCACGTAGGGGAGTGTAAGTGGGGATCGAACGTCTGCTTTCAGTGTGGGAAGGAGGGTCACATAGCAAGGGATTGTCGTGTAGTGAAACGTTACAACTGTGGTGAGACTGGGCACATGAGCAGAGACTGCAAGAAGTCGAGGGCCAAGAGCTTCGGGGGAAAGAAGGGGACTGAGAAGGAGGGCAGAAGGTGAAGGCCAGTAGTAAACCAAACTTGTGCCTCTATGCTTTTTGATTCCGATGCTAGTAGGAGTTTTATTACTGCTGCCTTTTATGATAAGTTGCCCGCTAGGAGTAGGAAGACTGACGAGCCCTTCGATGTAGAAACCGCCATTGGTAAGTCGATCAGGATTTCTGATATGGTAGAAGACTGTGACATAGGGTTGAAGGCCATAGGTTCTGTTGGTCCATTTGATCGAATATCAGTACACTTGTGTGGTTGATTCGTTCAATATCAACAATAATGCCAAACAACAAACACAATGATGAAGAAGAACAACCAAAAGTATTCAATCATAAAGCAATAATGATCCAATACATTAAAAGGTAACAAAGCTCAATATATTTTTATGAAGAACCAGCTTACACAGAGACTTGCAACAATGATAAACGTTTAGGGTTTTTGTAAGGATTGCCAACAAAGAACAAGATCAAACAATATATATAGTAGGTATAGTTTCGCTGACAGTTTCGCTGTCAGCCAAAATATTCTGCCACTGACACAGTTACGCCCGGCAGAGCCTGACAATTTCGCCGGGTGAAACTAGCAGCTTGCTATGAGCAAAACTACAGTTTCGGTCATAGTTTCGCTGGGCAGGAAAACATAACAAACTTACAAAAGGAAACTAACATTAAACCTATTACAATTAAACATAAATAATATCTAATCTATGGTGAGTCCAACCTATACTTGATCTTCAATACTCCCCCTAGGTTGGATCTCACCGTCTTGATCAATCTTCATTTGTCTTTTCAGCTCCGGTATCTTCCACCGCGTCAGATCTTTCTTCGTTACCTCCTGCGGCTTCATCCTCTGCACGTGCACTTGCCTGAGCAAATTGTCTTGTTAAGTCCCTCACGTCCATCCCCAACACATCTTCTTGCCAAACCTTCTGGGCTAGCTCCCTCACTTCAGTTCTAACACCCCTTACCTTGTTAGCAACCTTCATAAACAGGCTTGCTTCTTTGCGCGTCATAGCTCCAGCCCCAGCTTTAATGTGATTTTCACACAACATCACCAGATCTTCATCAGAAAATGAAAATATCTCCATTGGATCAAAAAGTCTCATTTCAGCTCCATCCTTTACGCGAATCACTGCCTCCCCCGTGTTGTTATCATAAAACCATTTTTCAAACTTCTCAAGCCTTTTGGGAAGGGGGTCAGGTAACCTCACTAGACTCACTATCTTCGGGGGCTTCACTCTCAACACAATCCGACCCTTTCCCGTCTCCCAATCCTTATCCTTCTTTGACCTCCGCCTCTCTGCCTTCATAAATCCAAAACCCTCGAAGTTATCATTCAGCCCTTTCTTTATTTCTTCCTCCAACATCTTAGCCCTCTCACTCAAATCAGAATCTATCAAAGGAATTACAGCTAATCTCCTCAGATCCCATTTAGGTAAGGTCTTGAATGCCTTCCTTTTATGCAGGTAAGAGATGCCTCCCCCTCTTCTCTTAATCATGAGCATTTTGAGTCCAGGGTTGTATTTCCAGCTAATGATTTTCTTATCCGCCTCCTTCTTGCTGGGCCCCTGAACATTTTGAAATAATGGGGTTATTTCCTCAGCCTCCTTCTCCTTAACGAACCACTCATCCTTATCCATTTCAAACACACAATTTTCATCCTAGCCCTTCTTGGCCACATACGTCAATGGTCGTTCATCCACCTCATAATAATCATGTTCTAAATCATAGTCAACCAGTTGCTCATCCTCTACCTCCTCATCTATCAAACTCTTGTCAGCCCTTTCCACTGGATTATCTCTCACAACCTCCTCTCCCACCAGATCCTTCTCTATATGAAAGTTCAAATTCAAAAACCTAGCCTCAACCACCTCTTCTTCATCCTCAGACCTCCCGGTTACATTCTCAGTCTCAACATCCTTTCTCACATGTGAACCTCCTGCTGTCTTAACTTCTGCACCACTAGTGCCCTCTCCTGCCCTCGATGATGTACCCACATTCAGAAATGGGTACTTAGATAGATCAGTCATATCATCTAACTCAGTTTGAGTTAGCTGATTGGGCAGGCCGGCTGCAGCCTTCAGTTCATTCACATCCACCAATAGTTTCTTTATTAACTTTTGTTGATCCACCAGCATCTTGGACATCCCCTCTAACATCTCATCCTTTCTTTTCTCCCTCAGCATCTTGATTGGTCAGCTTAGTTTTAATCATGCTTAACTCATTGGCTAAAGAGGTGTTGAGATTCCTGATAATGTCCTCATCCAGCCCTGCCCTCTCATCCCTTCTCTGGGGCTCAGAGAATGCTTGATGCTTATGCTTTGTTCTCCTCTCCAACTCCCCCTCCTCAGCCTTTTTCTTTGTTCTTCTTTCTTTTTCTGCTCTCACCTCCTGCTCAGCCTCATGAATATCTTCTTCAAAGTCATACTCTTTTTCCTTCGCATATCTCTTCCGTTTCTGTATAGATTCAACCTGCTTATGTCTTGTCTCCTCAGCCCTCTTATCCTCTGACTCAACCACCCTTTGAATATAATTCCATCTTTCAGGAGGGTACATATTTTCCAACAGATGTGTAATCTTCCCACTGAAATCGTGCCTTCTTGCTCAGCAGTCGGCAAAAATGCGAGAGTTCATCTGCACTAATCTCTTTATCTCCCCGTGCCTCGAAACATTAGGAATAAAATCATCAATAATCATCTGCAGAAATCGAGGATACAATAGCCATTTATCTTTCTTTAGGGCCATTACGTTCTCCGCCATGCAGTCAAAGATAAGTTGGGCTATATTGGCCTTTTGCCCTCTACAAAATTTAACCATAGCTTTGGCCCAGTCAAGATTTAGCCCATCGGATCCACCTTTTTGGTGATCTAAGCACATGATGAAGACATGAGCGATATATCTCCACTCTTTGGACATAAAGGACTTCTTGATCTCCTTTCTAGTGCCAAATGGAGGGCCCTCGTAACCAAAACTCCTGAATGCATCAAAAACCTCCTGGTATGTCAACACGACCTCATCCCCCCTATCCTCTTGAAGTCTTAACACGCGTCAAATGATCTCAGCAGTAATAACAATGTCGTTCTCCAGTACTCTCGCAACAATCCTTTGAGGATTGGCTCTTGTGTCGTACTCGGCAGTACGCTAGAAATCTCTGATGTGTAGATCGTAGATGGTGGGAGAATGAGTGACAGCATATGCAATGGGAAAACTCTGAAGCCAACGGATACAGTCTCTAAATCCCGCAGCTTTGGGATGTGTATCATCCAAGATGGCCGTGATGTTATTCCTCTCATCAAACTTTAGATTAGCCATTTAATATGAAAAACATATGAAACGTATTAGTAAGATATATTAAAATGAATAATAAAGAAAAATAATTAAAAAGAATAAAAAAAGAAGAAAAATCAATTTAAATTCGAATTTAAATTCGCTAGGCGAAAGTATAGTTTCGCTAGCCGAAACTGTAGTTTCGGCAGGCGAAAATATAATTTCAGCAACCAGCAAGAAGCAGTTTCGGCATGACGGAGCGCGTACCGAAACTACAAATTCGGCAAAGCGAAACTGAAACAAGACCAGCAAAACTGTGAAGTTCGCTCAGACAGCATGACTTTACAGTCTCGCTGAAAAACCTTTGAACTTTCGTTCAGTTTCGCAGGACTATCAGTACTTTCGCAGTAAGAACTGCGAAGGCACCGAAGAGTCACAGTCCAATCGGCCCAAAAAAAAGTGGATAAAACCTAGATTAAACTACAACCGAGGGTACGAAACTAACAACTGAAGAGAAAAAGACCACCAAACAAAGAAAACATGCTCAGAACCACAGATTCGCACAAGATAGACACGGTATACACACGATGACCTAAAACCCCGATGGTGCGAAAATGAAGTCTTAATTTCGCAAGGTGCGATATATAGTATGTAGTTTCGCTGGGAGCGAAACTATAGTTTCGCCCGTAAATGTTTTGGTCAAAATGACACTGATAAGAGCGAAAGAGCTGGCGAATCTACAATTTCACCCTGCGAAACTAGCAGCGAAAGTATAATTTCGCTGAATACCAAAATATATATATATATATATATATATATATATATATATATATATATATATATATATATATATATTTTAAAGGTAACAAAATAGAAGAAAACAAAAAAGGATTTGCCCCAACAAGTCCTTACCAGACTTCACAAAATTTTAACATAATAAAAGAAGAATTAAAATAAAGGTAGATAAGAACGAGAAGCAGAAGAGATCTTCTGGAGAGTCATAGTTTGGTGGAATTGCTGATATATTTGTCCTTTTAAGTCCATGCCTTCTTCTTTTCAACAAATAAACTGCAGTTACAGTTATCATGTTTTGGTTCGATAGAAGAATACTGAATGACTCAGTTCCCACAGACATTTTCAAAGAGACTTATCCTATCCTCATGATATATTGAACAAATGGCAATCCCTGATAGATTATTTCCCTTTAATAAGAAACAAAGATCCTTTTTACAAGAGAAGCACAATCCTTAAAGACATCAAATGATGAGAGCTCCAGGTCTATACTCACGTATAACAGAGGAGATGATCAATTGAGTCTTTCAGATGAGAGCTTCAGGTCTATACTTACGTATAACAGAGAAGATCATCAAATGGTGCTGATGAGAGCTCCAGGTCAGTACTATTATACAGCAAAGGAGATCATCACTCCAGGTCAATGTTCACACATAGCAGAGGAGATAAGCATGAGGAAATATACAGTAAGGAGCTTCTTAGAAACAAAGATGAACAGCCATATAGCTATTGTCAAAGACAGGAAACAACAAATACATCAACGCAGAGATGTCATGTTCTCAACCCTTTTTGAACAAGGACTTATAACTTTGTGAAGGCCAAGAATGTCAAGGGAATAATTCAAATCATCCAGTATCTTATACTGTTAGTTTAGCCACAAGATTACTGTCTACTTCGCTTTCAGGTTGAACCTATCAAGCGTATCCCAGCCCAAAACTATAGACTTCCTTCACATCATCCAGGCAAGACAATTTTTATTAAGGAGAATACTGCAAAAGGTAACAAGGGAGACAGTTATTATTCTCCCCCGAAATTTCTACAAATCAGCGAGATAGAAGAAATTTCAAAATAAAGATTTCAACGAAAGTATATAATATATATTTTTTTTAATGTGAAAAGATAAAGGGTTAAGGGGCAAATTAAACAGAGAAACAAAAGAATAAACAATATTCACAAGACCTATGATAAAGAAAGGAAAAGATTTAAAAAGATATTAAACCTAGCATAGAGATCAGTTCATAAAAACAAGGTTTGTCAAAAGTTTTAGTGAAAAGATCTGCTTTTTGATTTTTAGTGTCAATAGGAATAATATCAATAAAACCCTTTTCATGAGCATCACGGATTGCATGAATCCGTGTCTCGATGTGCTTGGTTCGAGAATGATGAATAGGATTCTTTGCGATGCCAATGGCTGGTTCGTTGTCACAGAACAACAGTGTATGGAGGAAGTTGATGCCATAGACAATCATCTGATATTGTATCCAGAGCACTTGGGAGCAGCAGCTTGAAGCAGCAATATACTCTGCCTCCCCTATGGAAAGAGAGACAGTAGTTTGTTTCTTGCTCTGCCATGATACAAGACAATCTCCTAGGTACTGACAGCCACCGGTAACTGATTTTTTGTTAAACCTGCAACCATTTGAATCACTGTCAGAATAAGCATGTAAGTCAAAATTCCCACCATAAGGATACCAAAGCCCTAAACGAGAAGAGCCTTTAAGATAACGAAAGATCCGTTTGACTGCCTTTTCATGAGACTCTTTCGGGGCAGATTGGTACCGAGCACAGTATCCTACAGCAAAGGTTATGTCACGACGGCTTGCAGTAAGATACATAGGAACCGATCATAGGTTTAATATCGGCTTGCAGTAAGATACATAGGGAACCGATCATAGGCTTGCAGTAAGATTCATGAGACCCTTTTTGTCGCCAGCAAACGCGACATAACCTCCATTAATAATTCGGTAGTTTGTCAATAGATCCTTCAACCCCGTCATGTGTCTGGAGCATCCACTATCAACATGCCATACACTATTTACCGCTTTAGTGGATGACTTCTGCATGAATACAAAGAACAGATTAACCTGGTGAAACAGGAACCCATGAATGAACAATTTTGGGTCATGGAGTAGTTGATTTCTTGCAAAAGAAATTATTAACCAAATGAGTTAATCTACTACCAAACGAATTCCTGCTCCCATGTTTATGATGAAGCTCGGGACAATGTTTAACAACATGATCATCTTTACCACATCTAAAATAGTGTGATTTTAATCTAGGACTGTTATGCAATAAAGTGGGAATTTTATCAATGATTATCTCCTCATCGCATTCAGACAGTCTCGAATCAACATCACTATAGGTAACGTACATGTCTTTGGGTCTATTTTTATTTGGAAAAGAGTGGTTATTTACATTAGATGATGAGTTTTCATCTGAAGTACGAATGGTACTAGTGCCACTTGTACTTGCATGAGATGATGACGTTACCCTTTCATTTGATGAAAAAATATTAGTTGGGGTAAAAGATGGGATGGGATGAGAAAAGAATATTTCAAAACATTTACTTTTAATTTGTTATTTACTCTGCACAGTAGAATCATTCTCAACATCACACAAACAACAGAGACATAATCATTACAGTGCAAATTATCAAAAGAGGAAATAGAAACATCACTAGAACAAGATGAAACATTGTCTGAAATAGATTGTTTTGAAACAAAAACAGAACTTAAGCTAGATTTATTATCTAAAACAGAATGCTGAGATTCAGGTGTACTAAGACTATTGCATCCAAGCCAGCTAGTCGGTCCATAACCATAGTCTTCACGTACATGCTTAGTGTTCACACCTTCTAAACCTGCAGACATATTGTTAGTGTCTATTTTGATCAAATCATTAGAAGGATGCGAAACAGGCATAGGTGAATAACAGTAAGCGCTGGGAGGAGGATAAACCTTAGCATCATCATATCCTAAACCGGTTTCAATCCTAGCCCCCCTTTGAGATTTGCATAAATCATCATGTTTCATCCCAGATATTGTCCATTTATCAAGCTTTGACTGAAGTTTGCTTGTCTCAAATTCAGCAAGTGCGACCCTTTCAGTTAAAGTGTTAATTTCAACATTTCTTTCCAAAACAATTCTTTTTAAATGATCATTTTCTTTTAAAGCTTCATTTAATTTAACAAAATATTTTGACTCGTTTATTTTAAGCTCTTCATTAATTCATTTTAAATCTTTTTCATTATCGATTAACAGACGATTTGCTTTATAGACACCAAATAATCTTATTTTGCATGCTGAGGAACACATATCTTGAATTACCTCGTATGGAAGTCCCATTATCACCTTTTCTGCAGCCAAAGCTTTCTCACATTGACACACCAGAGTACTCAGCTTGTTTCCTCGACAGTGGTTGTAGCATCATCTTTCTTGTTCCTTTGCTCTGTAGTCTGGCTTCCAATTCTCAACCCCTTCTTCTCTTCACCCTCTATCATAACCTCAGCTTTCAAGTCTTCATCTTGAACTATCTTTACACACTTCTGACTATCCCCAACCACTTCAGCTTCACTTCTAAATTCTTTGAATGGATCAAACTTTTCCTCATAGTTCACCTTCTCCTTTTCTTCAACAATCTCAACCACCAACGCTTGATTAATTTCTTCTTTCGTCTCTTCTACTTCTGCACTCCAATCAAAGTTAGAGATCAAAGTTGTCTCTTTCTTCTGTTTCATTTCTTCTTTATCTCCACTTGAGGTCAATCTTGGGATTCCTGAATTGCTTTGATCAGTGATAATTGGCAATGGACATTCTCGTCCGAAGTGCCCTAACTGTTTGCAATTAAAGCACCCCAGTTTGGATTTATCAAATCCCAATTTAGAGTTAGAGCCTTGACCTCCAAAATTCTTTCTACCAGTTCTCTCCATAAATCTTCGAGCTCTGAGAGTCAACATCGCCATTTGCCACTGAATGTCAGTCTCTTCTAGATCATCAGGATCCACTTGATACATATCCTCTATTTTCATTCATCTTCCTTTCAACTCTCCAGCCACTAATGCCACATAACTCTGAACGAACATGCCAAATAGAGTCATCGTTTTAGATGGAATTGACATTCTAGCATTTGCTATTGAGTTGGCTTGATCTCTACCACAATTAACACTACCACCAGAATGATCACCATTATTCACTCCTCCTTGTCGTGATGTCTGCACTGGAGAACTTGCAGCGGAAGAAAGTAGTGCAGCATTTTGAGTGAAACTAGGTGAAGGCATCAAGGTCTGATTGAACTCCCTTCGTTTCATGTCCAATTCAAATGATTTAAGCTTATTAATGATGTCCATAAGCTTATAGTCAGTGAAACCTCTTTCTTGCTTTAACATCCGCACCTGTAAACTCCACTGAGGTGGGAGAGAGTCTAATAACATGTTCACTGCTCACTATTTGAAAGTTTCTCATTAGTGTGCTCAAAACTATCAGAAAACGGTTTGTAACATCTATGAGACTCTCATTCTTGTATCCCATAAAAGAGTTGAACTCCTTTTCAGCTTGAATACTCTTATCTTTCACCAACTCATCATTTCCATCATAAAACTCACAGAGAGCATCAAAAAGAGACTTAGCATTCTTGTGTTCAGCAAAGCGATTATAGATGTCTGGTGCTAGGCATAGAGTTAAGGCTCCAAAGGCTTTCTGATCTTTGTCAATCAACTTTAGATCTCTTTCATTGAAGGTAGTTGGGTCCTTGTTCTAAGATACAACATCACCAACAGTAACGGTTGGTATGTGTGGACCAGAGATGATTGATTCCCATTGATTGTGATCCATGTAGAAGAAAAAGGCCTTGAGACATCTCTTCCAATCTTCAAAACTGTCTTCGTTGATGAGTCTCGGTGGTCTGTTGGGTGCCACACTTTCAAGATCAGCAAGAGTGAGAGTAGTCATCTTAGCCATGATAGTTTCGTAGAAGAAAAATGCAGTTTCTCTGGATAGAACTAGTTTCGCAGGAAGAAAAATGCAATTACACTAGAGTAATCTAGTTTTGTAGAAGAGACACTAGTTTCGCTGCAGCAATTTCGGCAGACAGTTTCGCTGGAAATTTCGGCAGCAGTTTCGCTAGCCAAATCCCTGAAAATGCTTAGTTTCGGCGACAGTTTCGCAAGAAACAAGCTTGAACTTTCGTTCAGAGATAATTTCGGCGGCAATTTCGCTTGAAATTTGAACACTAGCACCACTAAACTTTCATTCAAAAAATGTACTTTCGCTGAGAGGCTCAAAACTAACACAAGATGTAAAACACTTGTAGTTTCGCTGGATGAAGATGATAGTTTCGCTGGAAGAACACTAGTTTCGCCCGTTTAATCTGAAGAACTTTTTGAACACGAAATCAATCTGAAATCACCCAAATCTTGATGAACTTGAGATTTGATGATTATCAAGGCTTTACCAACCAAGAACAAACCAATTTCAATCAAATTCCAAGACAAAAACACCCATATTTGACCCCAAATGATGAAATATTGATTTTGAACAAAAACAACCAAAAAAAAAAACCTCAAACAATCAAGAGCACTAAGGCTCTGATACCATTTTGTTGGTCCATTTGATCGAATATCAGTACACTTGTGTGGTTGATTCGTTCAATATCAACAATAATGCCAAACAACAAACACAATGATGAAGAAGAATAACCAAGTATTCAATCATAAAGCAATAATGATCAATACATTAAAAGGTAACAAAGCTCAATATATTTCTGTGAAGAAGCAACTTACAAAGAGACTTGCAACAATGATAAATGTTTAGGGTTTTTGTAAGGATTGCCAACAAAGAACAAGATCAAACAATATATATAGTAGGTATAGTTTCGCTGACAGTTTCGCTGTCAACGAAACTATTCTGCCACTGACACAGTTTCGCCCGGCAGAGCCTGACAGTTTCGCGGGTGAAACTAGCAGCTTGCTATGAGCGAAACTACAGTTTCGCTCATAGTTTCGCTGGGCAGGAAAACATAACAAACTTACAAAAGGAAACTAACATTAAACCTATTACAATTAAACATAAATAATATCTAATCTATGGTGAGTCCAACCTATACTTGATCTTCATGTTCTCTACTAGGTTGTTCGTGATGCCCTTAGGCAGATTTGATGTTATCCTAGGGATGGATTGGCTAGCAGCCTATAAGGTAAGCATCTTGTGTCGTAAGAAGATGATTTGATTGACCACGCCCGATGGGAGTTCGGTAACGATCTATGGAGATAGAGTTAGTACGGCTCCAAGGAGATTTCGACGGTTGCGGCAGAGAAGTGTATGTGATGTGAAAGTGATGCCTATCTAGTCTGTGTAAAGGATTTGGATGTGCCAGTACCATGATTGACGGATATACCGGTCGCGTGTGACTTCCCAGACGTGTACCCGAAGGATCTACTAGGTGTGCCACCTCACCGCGAGATCGAGTTCCAGATTGATCTGATGCCTGATGCCCAACCAGTTGCTAAGGCGCTGTATTGTCTAGCTCCCTCCGAGATGAAGGAATTGATGACTCAGCTGCAAGAGTTGTTAGATGAGGGGTTCATTCAACCTAGTGTCTCTCTATGGGGTGCTCTGGTCTTGTTTGTGAAGAAGAAGGATGGTAGCATGAGGATGTGCATCGACTACCGTGAACTGAATAAGTTGACAGTGAAGAAACGGTATCCGTTATCGAGGATTGATGACTTGTTTGATCAGCTTTGAGGTGCCAGTTGGTTCTCGAGGATAGACCTTCGATCTGGTTACCACCAACTAAAGGTGAGGGAGTAGGATATTCCTAAGACAGCTTTTCGTACGCATTATGGGCACTATGAGTTTCTTGTGATGTCTTTTGGTTTAACCAATGCGCCAGCTGCTTTTATGGATCTGATGAAGTGGGTGTGTCTACCTATGTTAAATAAATCAGTGATTGTGTTTATCGATGACATCCTAATTTAATTGAGGAGCGAAGAAGAGCATGCTAGTCACATCCGCGAGGTGTTAGAGACACTTAGAAGTAAGAAGTTGTACGCCAAGTTCTCCAAGTGTGTGTTCTGGTTACGCGAGATTCAGTTTTGGGTCATGTGGTTAATCCTAAAGCGATTTATGTAGACCTGACAAAGGTTGAGATGCTTAGAAGAAAGAAGCTGTACGCCAAGTTCTCCAAGGGCCATCTGAGATTTGTAGTTTCTTGGGTTTAGTGAGTACTACAGGGTAATTATCCAAAACTTCTCTAATGTGGCGGCTATGGTCTTTGCATTGAAGGAATGGAGGCCACTTGGGAGTCAGATGAAGAAAGGAGATGGCACTACCCAGATCTCTTCAAGGAGTGACAGGTTTCGAGGACAAAACCTGTTTAATGGGAGTGGACTTGTAATACCCGGAAATTTCAGAAAAAGAAAGATAAAAAAGTAAGGGAGCAAACAGGAAGTTAGTTCAAAAGCAAAGGGTTAAAAGCATGCAAGGACCAAACTTGCACATAGTGGGGGCTAAAATAAGAAAGGCTTCCATACTTGCTCTCCCACAACACTCAACTTTTGGTTCTAGTGAGAGAAGAAGCTCTCATCTGAAATTTAGTGAGAGAAAGTGGAAGATCTTCAAAAGGTGATATTTTAATGTAATTCTTGTCACACCCCAACCTTAACGGCGGAAACGTCGAGGTGTGAGGGTTAAGATTGTTCATTCCATACAACGCTAATTTAAAATGACAATATTATTAAATATCAATATTCATGACATACATTTAAGAAATAACATAAGTTCCAACAATCAACAAACATAAGAATTCCAACATCGAAAGATAATAATTCACTTTTTATTTTAATCTAGGTCCAATCCTAGATTGTAACAAGTCTTCAAAGCAAGCTAAGCAGTATCATTTCCTGAAACATGTTAAAAAAAATGTCAACAATACGTTGGTGAGTTTCCATAGATTTTCATACATAGATAAATATCAAAGTTGGCAATTCATGTCATAGGTTATTGAATAAAGTAAATAAAGATGGATGAACAAATGTAATAATCAAACCTTGACAAATATAGCCATTACAAGATTACAAGATTAAACGATTAGCTAAGTGTATTTGGTTCCCATAGTGCTTAAGAATACGACACTAGGAGCTGGCAATAACCTCGGCTTTAGCACCAAATAGGCCTGTCAGGCCCATAGATCTATGACGTCGCCAGGCTAGCAATAGTTAATGATTGTATCATACAAGGGTCATCACATGATAATTACAAGTGTTCAAATAACCCTGACAAATAAATGAATTGCACAAGTGATTACAAGATTCAAAACGAGTTTACAAGTGGGTTTATAATACGTTAACATGTTTCACCCCAAAAGTGTGAAATAGTGTAAAAAAGGGTATGGAAAAACTCACATGGCTAATAAGAATGAATAATAATAAGTCTTGTATTAAACACCGACGATTTGCTAAGGTTCAACCTAAACGAACGACGTCAAAAGTTAGTAATGATTTTGTTAGTGGTACTCGGGAATTCACGGTTTAAATTTGGGGCTTTTGGATAACAATGTAATATTATAACGAGGTTAATTTTTATATCGCTTAGTCCACGATTTTAAATTCTAAAATGGATACATTTAATATTTAGGTGATTAAATAAGAATTTTGTGATAAAATCATTAATAAAAGTTAAACTTTTATTATCAAGAAATTATTTATTTTCTATTTGATACAATAGTAAATTTATAATTTTAATTGATTAAATTAATTCTATTTATCACAATAATTTCACATTTTAAATATGTGCATATATTTATTTTAAAAATATAAAATTAAGGTTGTAAATATATTTCATAAAAATGAAGAATTTATTAAATTTAAATTCTTGGAAATTAAAGGAGATTTGTTACAATTTAATAATTAATAAAAAGTTGTATTCTATAACAATTTTTATAATGTTTTTTTTAATCAAAGAATAAAGATTTATTAATTTAATTTCTATGAAAATTAAAAAAAATAATTTTATTTAATTTTCTGATTAAAAATAATTTTTATTTTGATTAGATAATATTTCAAAATTTTCAGAATATCTTTATCTATAAAATCGGTTTAAAAACATATGCTACAGGGGCTCGGGTTCGAACTCGGGTCTCCTGTGCATACCCCTTAAGCCTTAACCATTAGGCCAACGCCCTGATCTTGTCACAATCCCATTTCTAATATATGAAAACAACTTAAATATAATTTCCCTAATTTTAACAAGAACCCTAGTTTGAAATCGAAGAAATCGACCAACAAATCTAAGTTGATAAAGAAATTAACCATGGGGGTTTGATTCCCCATGGCTAATCGAGTGACTGGGTGTTACAATCACCTTGATTGGTTATGATGTCGGCAAATACAAATCCGAGCAAAATCGCGACTGGATTAGCTTCAATTCGAGTGGGTAATGTTGATTATAATCAAATCCGCAGTACCAGAAGCTTCTAATGTGGATTAAGATCGAAAGCCCTCTGTCAATTATAGTGTTATATGCTCGAAAGTGGGTTTTTGGTTGGGTTACAGGTTTGGTAGTTCGCAGAGGATTAATTCGATGAATAAAGATGTTTCAGACTAAATTGGAGATGGGTATACGTTAGAAACGTCCCTAAGATGATTAACTATTGCTTGATTACACATGATTGCATCCGTTTCAAGTCGATTGATGTTGATACATTGAATGAGGTTCGGTTTCAAATTGGAACAGTTAATTCAACCCGATATTTCAAGTTGAAGTGATTACGGGTTTGAAACAGGTATATGATTGTAAATGGCTGGTTTAATTGTGTTAAATTTGAGGTATATCGGCCGTTTTGGGGGTGGCCGGAGCTCGGCCGTAGCCCAGCCGGGAATTGGCCATAAAACGGGGTGTTTGTGGATTTGATTTACAAATTACACTTTGGTCCCTGAGGTTATAAGTTTAATCATTTCGGCTAAAAATCTGCGTTTTGTTTTAAAAACGAATTTACTGCTTGGTCCCTGAAGTTTTATTCTTATTATTTCATGCCCAAACTATTTAATTACAAGTTTTTTAAAAAAAATTAAACTTATAATGGTTTTATTTAATTTCAAGATTAACACCCATTATTATTATTATTATTATTATTATTATTATTATTATTATTATTATTATTATTATTATATTATTATTATTATTATTATTATTATTATTATTATTATTTTTAACTTAATTATTTAATAATAAAACAAATTGTAATAATTTTAAATACCAACTACGATTAAGATAAAAGGAGTTACAAATAAGCCCTCGTATTTGTATTAATGACAAAACAACATTTACAAGAGGATAACGGAGGTTAACAACCTAACAAAAATACGAGAGGTCACAGTCTCCCCAACTTCAAGAAATTTCGTCCCGAAATTAAAGATAAGGCTAAACAAACAGATAGGGATATTTCTTCTTCATGTAATCCTCATGTTCCCAGGTGAACTCAGCTCCACGTTTGTTTTCCCAACAAACTTTGAAGATAGGTGTGGTAGTGGTTCGGGTCTTCTTTAGCGTTCGGTCCATGATCTCGACAGGTTTCTCAACGAAATGTAATGATTCGTCAATTTGGATTTCCTCCAAAGGAACAAGCAGATTTTTATCAGCCAAGCATTTCCTCAGGTTTAAGACATGGAAGACAGGATGAACCCCGCTAAGTTCAGAAGGTAGTTCCAGTTTGTAAGCCACTTTCCTAATTCTTTTCAAAATCTTGAAAGGTCCTACAAAATGTGGGGCTAACTTGCCCTTCTTCCCAAAGCGAACCACACCCTTCCATGGAGAGACCTTAAGAAGAACCATGTCATCGACTTGGAACTCCAATGGTTTGCGTCTTTTATCAGCATAACTCTTTTGACGACTTCTAGCCACCTCAAGGTTATTTTGGATTTTGGAGACTTTGTCGGTCGTTTCTTGAATAAGTTCAGGACTAGTAATGAAGTTCTCCCCAATGTCAGTCCAACAGATCGGAGAACGACATTTACGACCATATAAAGCCTCGAATGGTTCCATCTTGATACTTGAGTGGTAACTATTGTTATACGAGAATTCCGCTAACGGTAGATGCGTATCCCAGTCACCACCAAATTCAAGGACACAAAGACGTAGAAAATTCTCAAGGGTTTGGATTGTTCGCTCGGTTTGACTGTCCGTTTGAGGATGGTAAGCCGTGCTTAAATCCAGTTGAGTACCAGAAGTGTGAAGTGAAACGAGCATCACGAACGAAGATAATATGCAATGGCACACCATGACGACTCACAATTTCATCTATGTAGATATGAGCCAACCTTGAAACCTTGTAAGTGTCTCGTATTGGTATGAAATGTGCCATTTTGGTCAAACGGTCAACAATCACCCATATACTATCATGGCCACGAGAGGTTCGTGGTAACTTGGTTATGAAATCCATGGATATATGTTCCCATTTCCATATTGGGATTTCGGGTTGTTCAAGTAAACCACTAGGCCATTGATGTTCAGCTTTGACCCTTGCACACGTGAGGCACTTAGAAACATAAGACGTGATATCTTTCTTCATTCCTGGCCACCAATATTGGCCACGCAGATACATATACATCTTGTCGGACCCGGGATGAATAGAATATCGTGTTTGATGAGCTTCATTCATGATGAAGTGACGGAGATTATCATGATTCGGGATCCAAAGTCGATTCAAGAAATACCACATGCCATTCGGTTTTGTCTCCAGTTGTGACCGGACGTTAAACGCCAAATCTTCATCTTTCCCTTCCTCAGTTAACACCGCTTGTTGAGCCTCGTAGATGCAAAACTGGAGATCACTATCAATCCTTATGTTTCGAAGCATCATAGTGGCCTCGTTAACATCCACATGAATCTCGGTGTCAAATTCTCCTAACATGTCAAACCATTGTCTTCGATCTTGGATTTCTTGTATCGAGAAAGTCTTGTTGTGGGTCTTACGACTCAGCACGTCGGCTACAACATTCGCCTTTCCAGGATGATAGCGAATGTCGCAGTCGTAGTCGCTAATCAGTTCAACCCAACGTCTTTGTCTCATGTTGAGATCCTTTTGATTGAACACACGTTGGAGACTCTTGTGGTCGGTGTAGACTATGCATTGCATCCCATAGAGATAATGCCACCAAATCTTCAAAGCAAATACCACGACACCAAGTTCGAGATCCTGAGTCGTATAGTTCACTTCATGAACTTTCAATTGCCTTTACGCGTAAGCTATGACCTTGCCTCGTTGCATGAGAACACAACCAAGGCCTTGGCTAGACGTGTCGTAGTACACGGTGAAGTCATCGTTTCTATTAGGATGAGTTAAGATAGGAGCGTTACACAGTTTGTGTTTTAAAGTCTCGAAGGCATCTTCTTGTTCGAATCTCCACTCGAAAAGTCTATTCTTTTGAGTCAGCGCCGTAAGCGATTTAGCAATCTTTAAAAAGTTTGCAATAAACCTACAGTAATAACCCGCTAATCCCAGAAAAGAACGAACCTCAGTTGGGGTTGTGGGACACACCAATTCTTCACGGCTTCTATTTTTGCAGGGTCGACGTGAATTCCTTGGCTATTCACCACGTCCTAGGAATTGAACTTCCTCGAGCCAGAATTCGCACTTTGAGAATTTGGCATATAGTTGTTCCTTCTTCAAAAGATCGAGGACTTGACGTAAATGCGATTCGTGATCAGTCTTTGTCTTGGAATAGATGAGAATGTCATCAATAAACACGATCACGAATTTATCCAAATACAGTTTACATACCCGATTCATGAGATCCATGAAGACAGCAGGTGCATTAGTCAAGCCAAAAGGCATAACCATGAACTCATAATGTCCATATCGAGTACTAAACGCGGTCTTTGGAATGTCGTTGTCGTGAACACGTAGTTGATGATACCCAAAACGTAGACCGATCTTTGAGAATTGTGTAGCTCCTTGAAGTTGATCGAAGAGGTCATCGATTCTAGGAAGAGGGTATCGGTTCTTGATAGTGAGTTTGTTGAGTTCCCGGTAGTCGATGCACATACGGAATGAACCATCTTTCTTCTTCACGAATAGCACGGGTGCACCCCATGGTGAAGAGCTAGGTCGAATAAAACCCTTATCGGTCAACTCTTGTAGTTGACTAGCTAGTTCTTGCATTTCAGACGGTGCGAGACGATAAGTTGACTTAGCCACGGGGTTCGCACTAGGAATCAAATCGATTTTGAACTCAAATTCTCAAACGGAAAGCAACCCACTAAGATCTTAGGGAAACACCTCGGGAAAATCTCGTATGACAGGAATATCCTTCAATTCCTTCCTTTTGGCTTTCGTGTTAAGTACTTAAGCCATGAAAGTTATGTAGTTTTTACTCAAGCACTTTTGGGCCTTGATACAAGACATGAGTTTGAGTCTTTGGGATGATCTCTCCCCAAAGACTTTTAAGGTATCACCCTATGGTAAAGGAATTCGAATGCACTTCTCGAAGCATATAATTTCCACGTGTTGTTTGGCTAACCAATCCATGCCGATAATGATGTCGAAGCTCCCTAGTTGCATAGGAATAAGGTCGATAAGAAACTCGTGCTCGTTAATATTTAAGACACAATCGAGTATCACGACGTCGACTTCAATAGATTTGCCATCGGCCACTTCGACCATAAAGGATCTTTCTAAGTTAGAATGCGGCTTAGAAAGAATAGGCTCGAACTCTAAAGACACGAAACTCTTATCCGCAGCCGAATCAAAAAGTACAGAAGCATATCTACTATTTATAAGATACATACCTGCTCAAGTAATAAACTATCATTGACACATGGAAAGCAAGCAGGAATTTTTACAAGATAAAAGAACGATTGCAGGAAAATAGTGACATACCATTCACCACGTCATTGTTGGCTTGAGCTTGGTTGGCATTGATATTGAAAGCCCTTCCTCGAGCCTGTGGCACATTTCCCGCATTGCGAGGACAATGTGGACGGAAATGTCCAGGTTCGCCACAGTTGTAGCAGACTCGATTGGCAATCAACGCAACATTATTTGGGGCACAATGGCAAGTTGCCCCCAAATGACCATACTTTCCAGACAATGAGCAAATTTGGCAAGGAGTATTCCCCGCATGATGGTACTTGCAGGTGTTGCACATCGGGTATGGCCCAGTATAAGCCCTTGCCACGGGGGCTTGATTTGCAACGACAGCTTGCCTTTGAGGGGCATTTGGTGCTGTCACCGCATAGTTATGGGCCGGTGTGAATTTGCGCTTCTTTCCCTTAAAAGACGACTAGGTCTTCACCTCCTTTGTTGCCTCGAGAGTCACCTTCACTATAGACTTGGCACCCTTCACCGTCAAGGTACCAGCCTTGATATGATTTTCAGTGAGCTGGGCGGTGAAATTAATCGGTTCCTCCAAAGTTGTGGGCCTACTTCCCACCACAGCATCTTGAATTTAAGGTGGTACCCCCTTGATAAATTTCTCGATATTGTTGGGTACAGTATCCACCATATGTGGTAGAAGCATGCTCAATTCATGATGCCAGGTGGAATAAGCCAAATGATTCCCGCTATCTTGCTTGAGGTTCCAAAACACCTCCTCCAGTTTTTGCAATTCACTCCTTGGGCATAATTTTTGGACCATGATGTCCTTAAACTCTTCCCAAGACAACGCCAAGGAAACTTCAGCACCTCGGTTCCTTTTTTTGCTATTCCACCATGTGAGTGCCCGTTGTTGAAGGACACTTGCAGCATAGCAGACCTTGAGCTCCTCGGGACACTCGCTGTTGATGAAAGTGTTTTTCATACTCTCGAACCACTCGAGAAGTCCAGTGGCTCCTTCCTTTCCACTAGAGTTAGTGGGTTTGCACGAGTTGAAGTGCTTGAACGTTCAGGTACTGTTATTCCCACCTTGGTTATTGCTATTCTCCCCGTGGCCATTGTTGCCATCACCACCATTGTTTCCATTGGCGTTGTTTCTGTTGTTGGCCATTAGGGTGCTGCTAAGTTCAGCAAACATCGTCGAAAGTACGGCAACCATTTTCCGGGTGATCATTGCAGCAAGTTTACGGTCGGATGTAGCACGCTTTCCTTGGTGACGAGACATTCTATAAGATAGAAATAAAGAAAATATTAGTATTTGGGGATAAACCAGTTCAAGGTAACCGGGAATTTTAGATATTTTATATATAACCAGGATGGTTCCAATTGGTACCACATAGCCAATAGGAACATGGACACATCGAGGTGACTTAATCCCAATTTTCTAGAGGAAGATATGTATGTTGACCGTAATTTAGCACTCATCCCAGAAATCCCCAGGTAAGCATAACAGGTCTCGCAATGAGATTTATACGAAATGCTTGCCTTAGCCCTAGGGCCCTTTGCCAGGAAATCCAAAATACAGGTGTTTATGTGTCACACACTTCCCTACGGCTATCAGAATTAAAACCTCAATGAGATTTTTTAAGATTTAGACGTATCGTCTAAAGAATTTTTCCACTCGATAAGATGCGTAGTTTTCCACACATAGTCGAGAATATGATTTAGAAAAGATTAGACACGGTAGAACGTAGACGCATAAGAAGAGGATTAGAAAGTTGGGGTAAACAAGGTTCAAGGCATATTCCCAAGGCATTATTTTCTAAATGTAAACAAATAGCATATAAGGAATTAATCATGCATCATGTGATAGGCATATAAGCATACTTACAAGATCATAGCAAATGTCATGTAAAGGGTCCTTAGTTTAACCATAGTCTAGGCCACCGTTTGTAATAACCTAAATCCCTATAGCTATGGTCTGATACTAATCTGTCACACCCCAACCTTAACGGCAGAAATGTCGAGGTGTGAGGGTTAAGATTGTTCATGCCACACAATGCTAATTTAAAATGACAATATTATTAAATATCAATATTCATGACATACATTTAAGAAATAACATAAGTTCCAACAATCAACAAACATAAGAATTCCAACATCGAAAGATAATAATTGACTTTTTATTTTAATCTAGGTCCAATCCTAGATTGTACCAAGTCTTCAAAGCAAGCTAAGCAGTATCATTTCCTGAAACGTGTTAAAAATAATGTCAACAATACGTTGGTAAGTTTCCATAGATTTTCATACATAGATAAATATCAAAGTTGGCAATTCATGTCATAGGTTATTGAATAAAGTAAATAAAGATGGACGAACAAATGTAACAATCAAACCTTGACAAATATGGCCATTACAAGATTACAAGATTAAACGATTAGCTAAGTGTATTTTGTTCCCATAGTGCTCAAGAATACGACACTAGGAGCCGGCAATAACCTCGGCTTTAGCATAAAATAGGCTTGTCAGGCCCATAGATCTATACATCGCCAGGCTAGCAATAGTTAATGATTGTATCATACAAGGGTCATCACATGATAATTATAAGTGTTCAAATACCCATGACAAATAAATGAATTGCACAAGTGATTACAAGATTCAAAAAGAGTTTACAAGTGGGTTTGTAATACGTTAACATGTTTCACCCCAAAAGTGTGAAATAGTGTAAAAAAGGGTATGGAAAAATTCACATGGCTAATAAGGATGAATAATAAGAAGTCTTGTATTAAACACCGACGATTTGCTAAGGTTCAATCTAAACGAACGACGTCATAAGTTAGTAACGATTTTTTTAGTGGTATTCGAGAATTCACGGTTTAAATTTAGGACTTTTGGATAACAATGTAATATTATAACGAGGTTAATTTTTATATCGCTTAGTCCACGATTTTAAATTCTAAAATGGATACATTTTAATATTTAGGTGATTAAATAAGAATTTTGTGATAAAATCTTTAATAAAAGTTAAACTTTTATTATCAATGAATTATTTATTTACTATTTGATACAATAGTAAATTTATAATTTTAATTGATTAAATTAATTCTATTTATCACAATAAATGCACATTTTTAATATGAACATATATTTATTTTAAAAATATAAAATTAAGGTTGTAAATATATTTCATAAAAATGAAGAATTTATTAAATTTAAATTCTTGAAAATTAAAGGAGATTTGTTACAATTTAATAATTAATAAAAAGTTGTATTCTATAACAATTTTTATAATGTTTTTTTTTAAAATCAAATAATAAAGATTTATTAATTTAATTTCTAAGAAAATTTAAAAGAAAATAATTTTATTTATTTTTCTCATTAAAAATGATTTTTATTTTGATTAGATAATATTTCAAAATTTTCAGAATATCTTTATCTATAAAATCGGTTTAAAAAAATATGTTGCAGGGGCTAGGGTTCAAGCCCGGGTCTCCTGTGCATACCCCATAAGCGTTAACCATTGGGCCAACGCCCTGATCTTGTCACAATCCCATTTTCAATATATGAAAACAACTTAAATATAATTTCCCCAATTTTAACAAGAACCCTAGTTTGAAATCGAAGAAATTGACCAACAAATCGAAGCTGATAAAGAAATTAACCATGGGGCTTTGATTCCTTATGGCTAATCGAGTGAGTGGGTGTTACAATCACCTTGATTGGTTATGAAATCGGCGAATACAAATCCGAACAAAACCGCGACTGGATTAGCTTCAATTCGAGTGGGTAATGTTGATTATAATCAAATCCGCAGTACCAGAAGCTTCTAATGTCGATTAAGATCGAAAGCCCTCTGTCAATTTTAGTGTTAGATGCTCGAAAGTGGGCTTTTGGTTGGGCTACAGGTTCGGTAGTTCGCAGAGGATTAATTCGATGAATAAAGATGTTTCAGACTAAATTGGAGATGGATATACGTTAGAAACGTCCCTAAGATGATTAACTATTGCTTGATTACAAATGATTGCATCCGTTTCAAGTCGATTGATGTTGATACATTGAATGAGGTTCGGCTTCAAATTGGAACAGTTAATTCAACCTGATATTTCGAGTTGAAGTGATTACGGGTTCGAAACAGGTATATGATTGTAAATGGCTGGTTAAATTGAGTTAAATTTGAGGTATATCGGCCATTTTGGGGGTGGCCGGAGCTCGGTCGGAGCCCCGCCGGGAATTGGCCGGAAAACGGGGTGTTTGTGAATTTGATTTACAAATTACACTTTGGTCCCTGATGTTATAAGTTTAATCATTTCGGCCCAAAATCTGTGTTTTGTTTTAAAAACGAATTTACAGCTTGGTCCCTGAAGTTTTATTCTTATTATTTCATGCCCAAACTATTTAATTACAAGTTTTTTAAAAAAAATTAAACTTATAATGCTTTTACTTATTTTCAAGATTAACACCCATTATTATTATTATTATTATCATTATTATTATTATTATTATTATTATTATTATTATTATTATTATTATTATTATTATTATTATTACTATTATTATTTTTAACTTAATTATTTAATAATAAAACAAATTGTATTAATTTTAAATACCAACTAAGATCAAGGTAAAAGGAGTTACAAATAAGCCCTCGTACTTGTATTAATGACAAAACAACATTTACAAGAGGATAACGGAGGTTAACAACCTAACAAAAATACGAGAGGTCACAATTCTTCATGGTTTTCAGTCGGGTTTCCACTTCTGGACTGAGTGTCTATTGTTTAGTGCTCATTTTGTGTGTTTTAGGTGCTAGAACTTCAAGTTGGCTCTCGGGTTTAAGGTGTTCTACTCGAAAGCTGTTTAAGGTGAGTTCTAGATCTCCTCTTTTACTGGTTTTCTACGTGTTTGGGACTGTTATGCATACTGTACAGGAGGTTTCTAAACCAAACTATGAATTTTTCCATGATGTACGACTGAGTACGGTTGATGTATGCTTTTAGATGATTTTCTAAGTTGTTTTGTATGATGTTTAGTATTTTTTATGTGTGTAAGATGTTAGATCTATGCTAAGTTTAAGTTAGAATGATGTTTGGGGACTGGAAGTACGTACGATTCATTGTAGATTTGTTGCATGATGTCTGCTGTGGACATAAAGTGTCCACTGTGGACACTTAGAAAATTCATGCATGTTGTCCGCTGTAGACACTTGGTGTATTTTGCTCGCTGTCCGCTGTGGACCATAAAGTGTCTGCTGTGGACACTTAGAAGATTTTTGCATGCTGTCCACTGTGGACATTAAACTATCCGCTATGGACACTTAGAAAGATTTATACCGTCCACTTTGGATTTGCATGTCCGCTATGGACTTTGCATGTCTGCTGTGGACACTTAGTCAATTTTATGGTTTGTCCGCTATGACTTGTTCATCCGCTGTGGACTTGTTCATCCGCTGTTGACTTGTTCATCCACTGTGTTTGGGACTATTATGCATACTGGACAGGAGGTTTCTAAACCAAACTATGAATATTTCCATGATGTACGACTGAGTAAGGTTGATGTATGCTTTTAGATGATTTTCTAAGTTGTTTTGTATGATGTTTAGTATTTTTTTATGTGTGTAAGATGTTAGATCTATGCTAAGTTTAAGTTAGAATGATGTTTGGGGACTGGAAGTACGTACGATGCATTGTAGATTTGTTGCATGATGTCTGCTGTTGACACTTAGTGAATCATGCATGATGTCTGCTGTGGACATAAAGTGTCCACTGTGGACACTTAGAAAATTCATGCATGTTGTCCGCTGTGGACATAAAGTGTCCGCTGTAGACACTTGGTGTATTTTGCTCGCTGTCCGCTGTTGACCATAAAGTGTCTGCTGTGGACACTTAGAAGATTTTTGCATGCTATCCACTGTGGACATTAAACTATCCGCTGTGGACACTTAGAAAGATTTATACCATCCGCTGTGGATTTGCATGTCCGCTATGGACTTTGCATGTCTGCTGTGGACACTTAGTCAATTTTATGGTTTGTCTGCTATGACTTGTTCATCCGTTGTGGACTTGTTCATCCGCTGTTGACTTGTTCATCCACTGTGGACTTGTTCATCCGCTGTGGATACTTAGAATATTTTGTCATGCGCTGTGGATTTTAAGCTGTCCGCTATGGACCTTAGCTGTCCACTGTGGACACTTGGAATATTTTTAAGCTGTCCACTGTGGATGTGTGCATGCACTGTGAACACTTAGAATATTTTAGAAATTTTGGGAAATTGATTTAAGTGCTAAGTACTGATTTTTTATGGTGTCCTATGCTTGTTCATGTCATGTATGCTTGTGGGTTGGTGTTATGATGATGATGTTCCAAGTTATGTATTATGATGTGACTTTACTTGGCGTGATATGTATATGTACATAAAGTATTATGTAATGAAAGTGAAAGGTAACGTTAACGTGAAGTGGAACATAATGACTGAATGTAAAGTCTTGCAAGCAAAATGATAGAGGTTCATAACTCAGCGAGGTAGTTGTTTGCTCAACTGTGTGTTGTTTAGCTAACCCTTGTTAAAACGCACAGGGGTCTAATCCTTGAGATTGACCGAAAAGTACAAGATGGGATCCTTGTCGCTCCACCCTGGTGCTGTGTCAGCTTCGGCATGATGTGGGGGTTTACTTGTAAGCCCCGGCACAGTACCAGCTTCTGCATGACGTGGGGGTATAGCATATGGCAGGATCTAGATAAAGAGGAAAGATAATAATTAAAGAAAGAACGAAACGAATGATGTTGAATGATAACGAATAATGATGAACGATGATGGAAGATAATAATGATATTATCTAGATGTATGTATAATGTATGATTACATACAAAAGTAAGGAAAATGTTTTAAACGAAAGTATAGTATTTTATTATAAAACTAGAACTCACTCAGCGTCGCTGACTTTGGAAATAAGGAAAATGTTGGCAGGTATTTGCTGATGCTGAGGTGGTGCAGACATGGATGCATAAGCTACTGGGGATGGTTCAAGTCTGGCATCCATATTTTGGAGAATGTTTTTGTATTAATACATTTTTTGACTGTATAAGAAAGTAAATGATGATTTGACGTATTTTTAATTGTTAATGAAAAGTTAAATTTCCGCTACAAAATGTGGTGTTTTATATTATTTATGCTATGATTGACCAACTGTAAGCGTCTGGGGAACGGGGCCTTACATATAAACACACCCAAAGACTCTCTCACTAGATTTTGGACATTCCAGGGCTTTTAAGAAGGCATAAGAAGGGCGGATTTGTGATCTACAACGTCTCCTTGCTTGGATTTGTGTTAGTAGTTCTTGGATTTGTGAGATAAGACTCGTTTTATTTAAATAAGAGTTAGTATTGTGTATGAGTGGAATTGTGATGTTGGGGAACTCTATTTCTGTTATAGTTTGCTTGGTTGGAGACGTGGACCCATTAGGAAGCTACATTTTGCTTTAGGAGAGCTTTGGAAAGAATCTAGATCCTCACATTATGCATTTTTATTGGTTTTAGGAAAAACCAAGGTCAATGGCAAGATCAAACTAGTTAGTAGTACACTATAATATATGATTTTGTGACATCCGGTAACTTTCCGTTACCAAACTCCGTTAGTTTCGTTAAGTCTTGCATACACGTGTCGTGAGCATACACTCGTTGTTGTTTAACGTTGGTGACTTAGTAATAATTAATAATGTTAAACAAATAATTTCTATGTGATTATAAAGTGGCATTGATATGTTTACGTGATTTAAATATTTAATTGTGAATTTTAAAGCGTAACACGAGAACGTGTGTATTTAATTTGTGAATTTTGTAACTTGTAACAATAATGCATATGATTATTATTGTTAGTTTATATGCTTGTTTTTTAAAAAGATTTTAAAAGCTTAGTTTTTATAAAATACAAATTATAAGGGTTTAAATGGTAAATATGATTAATTAATTAAAACAAAATCAAAACCCAACCCTAATCCCACCACTACGACCGCGACCAACTTCAAACTCACACATAAACTTCGAAATTCAGCAAGAACAAGCAATTCCCCTCGGTTTTGGATCGATTTCAAGGGTACAACACGTTGGAAACATCAAATCTTATTGATTACACGATTTAAACGTTAGATTTTGTGTTCTTTTGATGTGTTTTTACATGGACGAGAGCATGGGTTCGAATATTGCAATTGAAGGTTGATTTCTTGATGTTTGTTGATGTTATTGTGTTAGCTAGGTTGTATATATGTTAGTTAACGTTGATTATGCAAGAAAGCTTTGATTTTGATGCGTTGTTCATAGGTTACTAATAATAGTAACTTTATTTGCATGAATATGGTGATTTGATGATGAATTGATGTTGTTAATGTGTTTGTGATGATGGTTGGGTGTTAGATTGATGATATGAATGCTAGAAACCTAAGAACGAATGTTGTAGTTCATAGGTTACCAAATGTAGAAACTTTTGTTCATGAGGATTGATAAATTATGATAATTGGATGTTGTTGATCATGTCTAGATGTTAACATGAGCTTGAATTGGTATATTGTTAATGAATTCGTGAGTGTATTGAGTGTTTTGATAGATTTTGGGATGTACTTTCCCAAAAGGGAAACTTTATTTGCACAAAATCGTGAATATGATGATTTGAGCATGTTTACGACATTAGGATCATGCTAGCACGTTCATGGATGATTTCTAAAGTGTTAGAATGTGTTGTTGGGTTGTATGACTGCTAAATTGGTTAGTTGACAGGTTTGGTCTGTTTGTGGGATTTCATGGTAATGGGTCATATGGGTTATGATAGGATTATTGTTTGGTTGGTAGTTGATCATGGTTGAATATCTTGGTTGATGTGAATTCTGTTAAATAATATGTTGATGGTCATCATCCACGCGTGCGAATCTGAGGCCCCTACTTAGTAGGATTGGCAGGGTTTAGGGTGTGAAGTTGTGAGTGGCTTCACATGGCATGTTGTGCACTTACTTGAGATTCGCATGACTTGTATGAAAATCTAGTTGTATGATGATCTAGGTTGTACATGTGGTTAATGAAGTGACATATGTGATCAGCTTGTATGTTAACCATGTGTGATGAATTGGTATGTTTGTTTGAATGGAATTTCACCTATAATGTGACCATTGGGTCAAATGGGTCAACTGGGTCAATGTGTCTTACTTTTTATAAAACCTTGAGTTGTTGGGTTATAGAGCACTTAGGGTTTCATTATGAATCTGTGTACACGTACTTATGTACTTGCGTGTTCTAGGTGACCTTTGAAGGTTGTCTGTCTCTCTCTCTCTCTCTTTGAAGTTAAGCTCAAAAGTCTTTATTATGCACACCAGGTGAGTTCATGCCCCACTCTTTTACATACTCTCTTTTGGGGGAGATAGCATACTGGTTTTACAAACGCTTACTTTATATGAGTTGCGTATAGTATGATATAGTGCTGAATACCATTAGAGTCCTCACACTTTCGGATTGTTAATAATGATGATTAGCCGGAAATCTTGGGTAGTACTACTGGGTCTGACGAGCCCCACCTGTGCGACTCGAGGTCAAACGGGTGCCATTTTGTCTTAACACAGACATCGTCACGACCTGATAAGTCGTGACGGGAGGCAACAAACGAAAAAAAGTCAGCTTCAATCATGAAATCACTATGATTATTACTGATGAACATAGACTAGCTATCTATTTCAATACACCTCTTATATTTCGCAACTGTTACTGTTTTTTGATTAACGCAAACTCTTGAACTCACCAACCATCGTGTTGACTCTTTTAGTATGCTATTCTCAGGTTGAGGTTACCATTGCCTAGTAGCATGTGCACGGGTCAGCATCATTGTAGTTGTCAGCATGATTGAAACTTGTTTTGGTTTGGTTATTAAACATTTAAGTAATTGTTGGTATTACTTTGGGCGCGTGTGTTTGCGCATTTTACATTATACTGTTTTACTTTGGTCTTTATGGTTTATTAAACGCTTTCGCATATTTTAAAGTTAAACTCTGATTTTGAATGTTTGTTCATATAGAGTCGTTCTGAGTAACTAATGACTAAGATCCTGATATGTCACACGCTTCGCGGTAAAACCCCGTACGTGGATTTTGAGGGTATGACAGATTGGAATGTTAAAGAAAATCCGACACTATAGTGGGTGGATTTGTGATAAGAATGTTTTTAACTTGATTACAGGATTACCATGGTGTATGAACCCTAGTTTAAAATTATATGTTAATCTCAACGCATATTGCGTATTGAAAATGTAGGATCATGTTCACCTATTTGAGCTCTTAGGGTGATATTATGATTGTGGAACTTGATTATTGCAGACCACCAGTTAAGGTGAGTCTAACTGCCCCTTTTTTCTTTGTTGAATTTTCAAGTTGTAACACGAGCTATCTAAATTGATTTTTGTTATGTGTTGTCATATAACTATTGTATGGTATATTATGTTCCTTATGTTTGAGAGACTAAAGTTTGGGTGTGTCTAGACCTTAGTCATCATAGTCACCAACAAACTATTAAAGTAAATTCATGGGTTGTCCAAATGATGTGACACCCAAATTACTTCAGGGCATATGTGCGTTTAGATGGATCTGATCTAGATAGGAGGGACTCACTCCAGGAAATTGCAATTTTGCTATATTGATGTTGAACTTGTAGTGGCATGCAATAACTTGAAATTGTTGCTATGATTAGTGAGAATTGGTTTGTCAAGAAATTTACTTAGATATACTTTTATTCATTTTGATGTCGAGTTTCAAGTCTCAGTAATCGGTCACCAACAATGTAATTGTTGGTTTGTTTTAGCTCGTGATGCAAGTGTGCAAGAAGTGTTGGAAGGCGCTAGCTATGTCAAGGAAACTTAATGGTTTAGTTTGAATAAGGTCTTCATGTATAATAATTTAATTGGATTAAATTTGCCTAGGGTAGTGTAATCACCTTATGTTTTGTAATTTAAATGTAATGGACGAGTGGAATTATGTAACCCTACTAAGGTTTTGATTCAGCCTAGTAATTATAGTCTTGAATTTTTAAGTCTTACGCTGTGGTATTCCATGTTTATGATACAACAGGTCCTGCTTGTGGATTGGGGTATGATAGCTTGTTACTGAAGCAAGTGTTAGAAGATGTCTACAGTATAGTGATGATGCTAATCAACCTATTAAGCTTCCTGAAGAAGACATCTTGAATATGTTTACCATTATTGGATATGAAGGTGACTTTACTAGAAAACAACTGAAGAAGGGATTGGTCATGGAGGTTCTTACTCCATGTGTTTCACCATTGTCTATCTAATAGGAAGACTAGATCGAATATAACATTATGATTGCTTCATTAGCCATAGTAGCCATATGTACTAATAGACAACTCAATAAGTTTACTATGTGTTCAATTGCTTGATGTCTAACATTGGAGAAGGAAGAAGATACAAGTTCATCATGTACTCAAGATTCATATAGTGCCTTATCAATGAAGCTTTTGCCATTCTTAAAGGAGTAGATCCAACCTTTAACCTATCTCATCATTATGTGAATATGTATACTTCTGTAAGGCTCCATTTTCAGAAAACCCCACAGCTGGTCATTTCTAGAACTTTACATATTTAAAATACATGGAAGTAAGAAATCATGGTAGCGGAATAATTAAACAAAACCATTTCATGCATTAATAGTAAGTTTTGCCAAGAAATATATCGTTGTTACAAGTTTCAAAAGAACATTTAGTTGTATCACAAGACAAAAATATCATTTTTTCGCATAACATGGATGCCTGTCTTTATTTGCCAAGTAGCTTCAACCTCGTGCCATCCCCAACAACATCATTACTTGCCAACTGATATGCATATAAAAAGTCAGCGTTGCTGAGTGAGTTCTAGTTTTGATAATATATAAAATATACATTTTGTAAGCTTCACTGGGTGTTCATCAATCATTATACATAATCATTCGTTAAGAGATTCATTATCTTTCTTTCTTTCATTATCTTTCTCTTTCATTAACTAGGATCGCACAAAGCAAAAGCCTACATTGTTGGTTGGCAACAAATGCCGAACCCCTATCAGTACACATTTATAAGTGGTAGCTAACCCCTGATAGTTGACCCACACTACTAGGCATGAAGCATGCTCATGAATACAGGTCCAATTTATTTATTGGTCAATCACAAGGATTAGACCCCAGATATGCATCCTGAAACAGCCATACATCAGTTGAGCTAATGACAACAAGGTCGTGCACCTCATTCCATTGTGCTTGCAAGGCTTTTCATTTATTATAAGGGCCCGAGGGTAACATTCATTAGGTTACACTGTCTTTCTTTTATTCTTTGTAACCACCAATTTATGAATAATACTTTTAAGATATCCTATTATTAGAATCACATAACATGAATTAATTAATATTCATAATAGCAGCATATAAGAAAAGAATCAAACATACAATTTATGCCCCTGAACTTATGCTAACTATCAATTAGCAAACACAACACTAATACTAATACTTCCAAAGGCAAACATAAGCTTCTAAAGATTTATGCTATAAGCTTCGAAAGAATATAAGCTTTGGAAGAAAACATGTAGTTCTGCTTCAGAAGCAAACTTGATTTGACTTTATATCTCACAATTAGAAACGTTAGACAAGCATAAACTTCCATTAAACATAAGTACTTAGAAGTTAAATTCTATTCCCAAAATTTTAGAATAAACCTAAGTGTTCACAGCTCATTAAATAGGTATACAGCGGACAACTTAAATAATATAAGTGTCCACAGCGGACAGCCAAAGTCCACAATGGACAGCCAAAGTCCGCAACGGACGACCAAAGTCCACAACGCATGAATAAAATACTAAGTATGTCCACAGCGGATGACTTAAAATATATAAGTGTCCACAGCAGACAGCCAAGTCCACAACGGACAATCTAAAAGTACCTAAGGTTACACAGTGGACGTGCATGCATACTTAAATGTTTACAGCGGACATGCATTGTACATAGCGGACAACAAGTTCATCACCTACGATCCAATCTTATGCAGTTTCTAGTCCCATACATCATCTTAAGCATATTCTAAGCATGGATCTATCAGTTACACACTTAAAACATAACAAACAACCATTCAACATCATGGGATCTTAAAAGAAAACCTTCATCTTTCATAAACAGTAGTATTTTCCTGGAAAATCATAGTTTGGTTTAGAAACATCAGTTTAATATACATATCAGCCCCAAACAAGTAGAAAACGTGTAAAAGAGGGGATCTAGAACTCACCTTAAACTGGCATCGAGCCAAACACAACAACCCGAGAGCAACTTGGAGTACTAACACCTAAACACACGAAAACAAGCAACTAAACACATAGAAACACATAGAAATCGATCTAGAAGCTTGAACCCGACAGAAACCAAGAAGAAAACACCTTAAAATCTTACCTTTTGAAGATTTCTTTTACTTTCTCACTCTAGAACCGGTGGGAGTGTTTTCTCTCTCTCTAGCCGAAGGTTGAGTGCATGGGAGAGAGGGTATGGGCGGCCATTTTCTTTTTAAACCCTATTATGGGCCGGTTTGGCCCTTGTACACTTTTAAGCCTTGCTTTTTGAAATAAAATCCCTTTTTCTCCCTTACTTTTCTTTTCTTTTCTTTTCTCTTTTTCTTTGAAATTTCCGGGTGAGTACTTATACATTAACACCATTTGGCATTCTTCCTTGGATGCAAGATTAGATAGTTGAACAACAAGAAGAACAAGTTAATGAGCCAACAATCATTGCTCAAGAAGCTCAACAATTAGATCTCAATGAGCTAAATTATCCTATGATTAAAGAACCAGAAGTACAAGCAGAACGAGAAGTTCCCGTTGAACAAGAAGTTATACATGAAACTCCTTCTCATGTGAAACATTCATTGTCACCATCTAGTGAACATGGTGGTGATCGTCATAGTGTCTCTATAACTCCATATTCTCCACTCCATTTAACCACACTGAGTATTGAGTTTGCTCCACTCTCTACTATTGAACATATTGAAGAAAGGATCAGTGAATATACTAATTCAAGTTTATCTAAAATTTGAATCATCATCTGATGAGGAGGATATATATATATATATATATATATATATATATATATATATATAGAGAGAGAGAGAGAGAGAGAGAGTTTACGGTACAAAGTTGAAAAATCGTGCGAAGTATGCAAAGTAATTCCAACCATTGATTTAGGTGATGGACGGCTCAGATTAAAGATAAAATAATCACGCATGGAATGATGACTGGAGGGGTAAAATCGGAAATATCCTACAATTGTTGACTTTTTTAAAACTTCTTCAGTTTTTTTAAACGTATATAACTTTTTTATACGACATTATTTTTTAAAAAAATTATACCATAAAATCGAGCATTTTATTCTCTTTAATTTGACTATAGTATTGCTATACTTTTTTAAAAAATCAACACTATTTTTAAAAAACTTCTATGTGTTGCGCGTATAACTTGCGTGATTATTCACAGCGTAATTAAGAACATAACTTGCGTAATTATCATATAAATTGCGTAATTATAAATACAACTTGTGTGATTATTTTTTATAACGTGAGTAATTTTTATTTGCGTAATAATAAATATAACTTGCGTAATAATAGATGTAACTTGCGTAATTATGAATATAACTTGCGTAATTATGTACCTTATATGCGTAATTGTAGCGCGGACGAAACTACCCCTCCGCCATAAAACACGTGTCATGCTCTGGTGACTTCATATGCTTCGCACGTAAATTAAACTTTGTATAGTAACCGGCCCTATATATATATATATATATATATATATATATAAGAGACTATATATATATATATATATATATATATATATATATATATATATATATATATATATATATATATAAGAGACTATACCTACTAAAAAAGAAACGTCATAGTACCATTCGAAGAATTTGAAACTTCATCTAAAGCATCAATTACACCAAAAGCAATCCCATCTGCAACTAAGTCAAAAAGTGAAAATAATTAGATATCTGAGTCGAAGCCATCCTGATCCACATCCATCATGATTCATTTTTTTAAACGGCTTATGACCTAAGCCCATCCTGACCAAGCAACTAACCCAATCTAACCGATTCATTTTGTCATCTCTAGTTAAAAACAAGAGTAAAAAATAAAGCCTCTTATCTAAAGTGTTTTAATAAAAACAATTCATTTTAGACTGAAAGAGTTAAACTGATTAAATCTTAGAGACAAAGGCGTAATTTACTCTGAAAAGTATAAATTTTTTTTTCCTAAACAATATTCATACACTAGATCATGTTTGGTTAAAATGTTAGTTTCATCAAAACCAAAATCAACTCAAGTAAATCACATCACAAACCCGAGTTGCTCAGTTCATAATGTGCAATCAAGCAAGCTTGCTCAAGTTGCAATATACAACCTGAGCAAGGAAAAAAAAACCTGACTCAGTGTTTTTGGATCTAAATTGTTCAAAGTTATCAAGCTCGTAGAAGATGATGCACTTGTTAATAATGTGATGACTCGTGTAGAAGATGATGTAAGCTTTTTTCAAGCAAGGTTTACTTATGAAATGTAATCTAAACATTATAACACACAACCTTAAAAACATGTTTTAGTGTGTTACACCACCTGCACATAACATATTTGTCTAAGCAAGTGAACTGGTATGCAACATAAGGAACTATCAATCATCTATTCCATACCAAACAACCAAAACTGTCATCATACAAAAACCATTTATCATAATAAACCCAATGAACATAGAACTTGCTCATCATAACAACTACAAAATTGATCTCTTCACCAGCTTCTTCAATCTACATGACCATGAATATCTAGCTTGTCTAAGGATGTTTTTGTGCAAATGCCGAACATGTTCTCTAAACAAACATTTGATATGAACTAACACCTTCACGATTTACAGGTTTTCCTGAGAATGAAAGAAGCATATATACCAACTTTTTCTTCTGATGCCCAACTGAGTTGTGCAATTATTGGGTACTGATCAGATGAACTCAGGAACTGTCGACAAGTTGCATGAGCACAAGACTTAACCAATGCATGAAGAGCTACTTGTAGAGGTGTGACACTAATAGCCTTGTTGGGAGCAACAACATAACAATCTTCAACCATGTTTAACAAAGCCAGCAAAAACCAACATAATTAATCAATAACTACAAAATAGGTATATAAAGTTCTATTGTCAAAAGTGTCTACCTGCATTGCTCCTTTAGAAACCATATCATGACAAAGCTTGTTGGAGTTGCAAACCATATTGCCAAGAGCACCCGATGCGTTGACCTTTGTTATCTCTTCTTCTTCTGAAATCAGCAAATTAGCTAGTTGACGGATACAACTCCTCAATTCTTTATAAAATAAGTTGTAATGATATGCTGCATTACCAATCTATCAAATAAAACCCAGCAAAGTAATAATACAATATAAACATACGTATTGTAATTAGAAGATGGAATCCGTCTTACTGCAAAACAAGCAAATTTTCGGTAGTCTTTGTCACCTTCAGAGAGGCGGTCAACTAAGAGACTGACTATATTATGCTTTGCCTATAACAAACAAGAAATATTGTGTTGCTTATGGTCATTAATTCTAGAGTTATCTTGTAATTTTCTGTAAAAATAGTTATGTGAGCAAGAAATGGTTGATGCATACAAACAAACCATAAAAGTATGAGTTATGTCGGCACATGTTTCCTAGATCACTGCAAGCCTTGGCACATATATCAGCCTCCTCATGAGTAAGAAAGCCTTTCAAGAGTTCCATGATATTTGTTGTTAAATCAGAGATACAAATCGGATGAACAACGATGATAAACCTGATAAACTTGCAGAGCTTTATTATCAAATTGCTTGCATACATACAATTGTTCATCATTGCCATCTACACATACATATGAGGGGTATATATAGCCCTAGAACCAACCACTAGGTTTCCTATTAACACATACTTGCCCCTTATATATTTACATAATTACATACTAGACACAAACATAGACTTTCTAATATATACATAATAGACATAAACTAATATTTAGTTTATATATATCAATACTCCCCCTTGAACTAAATATAGTTTAAGTGAGGTCTTCCACTTGCTTGTCTTGCTTTCATAGTAGAGTTGGTTGATCATCATCATAGATGAGATTAGATTCTTCTTGCTTGTTCTTCTCCTTGTTCTTCCATTTGGTGCATTTGTTTGCAAAATGACCAAGTTCTCCACATTCATAACATCTAAACTTGCTTCCATCTTTATTGCCTCGACCCATGCATTTTCCGCATCCACTTTCTCCTTTGTTAGAGTTTCTAACTCGTCCTCTACCACGACCTTGATTGTTTGAACTTGCCATTAGAAGTTTCCCTTGATTATTAGCCTCCGGTTCATCTTGAATTTTAATGCGTTCTTTAAAGGCTTTAATTCTTCCAACTGCTTCTTCAAATGGCATTATATCAATTTCTTGATATTGCTCGATAGATGCAACGATTGGTAGAAATTTCTTTGGAACCGAGTTAAGCAGTTTCCTTACAAGTACCTTATCTTTCAAAGTACCACCAAGACTTTTAAACTTGGCTTTTATAGTGCTTAACTTTCCCGTAAAGACACTTACCCGTTCAGTTGTATTCATTTTCAAAGCCTCTAGTTCACTTCTTAATGTTTGTAAACGTGCTTTCTAAACTAGATCGGCTCCAAGGTGTTTGACTTTGATAGAGTCCCAAACTTCCTTTGCCGTCGAGTAATGTGCAACTTGCATTAATACATCTTGAGGCAATGTTTGAAGTATCATCGCCTTAGTTTTATTAATCTTCTTTTCATCCATTGTTTTGTTCTTTGCATCAACTGCATCCCAAAGACCATAGGCCTTTAAGATAGTTTCCATCAACAATGACCAAGTAGTATAATTTGTTTCATTCAATTTGGGACATTGAAGTGAAATGTTTCCTTGTTCACGAGTAGATGTATTGCTTGATGCATTATCATGCTTTTTATCGTCTGCCATTTCTTCTTTCTTTCTTGCTAATGTGCTTGTGATCGGATGATCACTTTCTTGATCAAATAGATAAAAATTTCTTGCTTGCTTCTGGCCAACTTGCTAACCAGTTTTGTATTGCTCCTGACCAACTTGCTAATCAGGTTCTGACCTACTTGCTGATTAGATTATTGTTGTTGCGAATTTGATTAAAATTATCCAACCAACTTGCTAATTGGATATTAATTTTGATCAATTCGCTATACTTGCTTCTGGCCTACTTGCTAACTAGACCTGATGTGCTCCTGACCAACTTGCTAATCAGGTTTTTATGCACTAACTTGTTTTGACCAAAAATGATCTTTTATTGCAAAGTTGAATCAAATGATTCTATTTGCACTTGCTATTTGAGCAAATAATTGTTCGACTTGCTATTTGAACCAAAGGTTCGACTTGCTACAAACCAATGGGTTTGTTTAACTTGCTATGAACCAAAAGAGGTTCGAGATTTGCTACAAACCACACGGGTTTGTTTTAACTTGCTACAAACCACACGGGTTTGTTTTAACTTTCTATGAACCACAAAAGGGTTCAATTTGACTTGCTATTCTAACGAACCACGATTGATTCGAAACTTGTTCTCTCTATACTCAACGAACAACAAATATTCGGAGTTTAACTTGCTACACAAATCGTAGAGATTCGGTTTAACTTGCTATATGAACCATAAAGGTTCGATTTTTTTTCCTTGCTTTTCTTTAATCAATTCAACTATTCAAATTGATCTTGCAAAAATTTAATTTGATCACAATCCTTCTTGATCTCAATAGGGTTTGACTTTAATCACGAATTAAAACAGCCCCGAAATCCTTTGATTTGTGATCGAAAATCAAAACGAATACTCGTCTCTTGCAATAAGAACATAAATCGGATTTTGTTTATGTTTTCGTTATCCAAAACAACCTTATTGGCTTCGAATTCCCACGGCAAAACATACAAACAAAAAACCCGTGAAATCGAATAGGTTCTTTAAATTTAAACCACCTTCTTTTGGCTTTTGTTCACTTCGAACAGACCTAGGTCACAACCCTTCTGTTCCTTTCTTCTTTAATCAAAAATTCACCAACAAACTTCAAGTTTTCACTGGATTTAGACAAAACACAAACCCAACAATGTGTTTGGTTATTCCAGTTGAAAAACAAACAAGAAAGCTTCTTTTATATTTGTTAGTGGGTGTCAAAATTTATCCAAAATTGGATCCACTAGTCGCTTCTGTTCCTTGATTTCACTAAGATTCGTAGACCTCACAATACGACGGAGCGAAATTGTTTCTTGGTGAATGAAAATTCGATTAACGTTCTTTGATTTCTTGCCCCTTCATTCCTTGATTCTGATCGGTACAAACAGACAACAAAAACACCACGTTTTTGTTCTTTTAACACTTAACGATAAGAAGAAAACAATAGCAATTTGGTGTGATTACACGAACACCCCTTTCAAAATTTGATTTGCGGTTTGAAACAACCACCAAGTACTCCGCTGATTCTCGGTTCTGGTTTGTCACAAAACATAACAAATCGCTTCGTTTTGTAAAGAGAATCAATTATTTCTTACTGAATCAATTGATGATTGATTGAACACCACAACACAACAGAGGCTACTTCCTCTTTCAAATGATCTTTGCTCTGTATATTTCTTGCTTTCAATCGATCCACAACTAGTCACCAAGTCTGTAATGGATATATCAAACTAAGAAATGGGAAAAACGATCGAGACTCGTGATTGACTTCTTCAATCAATGACCAATTTCAAACAGAAATCGTTGTCTTCGTTCGATCGTTAATTACACAGAAGAAAGCAAAGTCATCATTCTCTTTGTTTATTGGTTTCAATCGATCGATTTGTATGTAAATAGGAAGGACATTTCTGCTTTGATTCTTCCCTTGGATCGATTAACGAGCGCTCTGATACCAGATTGTTGTTAAATCAGAGATACAAATTGGATGAACAACGATGATAAACCTGATAAACTTGCAGAGATTTATTATCAAATTGCTTGCATACATACAATTGTTCATTATTGCAATCGACACATACAAATGAGGAGTATATAGAGCCCTAGAACTAACCACTAGGTTTCCTATTAACACATACTTGACCCTTATATATTTACATAATTACATACTAGACACAAACATAGACTTTCTAATATATACATAATAGATACAAACTAATATTTAGTTTCTATATATCAATAAATGTGCTTGTAAAAATCCTGCATCGAATAGTTTTTATTTTAATTAGTAATAATATTTTTACAAAACTGTTTTATAAAATTAGTCAACAAGGACTGACCTTATCCATACAAGCTACATCTGAAACCAACATTAGAACATTCAATTTGACTTCTTTAGGAGAAGAAGTATGAAGTAAGAGTCTCATGTTATTTGGATTTAACAGACCGTTGCCTAACATATGTACAACAAGTGACAGGTGACCTGTCATTTTGGATGCATCTTGTGTAGAACTACAACCTACAAATTCAAAGCTTTAGAAGTTGAGGTAAATTTAGATATTTTGCATTATATGTGTACACACACCAACTACCCAGTCTCAGTTGAAACTACAACCTCTTTATACAGCTTCACCATGACAACCCAGTGCTTGATGTATGAATCTCCAAACCCACCTCCACAGTTATCCAATAACCTTCTGGTAACTAAGAAACACTGCACACGAGACGTAAATGACAAACATCTTAATAAGAATATGGAGACTTTTAAAAAATGAACAAAATAAAGACATGACAGATAATGAAATACAAACCTTTATCAGCAAGTCACTATAATCTAACTTTTTTAGGTGAAGAATATTAACAGTAAAGCCTATAAGTTCCCAACAAATTTCATCAAGAACCCCTCTTGAATTAATGGCACCAATAGCAACTAAGTTTGACAGAATTTTCAAGGTCTGGTTTGCAGTGAGAACATCTTGATCCCTAAACAATTTTATGGTCATACAACCTCATAAGATAACAATTAGATATGTAAGAGTACAAGTCTAAGAAACCAAAGTGTAACGATATGTTAAATCTTTTGGATATTCAAAATTTTTAAAACACTAAGTTTTACCTGCAGTGCCAGTTTTTGAGAGGCAGCAAGATAACTGATAGTGCTTCATTATTTTGGCCGATTAACTTGGCACCCTTAAGCGTGCAAGAGTTGGTTTCCAATTCGTCCAATAGCTGGCAACCTGTTAAGAGGATAGAACCAATCATGCATATTTACCTCAATACATAATATGAACATAAAAAAATAATTGTTGTTATGGAAGATGAAAATCTATCCCATGTCATGTCCCCTCTATGATTTCCTTCTCGTACATTCATTATCTCCCACCTCTTAATTCGATTTCATCATCCTTCCATAGACTTACAAATACCAAAATTGCCTTCAGTTTTGTTTGCCATGTTTGGAGGACCAAAGAATGTAGAAACAACATGAGACCACTTGGGTTAATTAGAGGACTCGTTAAACTTTTAGATGAAAAATTAGACCCATTTGGGCTTAATATGACCAAGTTATGACCTGTACAAAACGTCCTCTTTTTTCAGACAGCAAGCTGTCTACTTTCTTAATCTTGTCCCTTTGCATCACAAACCTTAATATTTAACCATTATTGACCCGAGATCTCAAAGAACGTTTATTCCATGAACTAATTGAAAAAACCTTGTATTAGACACTTAGATTATCACAAATTTTCAGTCCCACAACAGTTAGTTTAGATTTTAATCATCCGTTTCTCATTGTTAGTTAATCAGTACATAGTTTTGATTCCCCAATGCATCTATAGATTCAAGAAGAAAGATTAATGTTTCCAACAGCAATCTATAAGTCCAAGATGTCCATTATGGTCAGGTCACACAAGTTTTCAACCCAAGAATATACAAAGATTAAGAGTTAGAGTTTTACCCGTTGGAGAGTCCAACACCCGAAACACATAGATTATCATGATCCAATGCCCAAAAACAAGAACCAAAGATTATTAAATGATGATTTTGATGATTCTTGTTGAATAAAATCAAAAACATGAACAAAAAGGGATAAAATAATCAAAATAAACAGTTTTCTTACCGGAGAAGGTGTAGATGATCAAGTATTGTGCAAAAATCAACCTTAAATGCTAGAATATCATCAAAATCAAAGTAATTGATGATAATTTCAATTGATTTAAATGAAGAACAAGAAGAAGATGGATGACGACGGCTAGGGTTTCGCTAGAGAGCATTCTTGGAGAAACATTTGTGAAAAATGAAGGGAAAACAAGGGGAAGGCCCTTTTTATATGGAGTATAGGCCGAATAGGGCTTAGGGGTGGGCCCCCAAGGCCATTGGCCTGTCCCGTAATTTCTCGTCCCGTTTAGTCCCATGTGTTATCCAAATTTCACGTTGTTAGATTCTATTCGTTAATACGATTCCGACGGACTATTATATGCTATATAAATTATTTAATTTATATATTTTTAGATTAGATTATTTCTATTTAGTAGGCTTTAGGGAAAGCCCACATGTTCAATTTTTGTTGTGTTCTTAACGTAAATTATAATACTTTAAGTTTTGACAATTCTTGATCAAGCCTAAGGTACATAATCATCGTACTACATCTAATCAAAGTCAAAGAGTCAAAGCCTAAGGTACATAATCATCGTACTTCACCAATCCTAATCCCATTAGCATATATTAGGCCCATAATGCATAGTTCTAGAACTTAGTGTGTCTACAAGTGTCTAATGTACTATTCTCAGACCAAGTGTCAACATTAGGTAAACTTTCAAGTTAAAGTTCATGTTTAGACCAAGTGAAAGTCAAAGAGTCAAAGTCCAAAAGTTAAAGTCAACGATCAAACTTAATGGTTAATGCACCTGTTTTGGTGATGGATGTCACACCTATCCTTTTGTGGATTGTTTTAGTGCCCTGTTGTTCTCTCCCTCATTCACTCTACTTCCATTCTATTAAACGCTTTCCTTCAATCAGTACTTCAATGACCATTAAAGTCCCCGATTTAAACCCCTTGCCCGATGCCAATTCGTGTGTCCCTCGATGTCATTGTACTCGGACCTTGTAAACTCAGGTAAATATCTGATTTTGTTTGTTTTGTTTGTTAAATTTAGTTTCGTATGGGTTTGCGTATATATGTGTCTATTGTGTCTATATTGTATAGATATACTCCTTTATGCTTTTTCTTATATCTGTTATGCAATTTGTGAACTAGTGAACCACATGCTTCTTTCAACCACTTCGCTTCTGGTCTCTACTTTTTTAGGTATGAATTCCAAAATTTACTTTCCTTTGGCTTTTGTTGAATGCTTGACTCCTAAAATTGTTTGTTGGTTCTTGGTGAATGTACCTGCTGCCTGCAAATTCCTTCCAATTCTAGAATTTACTTTCTCAGGTATTCCATTCTTTGGCCTATAATAGCAACATTATTTATCTGACTATGAATGCTAACAAAATACCAAGTACTTTACTAATAGTTTATAAACATTGTAGTCTGTTACTATAACTAGTGAAACATGTAGCATCTTGCTATTCTAAGCAATTAACCCTAATATAGTCTTCTCATAAATAACACCTTAACAAAATTAATCAGCTATAAGCAATTGGAACCCATATACATATAAATGGCCTGCTTCAAGTTATGCTAAAAATTTTAACATATCAAATAGGCTAACTTATAGCATTTAACTAAAACAAAAAAAGGTGCAGCAGGTTTAGAATCGTCAAGGATGTTTCCAATCATATTCAACAATTTAATTCCTTATAACTTATAAGGTTTAGAAATGAATAATAAAGAGATTGTAGGTTGATCCAACCACTTTAACCTATCGCCCACCCCTTATGATTAGAATACTTATAGATGTGTCACACCCTCAAAATCCGCGTGCGGGGTTTTACCGCGAGGCATGTGACATACCATGATCTCAGTCATTAGTTACCAAGAATGACTCTATATGATTAATAAACAAAACCAGAGTTAACGTTTAAAATACTACGGAAGCATTTTTAAAACAGAAAACCCAAAACAAGTAGTATGTAAAGAGAATGCGCAAAACATACGCGCCCCAAACACAAATGTTTAATATGAAAATAATCCCTAATTTGTAAACAAACAAATGTAGACAACTCAACGATGCTGGTGTGCGTGCTCCTAGGCAACTGGCAACCTTAACCTGAGAATAACATACTAAACAAGTCAACACATGGTTGGTGAGTTCAAGAGTTTGTGTTAAAATATAAACCAATCAACAGTTTCCAGAGCATAAGTAGTGTATTGCAATAGATAGCTAGTCTATTAACATAAAAATATTAATCATAGTGATTTCGTGATCGACGCTGACTGTGTTACGTTTGTTGCCTCCCGTCATGATTTACCAGGTCGTGACGAATATATGTTAGGACAAAATTGCACCCGTTTGACCTCGAGTCGCACAGGTGGGGCTCGTCAGACCCAGTAGTACTACCCAAAATTTCCCCGCTATTCAATATTAACAATCCGAAAGTGTGAGGACTTTCCATGGTAAACAACACTATATCAATATTATACACACTCATATATAAAAGCTTTGTGATCAACAGTATGCTATCTCCCCCAAAAGAGATTATGTAAAATGAGTGGGGCAAGAACTCACCTGATGCGCGCAAGAATTAACTTAGAGCTTAACTTGAAAGAAAGAGGGAAAGACAACCTTCAAAGGTCACCTAGAATACAAGAGTACATAAGCACGTGTACACAGAATCAACATGAAACCCTAAGTGCTCTACAAACCAAGAGACTCAAGGTTTAAGAAATACAAGACACATTTGACCCAGTTGACCCGTTTGACCCGTTGGTGACATTATAGGTGATAACTCGTTAATACTAACACAACAGCATATCATACATGTTCACATACAACTTGATTACATATAGCACTTCATTAACCACATGTACTACCTAGATCATCATGCAACTAGATATCACACAAGTCATGCGAATCACAACAGGCCAAAACAGTTAACAAACCAAATCAACATCCCTATAACCTAAACAACACATTTCATCACCTTAGAAACCATCCATGAACACACTAGCATGGTCCTAATATCCCAAACATGCTCAAATCATCCAATTCAAGGATTTGCACAATTAAAGTTTTCCTTTTTGGGAAAGTTCATCCCAAATTCATCAAACTCACACTACATTCATGAATTCATCAATTATATACCAACTCAAGTCCATGACAACATCTAAACATGATCAACAACACCTAATCATCATGATTCATCAACATTCAACACCAAAAGTTACTATTTTTAGCAATGTATGAACTATAAGACATCTTCTTGATTTTAAATTGTTCATAACATCAACTTAGCATCTAATCATCATCACAAACACATCCATAACATACATACATCATCCAATCATCAATTCATGCAAAATAAAGTTACTATTATTAGTAACCTACGAACAACGTATCAAAATCATAGCTTTCTTGCAAAATCGACGTTAACTAGCATATATACAATCCAACTAACATAATAACAACATCAAACAACCAACATTCAACATCCAATTTGATCCAACATCGCCTCAAACTCTCGGCCAAAATGATCATATGAACAAACAACCAAAATCCAAACTTTCTTGCATAATCAACGTTAACTAGCATCAATACAACCTAACTAACATCATAACATCACCAAACAACCAAGAATTAACATTCAATTGCAGATTTTCGAACTAGGGTTCGGCCACCATGAAAAACCGTCAAAAACATGTAAAAATCTAACCTTTAAACGTGTAATGGCTTGCAATTGATGATTCTAACTTGTTGTGATGCTTGAAATCGGTCCAAAATCGAATGGAATTGCTTGTTCTTGATGAAAACCAAAGTGTGTGTGTGTGTTTGAAGGTGTCGCGGCCGAAAGGGTGATTAGGGTTAGAGTTTTGATTTTTATTTTATTTAATAATCCATAATTACCCTTTTAACCCTTATAATTTGTATTTTATAAAAATTAAGCTTTTACACACTCCTTTAAAATGTTTTTAACTAGAATAATAAACATATAAACTAGTAGTAGCAATTATATGTATTATCTTTACAAGCTACAAAATTTACAAAGTAAATACACACGTTTCCACGTTACGCGATAAAATTACAGTTAACATTTAAATCACATAAGCATAACTTAATAATCACATTGTTAACTTAATTATCATCAATTTAACATTACTGATTATTGTTAAGTCACCAACGTTCAACGAGAACTAGTGTGTGCACGACACGTGTATGCAAGACTTAACGGAACTAACGGAGTTTGGTAACGGAAAATTACCGGATGTCACAAGATGTTACCAAGGAAATTGTTGATTATCTCACCTCCCCTCCTATAAGTATGGTTAAATCCTTTAAATTAGCTTCCCTATTATCTCCAAAAATAGGAGCTTTACTTGCACATACCTACAAATAGAAATCTTAAATTTTTCTTGAATTTTTTACGAAAAATACAAACGAAGGTTAGTAAAAGAGTTAATAAATAAGCAACCTATGGATGTCCAGCTTGATGCTTGTTGATGATAAGTAATCTTAGACACATTCTGATGGATTTGGGTTTTGAACTTTAAAAAGAACAAAATGATTGAATTCCCCAAGGATCTTTTCCAATCTCTCAACAATAACAACAAGTTGTTATAAATCAATACTAAATAATCATAGTGCGAAAACCCATGATTATTGATATGAACTCTATGTGTGTGATTGTGTGTGATTAAATGATTGAATGCTAAGATGATAATAACTGCTTGTTTGATTGATAATTGTTCAAAAGTTTACAAAGGATTAGGGTATACGGCTATTTATAGCCTATGTACATACTATGTACATTTACAAAGATACCCTTATGTAAAACTAAAATACATAATAATCCTAAGTCTATAAGCTGTCCGCTGTGGATGATATCTTGTCCGCTGTAAATGTTAGGTCATCCGCTGTGAATGTTGAATACTTGTCCGCTGTGTATTGGATGTTGTCCGCCGTGAACACTTGGTGTGTGTGTTGTATTGTTTTCTGTTGTGGAGTGTTCATCCACTATGGATAGTTCATCAGCTATGTGCTTGTTCATCCACTGGCAGCACTTGGATTTCTTCTTCATCTGCTGTGGCTTGAACTTCATCCGCTGTGGACATTAACTCATCCGTTGTGGACACTTAGCAAAAAATTCGTTTTTATCTACAAAACCTGAAAAAGAAATTTAAACAATAATTAGTGTTTGATATGTATGTTAATATTATTTGTATGTTAGTAAATGATTTTTTGAATGTTAGAACATATTATGATTGATTATGGTAGACATTATCCTTTAATGCACTAGTTGAGTCTAACAATACTCCCCCTAAGGATGATGCTACGAATCTTTGATGTTTGCTTGTTATGGTTTTGGTTTCTAGTGATATTGTGTTTGTTTATGTTTGATTTTGAATGATTGCATGTTTTCACTTATAATGAATCACTGAATGATTGTATGTTAAAGTGATTATATATGATTGATTGATTGCATAATTTACTGATTATACATGTGTAATCAAATTTGTAACCCCTAGAAAATTTTAGCATTAATAAAAGAAAAGAAAGAAAGGGAGAAAAAGAGAATTATTGTAAAACAAGGGGTTAAAAGCGGGCAAGGGCCAAACTTGCCCATAATGGGTTCAAAAAGGTGATAAGGCCACCCATACTTCTCTCTCTCATGCAAGAAATCTTGGCTGAAGTAAGAAGAAGAAGCTTCACCCGGTTTTAGAGAGAGAAAGTCTTCTAAAGGTAGGATTCTATGGTGTTCTTCTCGGTTTCAGTTGGGTTTTCAGCTTCTGGACCGATCCTTAAGTGTTTCTATGTGTTTGGTTGTGTGTTTTCATGTGTTTAGGTGCTAAAACTCCAGGTTGCTCTCGGGTTTGGAGGAGTTTTACTAGTTAGAGGTGAGTTCTAGATCCCCCTATTTTACTTGTTTTAAACTCGTTTGGGGCTGAAATGCATGTTAACTAAATTTTTACAACTGAAGCATGAGTTTTCTACGTTCTGCATCTGATGTGTATGCGATATGTGTGTTTTTAAATGCCTTCTTTGATGTTGCGTAGTTGTAAGCTCTGTTCTATGTATTTAGCATGATAGATCTATGCTAAGGATGTGTAGAACAAGGATTTGGAACTGGTGGAATACCCTAAATAATGTGTTCATCCGTATTTGCATTTTATTCATCCGCATTTGTTGGAGTTCATCCACATTTGCTGAACATTCAACTGCATTGGTTTTATGTTCAATAGTTAAGTATTTTTGTTTATCCGTATTTCCTTTTTTTCTTCCGCCTTTGCTGAACTTCAACCGCATTGGTTAAGTTCATTCACCTAAGACTTATTCATCCACATTCAGTGTTGTTTATCAGCATTTGGACTTGTTCATCCGCATTTGGACTTGTTCATCTGCATTTGGACTTGTTCTTCCGCATTTGGTTCACCCGCATACCTTTAGACACATAGAATATTTTCTATAGACTTTCATCCGCATTTGTTCATCTGCATTGGTTTACATTCATCCGCATTTCTTCGGGGACTTAGGATTTTTCTGAAGGATTTTTCTGAATTTATAGGAACAGAGTTTAAGTGTTAGGAACTTATGTTTAATGGGAGTTTATACTTGTTCTATGTTTCTACTGTCTCATTTATCTTCTTATGGGTCTTGTTATGGATAGTTATTATTATACTTCATGATATGTGATTATAACATAGTGGATATTTTAAAAGTATTATTCATAACCAAGTGGACATAAAAAAATAAAAGAAGACAGTGGAACTTAATGAATGTTACCCCCGGGCCCTTATAATTAATGGAAAGCCTCGCAAGCACAATGGAATGAGGTGCACGACCTTGTTGTCGTTAGCTCAACTGATGTGTGGCTGATTCAGGATGCACATCTGGGGTCTAATCCTGGGGATTGACCAACAAATCAATGGGACCCATATTCATGAGAAGGCTTCATGCCTAGCAATGTGGGTCAACTGTCAAATGGGTTAGCTACCAAAATAAACGTTTTTAGACAGGGGTTCGGCATTTGTTGCCAACCAACAATATAGGGTCTTTCTTTGTGCAAACCTACACAATGAAAGTGAAAGATAATGAAAGAAAGAAAGATAAAGAATCTCTTAATGATTGATTATGTATAATGATGAATGATCACCAAGTGAAGTTTACAAAAGTATATTTTCTATATTATTAAAGTAGAACTCACTCAGCAACGCTGACTTTTTATATGCATATCAGTTGGCAGGTAATGGTGTTGCTGGGAATGGCATGAGGTTGAAGCTACCTGGCAATTAAAGATTGGCATCCATGACAAGCTGAAAAGTTATTTTTGTTTTGAAATACAACTAGATGTTTTTTTGTAACTAGCAACAACAATGTATTTCTTGGCAAAAGTAAAGGTTAATGCATGCTATGGTTTTTATTAAATTTTTCCGCTGCAAAGTTTTCTTGTTTTGATGAATTTGAATGTGTTTTAATATAAAAAGTGCTATGAATGACCAACTGTGGGGTTTCCCGGGAATGGGGCCTTACAATTTGGTATCAGAGCCAAAGTTTAAGAGAACTAGGTAAATTATTTTTCAAAACCTAAACTTAAACTGAAAATGGGACCAAATGGAGGGATGCCAGCCCAAGTAGCTACATGCCATCAGGTAATTTTTCATAAAGTTAACCAGTATTATATGCGTGTGCTATTTGATTGATGTGCTCTTAGTAGATTTGGACGCTGATGTAGTCAGGATAGGGGATGCTTGGGGGATCAAGAGTAAAGTAAGTGGCTAATCACAACTAGCCACTGTAATTAGGGACTTACTATACTTGGCATAATCTGAGTTATTTCCTTGAATGACCTTGTTAGTGTTTGAATCTTATAGGAAGTAGATTTTATGGCGGGGAGAAAATATAGGAAGGCAACACGAGGTGGTGCTCGTGGTGGGTGTACTACTGGGCCACGTGTCACTAGGAGCAAGGCTAAGGCTCCTAAGACGATTCATGAGGACACAGACCTCCATAACCACCAAGAGGGTGCAGGATCAACTACCCTCAAGTCTACGGTAAAGGAAGCTATTGCTGACGAGGTCTACAACGTCATGCAAAATGTGTTGGCCTTAGTGGTGACCAAAGTGTTAAGGGCTGTAAAGGAGGATGAGAGAACCGATGATGCTAGGAAGAAGGAGAAAGTAAAGGAAGAGCCATCTAGCCCAAAGGTGGTAATTCATGATGATGATAGTGAGGAGGAGAAGGAGACCGCTAAGGGGTGCACCTATGGGGCGTTTCAGAGGTGCAAACCCCCGACCTTTGACGGTAATGGCAATGCTACTACTACTTATCGTTGGGTTTGAGAGATGGAAGCAGTCCTATACATCAGTGAGTACCGGGAGGATCAGAAGGTGAAGTTTGCCTCATATTCTTTCGTTGACTAGGAATTATGCTGGTGGGACAACATTGTCCAAGCCGAGGGAAAACGGTCTGTAGCAAGGATGAGGTTGTCGGATTTCAAGGAACTGGTACTGGCGGAGTAATGTCCACATCGGGAGTTGGACAAAATTGAGAAGGAGTTCTTGCATCTGGAGGATGGAAACATGACTCATCAAGAGGATACCTCTAAGTTCAATGAACTTGCAAACCTTGTGTCAGATCTAGTAACTCTGGAGTCCAAGAAGATTAAGAGGTACATGCAGGGTTTGCCCGTGGACATTAGGAGGAACATGATAGCCGCTAGACTGAGCACGTTTAGGTCTGTGGTAGATTTGTCCGAAAGATTGTATGATGAGAGGGACCCGGTGCCAATTCAGAGGAAGGTTGAGAAGAGTTGGAACAAGAACGGTAATAGGAAGAGGTTCAGGAGTGACAACTATGGGATCGAGGAGAAGAAGATGAAGATTGACGATCGTCGCCCAGGATTAACTAAGGGGAACAACAGGAGGGAATGTAGGAAGTGTGGGAAGGTTCACATGGGTGAGTGTAGAGTGGGGACGAACCGGTGTTTTAAGTGTGGAGGCAAAGGCCACTATGCTAAAGAGTGCAGGGTACCACTATGTTATCAATGCGGGGAAGTAGGCCACTCGGGCTGATATTGCAAGAAGGGTGGAGCAGGGAGCTCAAGGACCCAGACTATGGGTGAGAAAGGGAGAAGTGAGAGCACTAAAGCCAAGGCAAGGGGATTCAACACGACCCAGGAAGAAGCTAGAGTGGACCCTGAAGTAGTTTCAGGTATGTTTTTGGTAAACCAATTGTTTGCTTCTGTGCTGTTCGATTCGGGTGCTAGTAGAAGTTTTATATCTGCCACCTTTTGTCATGAAATGCATGGTAAGAATAAGAAGATAGATGTTCCTTTCCATGTAGAGATAGCGATAGGAAAGTCTACCAAGGTGACTGATGTGATAGACGATTGTCTCGTAGAGTTGGACGGTCATAAGTTTCCTGCTAGATTGTATGTGATGGCCCTAGGAGGTTTTGATGTGGTGTTAGGGATGGATTGGTTCGCATCCTACGAAGTGAACATCGTGTGCCGAAAGAAGACTATTCGTTTGACTGCGCCCGATGGCAGCTTGGTTACGGTACATGGAGACAAGGAGTACATTACACCACGAGTGATCTCGATGATCATGACAGAGAAGTTTATGAGACGAGGGTGTGGTGCTTACCTAGCTTATGTGAAGGATATGGATGCTATCATGCCTCAGCTGTCAGGCGTGCCAGTAGTATGCGATTTCTTCGATGTGTTTCTCGAAGACCTACCAGGGGTGCCACCTGATCGCGAGATCGAGTTCCAGATTGATCTGATGCCTGGTGCCCAACTTGTTGCGAAGGCGTCGTATCGTCTCGCTCCCTCTGAGATGACGGAATTGATGAATCATCTACAAGAGTTGTTAGATATGGGGTTCATCCGACCGAGTATCTCTCCCTAGGGTCCTCCGATCTTGTTTGTAAAGAAGAAGGATGGTAGCATGAGGATGTGCATCGACTACCGTGAGTTGAACAAGTTGACGGTGAAGAACCGGTACCCACTACCGAGGATTGTTGACTTGTTTGATAAGCTCCAAGGCGCCAGCTAGTTTTCAAGGACAGATCTCCGATCTGGTTATGATTAGCTAAAAGTTAAAGAACAGGATATCCCGAAGACCATGTTTCGAGTGCAATATGGGCATTACGAAATCCTCGTTATGTCTTTCGGTTTAACCAACGCGCTAGCTGCTTTTATGGATTTGATGAATCGGGTGTGTCGGCCGATGTTTGATAAATCAGTGATTATGTTTATCGATGATATCCTGATTTATTCGAAGAGTGAAGAAGAGCATGCCGGTCATATTCACGAGGTATTGGAGATGCTTAGAAGAGAGAAGCTGTATGCTAAGTTCTCCAAATGCGCGTTCTGGTTGCGGGAAGTTCAGTTTTTAGGTCATGTGGTTAATTCTGAAGGGATTATGGTGGACCCGACAAAGGTGGAGGCGGTAATGTAATGGAAGTCTCCAAAGACCCCATCTGAGATTCGTGGCTACTATAGAAGATTCATCCAACTCTTCTCCAAGATAGCTTCACCATTGACCAAATTAACCCATAAGGATGTGAAGTTCGTATGGGGTCAAGAGCAGGAGAATGCTTTCGAAGAGTTAAAGACAAGATTGACTCAAGCTCCTATTTTGACGTTACCCAAAGGGAATGAAGACTTGGTGGTCTATTTAGATGCTTCTTATTCAGGATTGGGTTGCGTGCTGATGCAACGGGGAAGGGTTACAGCCTATGCGTCCCGACAGTTGAAGATCCATGAGGCTAACTACCTTACTCATGACTTGGAGTTGGCGGCTATGGTCTTTGCATTGAAGATTTGGAGGCACTACCTGTATGGGACGAAGTGCACCATCTTCACTGATCATAAAAGTTTGAATTACTTCTTCGAGCAGAAGGATATAAATATGAGGCAAAGGAGATGGTTAGAGTTGATCAAAGACTATGATTGTGAGATCCATTACCATCCGGTCAAGGCCAACGTGGTGGCGGATGCCCTTAGTCAAAAAGAGAAACCCGAGTCGATTCTGGTGAAAGCCTATCAGTTGGTTATGACCTCCGATGTGATGAAGTAGATTAAGGAATTTCAGGATGAAGTGCTAAAAGAAGATCAGATTAACTTCGAAAGGATGAAAGGTCTAGTCGCTGAGTTGGGGGAGAACACTCTTGGTGTCCGGACTCGATTGGGACGGATGTGGATTCCTCGTTATGGGGGTCTGTGTGGGAAGATCATGGATGAGGCTCACAAGCTCGATACTCAATTCATCCTGGTGCTACCAAGATGTTTCATGATATGAAGAAAGATTACCGGTGGCCAGGAATGAAGCGCGATGTGGCGGGGTATAAGAGTAAGTGCCTTGTTTGTAAGTGAAGGAGGAGCACCAGAAGCCATATGGGAAGATCCAACCCTTGGATATACCCGAGTGGAAATAGGAGCACATCACCATGGACTTCATTACGAAGTTACCGCGTACGGCAAGGGGATACGATGCCATATGGGTGATAGTTGATCGTCTGACGAAGAGTGCTCACTTTCTACCTATCCGCGAGACGTATTCATCTGAGAGGTTGGTGGATCTATTCATCAAAGAGATTGTGACTCGCCATGGCGTACCGGTGTTTATCGTGTCTGACCGTGACACTCGGTTTACATCTAAGTTTTGGAAAGGATTTCATGATGTGATGGGGATGAGGTTACAAGCATGCGTTAGGCAGACGGTCAGTCAGAGAGGACGATTCAGATGCTGGAGGATATGCTACGAGCATGCATCATTGATTTCAGAGTAAGTTGGGACGAACACTTACCGTTAGCATAATTATCATATAACAACAGTTATCATGCCACCATTGGTATGCCTCCATAAGAGATGCTATATGGTAGGAAGTGTAGAACGCCTGTATGTTGGGGTGACATCGGGCAGAAGGAGATAGGGAGCATTGAGGTGATCGAGGCTACGACCGAAAAGTTGGAAAAGATTAAGGCCTTTAAGAAGGCGGTAAAGGATAGACAGAAGTCGTATGCCGACAAGAGACGTAGACCGATTGAATTCAAGGAGGGTGATAGAGTCATGCTAAAGGTCTCGCTTTGAAAAGGGATCATCCAGTTATGGAAGCAGGGAAAGTTAAGTCCGAGATACATAGGGCATTTCTGAATCATTTCCCGAGTAGGAGAGGTGGCCTATCGACTTGAGCTACCCCGATGAGTTAAGTGGAATTCATCCAGCGTTTCATGTATCTCATTTGAGAAAGTGCTTAGCTGAGGAGGATATGATCGTGCTACTTAAGGATATCGAGGTGGATGAACGGCTCAATTATGTGTAGCAGCCAGTGGCCATCATTAACAGAAAGAGAAGAGGCTAAGGAATAAAGTGGTTCCACTTATGCGAGTACAGTGGAGACACAGGAAGGTCCGAGTCTACGTGGGAGGTTAAGGAGGAAATGAGACAACATTACCCACAGCTATTCAAGGAGTGACAGGTTTCGAGAACGAAACCTATTTAAGGCGGGTGGACTTCTAACACCCAAAAATTTCAGCATGAAGAAAAAAAAAAGAAAGCAAGGGAGAAAAAGAGAATTATTGTAAAACAAGAGGTTAAAAGCGGGCAAGGGCCAAACTTGCCAATAATAGGTTCAAAAAGGTGATAAGGCCACCCATACTTCTCTCTCTCATGCAAGAAATCTCGTATAAAGTAAGAAGAAGAAGCTTCACCTGGTTTTAGAGAGAGAAAGTCTTCGAAAGGTAAGATTCTATGGTGTTCTTTTAGGTTTCAGTTGGGTTTTTAGCTTCTGGATCGATCCTTAAGTGTTTCTATGTGTTTGGTTGTGTGTTTTCGTGTGTTTAGGTGCTAGAACTACAGGTTGCTCTTGGGTTTGGAGGAGTTTTACTCGAAAGCAGTTAGAGGTGAGTTCTAGATCCCCCTATTTTACTTCTTTTAAACTCGTTTGGGGCTGAAATGCATATAAACTAAATTTTTACAACCGAAGCATGAGTTTTCTGCGTTCTGCATCTGATGTGTATGCGATATGTGTGTTTTTAAATTCCTTCTTTGATGTTGCGTAGTTATAAGCTATGTTCTAAGTACTTAGCATGATAGATCTGTGCTAAGGATGTATTAGAACGAGGATTTGGAACTGGTGGAATAGCCTAAGTAATGTGTTCATCCGCATTTGCATTTTATTCATCCACATTTGTTGGAGTTCATCCGCATTTGCTGAACATTCAACCACATTGGGTTTATATTCAATAGTTAAGTATTTTTGTTCATCCGCATTTGCTTTTGTTATTCTGCATTTGCATGTGTTCATTCGCATTTGTTGATCTTCATCCGCATTTGCTGAACTTCAACCGCATTGGTTAAGTTCATTCACCTAAGACTTATTCATCCGCATTTAGTGTTGTTTATCTGCATTTGGACTTGTTTATCTGCATTTGGACTTGTTCTTCCACATTTGGTTCACCCGCATACCTTCAGACACATAGAATATTTTCTGAAGACTTTCATCCACATTTATTCATCCGCATTGGTTTACATTCATCTGCATTTCTTTGGGGACTTAAGATTTTTTTGAAGGATTTTTCTGAATTTATGGGAATAGAGTTTAAGTGTTAGGAACTTATGTTTAATGGGAGTTTATACGTGTTCTATGTTTCTACTGTCTCATTTATCTTCTTATGGGCTGCTTGTTATGGATAGTTATTATTATACTTCATGATATGTGATTAAAAAACAATGGATATTTTAAAAGTATTATTCATAATCAAGTGGACACAAAGAAATAAAAGAAGACAGTGGAAGTTAATGAATGTTACCCCGGGCCCTTATAATTAATGGAAAGCCTTGCAAGGACAATGGAATGAGATGCACGACCTTGTTGTCGTTGGCTCAACTGATGTGTGGCTGATTCAGTGTAGGGGTTGAACCTAAGAGGCTCGGGAAATCAAATCAAGATGAAGATCAAGATCAAGTCACGCGAGAACCTAGAGTTATCGCGTGAAAACTGCTTCTCGCACAACAACTACTAGTCGCGCGAGAACTAATGTTTTCACGCAAGAACTTCTTCTTGTTTATAAATAGAAGTTTTGCTTTGTAATAGTAAGCACTTTTGATAGAGATATTTTCATTTTCCTAATTTGTACTACTGCACTATAAACGAATCAGAGATCAATTGATTTGGAAGTTTATTTACTTGTGTGTTCTTCATTTATACAATCTCATTCTTATTACCGTAATGTCTATATTCTGCTTATTCATTACGAGATCTATCTAATTGTATTTTGATGATCCTTACAATTGGTATCAGAGCAAGGTTGCTCTAGATCGATTTGTTGAAGTTTGAAGAAGTGTTCGGAAGAGCTTGTGAGCATTAAACTCATGGTTATTCTAGGTTTTTCTGCTTATTCTTGCTGAGATTGATCATTTGAAGATGTTGAAGCTGATAAACTTCATGTTCGTTGATTTGATAACCTTTTGAGCTTAAAACAAGATTAATTGAATCAATTAGAGACAATTCGGATCTAATTTGAACCTAAATCACTAATTGAACACTTAATTAATCAAAGTTTAATCAATTGGGTGAAAAATTTAAGGCTGAAACACTCAGAATCAAAGAGAACATTTCAAGCGAAAACTTGGTTTTCTGTGCGAAAAGTTACCTTTCGCGCGAGAAGTTGAGGATTTCGCCAAAGTTGGTTCCAAGTTTGTTACAATAGAATCTACATGCACGACAACTTTCAGTTTTCGCAAGATTCAGTAACAAAAGTTTCCGCGTGAGAAGTTTGTTTTGTTCGCACGAGAACTTCGAAGATTTCGCGCGATAAGTTGATCATTCGCTCGAGAACTTTGGGTTTGAAGAATTTGTGAAGCATTTGATTTTCAAGTAAGAACAATGGCTAATCTGAAGCACATCACTGCCACTTTGAATCTCGACAATAAGATTGGTACTAGCACAAAGCCACCTCGTTTTCTCAGTGAAGAAGATTACCAGGATTGGGCGTTTAGGTTTGAGAACCATGTCATGTATACTGAACCCCGGATGATGCGATATATCAAGCAAGGTTCATATATTCAGGTGTATAATAATGATAAGGGTGATTTGGTCCCAAAACCTGAACATTTATGGGACGAGGAAGACATGAAGATGAAGGAACTTGATGACAAAGCCTATGCTGTCATCACCATGGCACTCACAACTGAGATTGCACAAAAGTTTAAAGAATTTACCAAGGCTAAGGATTTATGGGATTCAATGGAGGAACAAATCATGGGGAACAAATCAAGCTACTCATCAAAATCCTTATGTCAAAGCTCAAATTCAATCCCAATCTCTAACCTACCCACAGATTCAAGCTTCTCAACCTACACAACAAGCTTTTGTTTTTAACTCACAACCAACCAAGCAAAGCATCCAAATAGCTAAAGAAAACCTGGCCTTATTCACTACCTTCATGAACAATTACGAAGCATTTTTAGCTGGAAGACTCAGTGTACCCAACATCTTGGTGGATGATCTACAACAGGTTAATCCTGATGATGTTGAAGAGAATGACATCAAATACCAGATGGCTATGGTGGTGTATAGAGCTAAGAATTTTGCTAGGAGAACCGGAAGGAAAGTGTTTGGGATGAATAACTCCAGCAAAATAGGATTTGATAAGTCCAGATTGAGATGCTACAACTATGACAAACCTGGTCATTTTGCCAGAGAATGCACTGAACCCAAAGCAAATCAAAGTAATCATGGAAAGAATTTGGTAACATTGGAGGTGGAAACAAAGAAAGATCAAGCCAGCACATCTAATAACAAAGCTTTAGTGTCTCAGACTAATGAGGATTATGATTGGTCAGAGCAAATGGAATTCTTGTCATCAAGTTGTCTACTGCACTATTAGCTGAAATTGAACCAGTTGAACAGCCTCTTGAAGACAATTTGTTTACTGAATTCGTGTTTGAAGATGTGTTAGATGGGGTGTTTGCTGAGGAAGAGAAGATTGAAGTTGAAATAGTGAAGAAGTCTGTGAAGGAACAAGTGAAAGAGGTGAAAAATAAAGCAGTGGTTGAAAGTGATGAAAATGCTGTTGAGTCTACTCCATCAAAAGATGAAGAGGTCAAAGAGAAGACTGTTGAGATCACTCCAATCCAAGTTGAAGAATCAGTTAAAGCTGTTAAGCTTGCTCCAGCATCTGCATATGAAAAGGAGCAAAGTACTGCTGAGATCACTCCAGCAACAAAAGCAGATGAATCAAGAGTTTTAAAGGACTTCATGGTGAATGTGGTCCATGAAGAGACAAAGAAGAATGAAGAAACTGATGAGGTGTATATTTCTCTTTGTTCAGATATGCGTAAAGAAAAGGTACAAAGATACAGAGTTCACAACGAACGTTTGATATTAGAAGTTGAAAAACTTTAATATCAAGCTCTTAAATATAAAACAGATGAGAAAATTTTTAAAGATAAAATAGATGGCTTGAACAAATCTATTTACCAATCAAAATTGAGTCTTTATGATAATGATTGTAGCATAAAAGATTTGACAAAACGTAATGACGAATTATGTTTAGAAATTAACAAACTTACCAGTGAACTCTTATTTGTAAAATTAGTTGTTGAAAAATTCAAATTTTCATCAAACATGGTTGAAGGTATAATCAAATCACAAATGACACAAAAGGTTAATGGTGGTAAAAGTGGAGTGGGATATGCTAACATTACACCACCAATTAATCATGATTATACCTTATTGCCTTCATCAATCACAACTCATGATAAAGAGACATATGGTTTGGGTTTTAAACCAAAATCAAACTTCACACCTTCAGTCAATTTTTCATTGACTGTTGATCCTGTTAATTAATATTAATAATGACAATTTTTTTGCAGAAAGTGTGAAGATAGATGCTTTAATTGAAGAATGGGAGAGCGATGATGAATTAGATTTTATAGAAAATAAGATTTGTAATGAAAAACCATCTTGTAATTCATCATCGAAAATAAATGAAAGTTTGGAAGTTTTAGTTGATTCAAATGTTTGTCCAAAATGTCAAATAAAGATAATAAACGGGCATAAAAAAAAACTTTAAAAACAAAGAAAATAAACATGTTACAGCATCTATATCTAACTTGAAAAATGATTTCAAGAACAAATTTGTTTCTATAGGCAACATTGATAATGATGATCATATTTTTAAAGAAATAAATGCTGGTCTCTTTAAAAATAAATCTTCTATTATTGCTAACAATGTGAAACAAGATGTGTGTAGAGCAGGTTCAAAAGACACTGGTCCTAATCCAGTTCATAAGAATCATAAAGCTAAAGCCACAAATCATGCTACATCAACATCTATAATAAGTCCAAAAGCTAAGAACCAATACCTCAATTCCTCTGAAATCAACTTAAGCTAATCAACACGAGAGGAAAGGAAGAGAGATTGTAAAAGAATCAAAAGGCCAAGGACATACTAAGGCCGAATTCTTTGATAACTATGGAAGTTATCCAAAACAGTTCGAGCAAAACATGCGAGTGTCAACTGCATATAGTAAAAGATGTTGTTATGTTTGTGGAAAGCCAAATCACATGGCTAGAAATTGTCGTCATCAATATCAATTGACAAGCAAACAAAAGTTTCATAATTCAATTGCGAACAATAGAAAAAGTTTCTTTGTTAATGCAAATTTTAAAAGAAACTTATATCAATCGAATGTTTTTTCTAAAAGTAAAACTGATTTAAACAAGGAAAAGACACAAGTAAAATCAGTACAAGTTGATAACACAATTTCATCACACCACCAATCAAACAAGTGCAAAGATGGAAAATTAAAGACAAAACTTCTGAGCCTTTTGTTGTTGAAAAATGCATTTTCGATGACAAAAGAGATATGATATTGCAAAATGTATCGTATTTAGATTAGAAGAAAGAGCTCAAGTCAACCATGGCTTGGGTTCCTAAAAATGATTAAATTTGTCCTATTGTGTAGGAACAACCAAGGCAAGCTATCAACAGTGTTTGGCATGTAGATAGTGGTTGTTTGAGACACATGTCTGGTAATATATCTCTGTTAAACAACATACAACCATACAACGGATGATATGTTATTTTTGTCAGGGACAAGGGAGGTGAGATTACAACGAAAGGTACAGTGACTAATGGTGTATTAAGCTTTGAAGATGTCAATTTTGTAGAGGAACTAAAACATAATTTGCTTAGTGTCTCTCAAATTTGTGACAAAAAGTATTCAACACATTTCACTGATAAGGAATGTCTAATATTAAAACATGGCTTTGTAATACCTGAAGAATGGATTTTATTAAGAACTCCGAGAGACAAAGACACATATTTACTAGACATGAATGGTACACATTCATTTGTAAATGCGTCGTGTTTGTTATCTAAAGCCTCGGAAAGTGACACATTGTTATGGCATCGTCATCTTGGTCATGTCAATGTTAAAACAATGAACAAACTGATTAGAGGAAATCATGTAGTTGGCTTACCACTAAAAGAATTTCAATTAATAGAGCATTGTCTGTCATGCTCTAAAGGCAAACAACATAAACTTCCTAATAAACCAGTTGCTCATACACAAATTGACTCTATTCTTCAATTGCTACACATGGATTTATTCGGTCCTGTAAGTGTTTTGAGTTTAGGACGTCATGCATATTGCTTGGTTATTACTAATGATTTTTTTCTAGATTTACATGGGTTTTCCTTTTAGCAACCAAAGATGAGATGCCTCATTTGCTAATGAAATTCATGACACTTATGGAAAATCAGACTGACAAGACTATCAAATGCATACGGAGTGATAATGGCACCGAATTCTGTAATCGTATTTTGAATGAGTTATGCGATTCAAAGGGGATAGCAGGACAATTCAGTTTTGCAGGAACTCCACAACAAAATGGAGTTGCTGAAAGACGTAACAGAACCTTAATTGAAGCAGCTAGAATAATGTTATCAGCAGCCACATTACCTTCATTCTTTTGGGCTGAAGCTGTTAACACTGCTTGTATGTTCAGAATCGTGTTTTAATTAACAAACAACAAAATAAGACTCCTTATGAAATCTTTTTCAAACATAAACCCAAAGTCAAATATTTCAAAACTTTTGGATGTTATTGTACTCTGTTAAACAAATCTGATAATAAATCAAAATTTGATGAAAAAGCTGATGATTGTTATTTTATTGGTTATTCAGCCAAGAAAGTAGCATATCGGGTTTATAATAAAAGAACTAAACAAATTGTTGAGTCATTTGATATTGATTGGCACGAATCTAACAAAACAAATGCAGGTTCTGCTCCTTCATGGGTTTATGATTATGCTTCATTGTTTGAAACATTTAATCAAAAATCTGTTGTTTCTACAGCTGATCCACCTTTGACATCCTCAATTCAAGATATATTTGCTGATGATGTTGGATCTACATCTTCTCAAGCTAAAGGAATATCTTCAGATATACCTTCATCTTCTAATGCTGCAGCTATTCCACATTCTGTTTCTGAAATAGATTCATCTCATTTGGATATAGTTATGGAACAAGAGCCACAAGTTTCTAATCAGAGTTCATCTTCTACCTTAAATGATCCCATTGATATTATTCAAGTACCATTTGAACATCTTTCTATTGGTAATGATAATCAAGATGAAGAAATTGTCTATCAACCAGAAGGATGGAACACTATTGAAGAGCGTGTTGGTCATATGTCTAACTTAGATGAAGTTATCTCTGAAGATGCTATTCCACAGCTGAGAGTTGATAGAAACCATCCAATGGAAGCAATTATCGGTCCATTATCCCAAGGCGTCAGATGTCGAAGTCAATCGGGAGTAATAAATACATGTCTATATTCATGTTTTCTATCTCAAATAGTGCCGAAGAATGTTGAAATGGCATTGAAAGAAAACATTTGGGTAGTGGCAATGCAAGACGAGCTGATGCAATTCAAAAAGCTAAATGTTTGGCTTCTGTGTGAATTACCAAAGGGTAAGTTGCCAATCAGCACGAAATGGATTTTCAAAAACAAGATGGAATAAAAGGATGTGATAGTCCGCAACAAGGTCAGACTTGTTGTACAAGGATTCTATCAAATTGAAGGTCTTGATTAAGAAGAAGTATATGCTCCAGTTGCAAGGCTAGAAGCTATACGAATTTTTCTGGCATATGCTTCATATAAGAACTTCAAAGTTTATCAAATGGATGTGAAAACTGTGTTTTTGTACGACGAAATGATGGAAGAAACCTATGTCTGTCAACCACCAGGATTTGAAGATCCTGATCATCCTGACTATGTATACAAGTTACATAAAGCTCTTTATGGTTTACACCAAGCACCTCTAGCTTGGTATGCCACTCTCACTGAACATTTTCTTGCAAATGGTTATACAAGAGGTTCTATTGATCAAAATTTATTCATAAGGAAGACTGGTGATGATCTGATTCTATTTAAAGTTTATGTTGATGATATTATCTTTGGGTGTACCAATGATGACTTGTGCAAGGAGTTTGAGGCGGTTATGAAAAAGAAATTTGAGATGAGTGCTCTTGGAGAAATGATGTTTTTCTTGGGTATTCAAGTTAAAAAAGATGAGAAGGGAATACTGATATATCAAGAAAAGTATATTCATAGTATCCTCGATAAGTACAAATTCCAAAAATTCAAGGCAGCTCCTACTCCCATGTCTTCTCGTCCTACTTTGACTCCAGATGTCACAGGAGAAGATGTTGATCAACACATGTATCGATCAATGATTGGATCCTTGATGTATCTTACTGCAAGCAGACCGGACATCATATTTCCTGTTTGTCAGTGTGCACGTTTTCAAAGTAATCCAAAGGAATCTCACATGAAAGCTGTCAAGAGGATTTTTAAGTATCTCAACCCACACTTGGTCTTTGGTATCCTTAAAATTGTGATTTCAACTTATTTGCTTATACTGACAGTGATTATGCAGGATGTAACTTGGACCGGAAGTCTACTACTGGCGGTTGTCAATTTATTGGCAATAGGTTGATTTCTTGGCAATGCAAGAAGCAGCAGACAGTATCCACTTCGACCGCAGTGGCTGAATATGTGGCTGCATCAAGCTATTGTTCAAAAATTGTTTGGATTCAACAACAACTTCTTAATTATGGCCTTAATATTTACGATACTAAAATCTTTTGTGATAATACTGCAGTTTTGAACGTTCTGAAGAATCCAATTCAACACTCTAAGACTAAACACATCGACATCCGAATGCATTTCATCCGTGACTCTTTTGAAAGGAAACTTATCCGTTTGGAGTCAGATTCTACAGATGACAACATTCCTGATTTGTTCACTAAGCTATTTGATCATTCCAGATTTGACTTTTTAGTTAAATCTTTAGGCATGATTAACTTTGGTTAACACTTATTCTTACACCCTTTTCAAAAATATTTTTCTTTGATTGTTAAAATTGTTATTTTTCTGTCTAGATAATCATAATTTTAGGGGGAAAAAATTTGAAAATACAAAAAATTTTGTTCTTAGGGGAGTAAAAAGATAGAAGAAAATTACAAAAATATTTTGGTTATAAAATTTAAAAAAAAAATTAAGTTTTCAAGGGTACATAGGAAATGATATTACATTTCTTGATTTTGAATCGCTACATCCTAAGGCTTACAAGAAACTAACTTGGAATATGTTTGATATGTTGATAGGCTGGATTAACACCAGAAAAATGGTTTAAAATAAAGGAAAAGAAAAGCATCTTGAAAGGAAGGATAATGAACACAAGTGGAAGGGGTAAAATGTACAAAGTACAAAACCTTATTATTATATGCTTTAAAAGGCATGGCCGCCCATGCCACCATTTTTTCACTTCTGCTTTTCTGCTGGAGCAAGAAATAAGAAAGAAGAGCTAAAGTTTCATAGGTTCTTTGAAGAAGAAGCTGTGTTTTTAAGGTTTGTATCTTTTCTGTGTAATTGGTTCGGTTTCAGTTGAATTTTTCAGCTTGTGAACCGATTCTTATGTGTTCTTTGTGCTTGGTTTTGTGTTTTGGTGTGTTTAGGCATTTGAACTCCTGGTTGCTCTCGGGTTTGGTGGAGTTTTACTCGAAAGCAGTAGAGGTGAGTTCTAGGTCCCCTCTTTTAAATGTTTTCTCCTATTTCAGAGGCTGATTTGCATATTTGACTGATGTTTTCGAAACCTATTATACATTTTCGTGTATGGTGCGAACGATGATTGATGTTATGGTGTGTTATGTGCTTCTCTTGCTGATCGTTTAAGTTATGAGGTTCTAAGTGTTAATCAGAAAGATCTAAGCTATGTTCACGATTAGAATGATGATTGGGTTCTGGTAATGGCATAAGTTGCATTTCAGATTTGTTTATGGACTATCCGCATTTAATAGTTGTCTTTTGTTCACGCGCATGTGTTATGTGTTCAAGTGCATTTGCTAAGTACTCATCCGCATTTGTTTTGTTCATGCGCATTTTTTATGTGTTCAGCCGCATTCGCTAAGTACTCATCTGCATTTGTTTTGTTCATGCGTATTTGTTATGTGTTCAGGCGCATTTGCTAAGTACTCATCCGCATTTTTTTTGTTCATGCGCATTTGTTATGTTTTCAGGCGCATTTGCTAAGTACTCATCCACAGTTGTTTTATTCGTGCGCATTTGTTATGTGTTCAGGCGCATTTTCTAAGTACTCATCCGTATTTGCCTAAGTTCATCCGTATTTATCTAAAGACTTAGAATTATTCTAAAATTTTGCGAGTAGGATCTAAGTGTTAAGTATTGATGAATAAGGAAAGATAATACTTAGAGATTATCATGCTTGGTTTTTTTTCTTTTGTGTTGCTTTCTCTATGTCTATAATATTGTCATGCTATGTGATTATGCTATGTGCATCTTAATACGTATTATCCATAACAAGTGGACACGAAAGAATAAAAGAAGAACAGTGAAACTTAATGAATGTTACCCCTGGCCCATACGATGAATGAAAAAGCCTTGCAAGCAAAATGAAGGGAGGTGCACGGCCTTGTTGTCATTAGCTCAACTGATGTGCGGCTGTATAGCCCATGAGGATGCACATCTGGGGTCAATCCTGGGGCTGAACACATGATACCTATCCCAAACCCAGTTGATGATGAAGATGAAGGATTAGATTTTATTGATTAAGAGTCGTCTGAGGATGGTGATGATAAGGATGATAATGGTGATGATGGTAATGAGGGAAATAATGATGATGATGATGATGGGGGAAATGATGATGATGATCAGGGTGGTGACATTGGTTCTACAGCTATAGGTGATGCTGGAACATTGGACACTGAAAATGTCACCGGCCCAAGTCCCGATGATTCAGTTGATTACACTCCACTAGACCCAGAAACAGAGGATGCATATGAGAGAGAATTTTACACATTCCAGCAAAGTCTTAATGCTGAGAAGACGAAAGAAGAGTTTGATACTTTTGATGATTTGGAAGAGGGTTTTGAGTATACAGATATATTCGGTAATAGTCTAAAATTTATTTTCTGATACTTTTATTGAAGAAGGTGAGATGGTGGGGGAGTCGAGCACACACAAACAACTGACGAGACAGTAGATGTTACAGGACAAAGTGCTGTGCGTCAGGTCGGTAACCTAACAGTTAGTGCTCCTCCTCCCCAACTTATATTCATACGCTGAGGCATTCCAAACCTTTCACAAGCTACGGAAACTCGGAACCTATCATTAGTTGGGCGTACGATTAGGAAAAGAAGATGTATGTTGTAAAGCGAAAGGGCGTAGCAATAGAGTACTTCGAAGACGAGCATGACTTTCATACGCTCAGAGCATCAGATTTATATGCTATGGGTTGTGTGTCGTTCTTTAACCCGAGTAACTACAGCAAAGCTAATTGGATCAGAAATATAATATGGAGACAAAACAAGTCTAACTTCAAATACTTTAAGATAGCCAAATCCAAAGTTATTAGATGAGACCAGAATGGACCCTAACAGGAACAAGCCAATGGAGATAAGGGTTTATAGACATCCAAGATATGCTAAGAAGATTCCTATTCATGCTCCTGTGCCAATTAACAGCTTTTATAAGCTAAAGGGATGGAGTTGTGAAAGGATAATGGTCTTGCAGATTAAGTGTGAAGATAAAGATTTCCGTATCATTGACCCTGTGGATCTGCTATAGTTTGGTAAAGAAGATTTGATGAAGCTACAAGCATGTCCAATTACAGCTAACGAATCTGTACACTTCATAACGGCAAAGTTCGGTTGGATGATTACGAAGGCCCTGGACAACAAGATGTAACTTTCAGCGTGTCATGGATGCCAGTCTTTATTTGCTAGGTAGCTTCAACCTTGTGCCATTTCCAACAACACCATTACCTGCCAACTGATATGCATATAAAAAGTCAGTGTTGCTAAGTGAGTTCTAGTTTAATAATATAGAAAATATACTTTTGTAAAGTTCTCTTGGTGATCATTCATCATTATACATAATCAATCATTAAGAGATTCTTTATCTTTCTTTCTTTCATTATCTTTCACTTTTATTGTTAGGTTTGCACAAAGCAAGAGCCTATATTATTGGTTGGCAACAAATGCCAAACCCCTGTCGGCAAACGTTATTGTGGTAGCTAACCCATTCTACAGTTGACCACACTGCTAGGCACGAAGCCTGCTCATGAATACGGGTCCCACTGATTTGTTGGTCAATCCCCAGGATTAGGCCCCAGATGTGCATACTAGATGTTCTTTTTGTAACTAGCAACAACAATGTATTTCTTAGTAAAAGTAGTGGTTAATGCATGCTAAGGTTTTTATTAAATTATTCCGCTGCAAAGTCTTCTTGTTTTGATGAATCTGAATGTGTTTTAATATGAAAAGTGCTATTAATGACAAACTGTGGGGTTTTTAGGGACCGGGGCCTTACAAAATTGTTTTATATGTCATGGTTCATATGTTTGTTTGTTTGACTTTTTAATTGTATGAATGTTTTTTTATTTGATAATATGTATGTTATTAATGAATGATTGATGTTCTGATATTATGTCATGTCTGTTATGTATGGTTATGTATGTTTTGATTGTTATAACTAGTTGGATATGTATGATTGTTGTTTTACCTGTTTGATGTTATTGAACCTTTATGTATGAGAAGGACTAGCTTCATCTGCACTCTAACTGGGTCCGAATCTGAATCAAAATTGATGTGATTCAACTAGGATCGAATATGATGATTGAAGCAATGATTGTGTAGTGGAAATACAGAATCAAAGATCATAAATGCTGAAAATACTAATAAATGCTTTCTATATTGATACTGATGAAAAAAATACAAAGTGTGCTAAGGTTTGTAGCAAAAAGCTTGTAGCACGGAAAAGAAGCTTTTTTTAATATAGTGTATACTATTCTATTTATAGGCAGATACCATGCCTGTGCAAAATAACTAAACTACCCTGACGACTATACATCAGAATACTAGTCTAAATACAAAATAATGATCCGCATTTGTATTGTACATCCGCATTAGTTAATGCGGATGTATTGGTCTTCGTCTGCATTTCTTTTGTTGAGCATTTGCATTAAGTATGTCATCTTCATTGACTAATGCGGAAGAACAAATACTTAACAGCATTTGATTATGCTTATATGCATTAGTAAATGCAGATGAATAAATACTTAGCCGTATTTGTCCTTGCTCATCCACATTGACAAATATGGACAGCCGATACTTGTCTTTTTCTTCTATTTTCTTCACCCGCATTAATTCTTTGACTTTTAGTTTCTTCCAACCAGAACAACCTTCAACCACCTCTTGAATTGGCATGTATGATCCTTTCAAGGTCCAACAATACTTCCCTAAGGATTATACAGCTTATGTACTTCAAGGGTTTGAAGGTGGTGGAGGTTGTGAAGATTTTGGTGGTTCTTCTCTCACTTATGCTGGGAAAATGGATCAACATAAGATTCGGGAGTAGATGTGGAAACTGTTGTAGGATCCGGATCAGAGGAGAATTGAGTAATGGTTGGATCCAGAATTCCTTTGATCATGGTGGCAAATTCCTGTGTCTCCTTCACCCGATCAGCATCCAACACATGTATGATCGTTTCCCTCATCCGGTATAAAGTTTCAAGAGGAATCCTTCTGAGCATTTGAGGTTCATACATAGAAATGGATGACATTCCATCTCTGTGCATAACCAGCTCACCTTTGGAGTTGACCTCAGCTTCAAATGTTCCCGAATTATAGTGGAACCCCCTTTCTTTTCTTCTGTTCTTTCTTTCTGTTGATTCTATCAAAGGCTATTTTGAGTATCTTGATGCATTATGAAAAAATACATATTAGCTTCTCCCAGCTTGTTATCTATTTCTCTAAAGTGTCTTGTGAATATGTAGTGGATATAGGATTCATCTAGCAATCTCACCTCATATCCACTAAATAGCCTTATCTTGGGTCCTTCTTTTCCTCGCTAAGTTCTTTCTATTAACAACTCATAAGTTTTCTCATCATAAAATACATTTGAGATTGGTTTTGTCTTGTGGGTTCCAGCAACCATCTTCCTTTTTAATGACTTAGTTGGTTTTACATTCAGCTCAGGAAATACCATCTCTTCGGTCTCTTTCTTCTTCTTCTTCTTCTTCTTCTTCTTCTTCTTCTTCTTCTTCTTCTTTTCTAGAGGATTATTGAATGATTTGCCTTCAGAGCTTTGAAGTTGTTAGTTTTTTAAATATCTTCAGAATTTCTTCAAACTCATATCCTCTGTACATAGCATTATGATTAATCAATTCCAGCACTGCTAATTCTTTCAAACCATGTATCTGCAGGGAGTTCACTAGTGCAAGCAATTGTTAGTAAAATAGACATAATTATGAACGTATTGAATGTAGAATGTTTGTCCTCTTAAACTCATGTTTGGTTAATATTTTAATGCCTGTAATTTTTATCATGTTTTGAGTAGATTAAATATTCAACATGTACCTCACACTCAAAAGCATGGTAAGATCAACCACCCGCATGAAATGCATGGTAGAACTTTTTCACAACTTACAAGACCAGGTCATTTAAATTATGAAATCTCATTTTGTTTTGGGTAAGGGGGATCCTCATTGGGATTCTTTTACTTTGATCCTTATATTTATTTGATCTTCATTAGGATTCTTTTTGCACTTAACTTTGGAAGGAGATCCTTGTTGGGATTCTTTTTATTCATTTGCAAGGAATGTAGTCTAGAGTAGACTATATTAATTCATCCATTTCAGATGCGTTCCACATTGAGAATCTTTTTGGGTCATAACATCAGTACTTTGTGCCTGTTTCTTCATGTCTTTGCTCAGCAAACAGAGGAGAAACTATTATGGGTGAATGAGATTCATAATGCATCAGTACCTGGTGTGTTTAGGTTACTACATGATCTGGTTATCGAGACATGATCAAAAACAAGTTATTATATCAGTCTTAGCTACGTTTATTATGTAAGGGTAAGTAAGGTCGTCTCCATAGGGAATATGTGGAAAGTGTTTAACGAATATGACTCAATATTATAGCCACGAACTTTATAATTAAAGATTGGAACTTTGGATGAAATTAAGAACACAATTGGAAAAAGTAAGAATCTTTGAAACTAATTTAACTAAATAATAAGAACCAACCACTTCTGGGTTTCAAATTCCGCAAGATCCATAATTGATACTTTTAAATTAGGGTTCGTAAGAAACAATACTTCAAGATCTTAGATTTTGATTAAAGTGGTAACAAAGGAACAATCTTTTAAGACTCATTCATTCACAAAGTTACCAATTCACCTATATCACATTGTCTAGTTTTCTTAACAAGCTCACGATGCAAGGAAAGCGAAAACTGATAATCAAGCATACAACTTTATTTATAAGTAAACCTTTTAAATTAATCAAAACATAAAGCTTAATTCAATAGTTCATTGTTCAATACAAAAACCTAATCAAAGCATACCAATTGTCTCACTTGACAAGAATTGTACTCCCAAAAGCAATCAAAGAAGAACTAGCCACTCATGATCTTCATCGGATCTTCAATCTTGATTTGATGATGATCAATGATGATTTAGGATGAATGGGAAGGCTTGAGATCACTACAAATCAGCTTGGAATCGTCAAGAATTGAGCTTGAAAAGTTGTTTTCCGTATTAGGGTTGGATTGTGTTTAAATAACTTGAAAATCCACAAAATCTGGAAAGTTGTTCAGCAACCGGCGTATGATAAGCCCAGGGTCGGCATATCATATGCCCCCCTCAGCATCCATACGCCCAACTTTCTGTAACTTTTGTCAAATACGCCCACAAATTTGCCGTCAATATGCCGACTGCGTATTATAAGCCCATACCCGGCGTATCATACGCCGGCACATCTAAATTTGTGCCTTTTTGTAACTTTTGTTATTTACATCTTCAGTCCTTTTATTTTCGTGTTTGGCTCCTTATTCTCCAAATAAGCCACCTTTAGCTCCAAAAACCTATAAATCAAAACACAAACAACTTGAAACTATTCCACCATAATAATGATTTAAAATCACGTATTTAGATCAATTACACACTAAATTATTGACTTGTGATCAGTCACGGTTCATAGTTTGACTTAGGGTTTAACAATGCTTGAATCAAAATCGAAAACCGATTGTTTTGATGATTGTTTTATAATTAGAAACATGTTGCTATACCTATTTGATCAAATAGCAATGATTAAATCAAACAGATATTGGTGTTAGATGATCAGTGGATATTCGTACTGTAGCAACGTTTAGAATTTTTAAGTTTTGCCTCGCACACTCGTGATGAATGTGAAAATGACAAGTGTTGATCTATATATACAACAGACAAAACAAGTGTCCACTGTGTATACAGTGTGAATGTACGCTGTATAAACATTGTTAACTTAAAAATTAATTTTAAGTCATGCGTTGTGAGTAGAACATGCGTTGTGTGAACAGTCTGTCCACAGTACAATTTTCAAGTGGTACACTGTGGACCCTTGAATGATTTTGACTATGTTCACAACGGATGACTATTTGGACATGCGCTATGCACACTTGTATGGTAAATGGAAGTTCATAACTTATTACTAAAAGTCATACGCTTTGAGTTTGTACAATGTGCACAAAGCGGATGAACATTTGTTCATTTGCTATGCACACTTTGATTGATTAAGGAACATTCACACCGGATGACTTACTGTCATGCGCTGTGATCACTTGAATGATAGTGTAAAGCATATGCTTACCTGTGTACATACACTATGTATACTTACACTGTTTCTACAACAAATGACTAGAGTTAGTCATGTGCTATGGAATGCCACTGTACTCACAGCAGATATGTTACCTGACCACATACGCTGTGAATACTTGATTTTCTGTTTTTTTTGCTTGAACATTTGTGAAATGTTTTCAAAATTTGAATGTTTGTTAAAATTTTATAATTTTAACATGATTAATATATGGATGAAAGATATTACTGACAAGCAATAACGTGCATGTATATGTGTTCAAACTGATATTTTTGAGTGATTGTTTGACTTGACTTTATTTAAAACTTAAAATTTTAAAATCCTTTAAATTTAATATTTCAAATTTTAAAAAGGATGACTATGCACATATTCTACTGCCTTTGATATTTCCATATTCATTTATCTCCCCCTAAATTTTTGCATATTTATAAAAACCTTTATAAAATGACAAAAATTTGAAATATGTGTATGAAAATTATCAAAGTCTAATTTGGTTGTTTGCATGATAGACTTATAGAAAGATAACACCTTTTCTAACTATGAAATGTATGATTTGCATGCTTGGACATAAATCATTTTCACATGACATGAGATCATACTAGTCTTAAATCCTTATTGAGTTGATCTAAGAGTTTGAGAATAGACATAGACTACTACAATGTTGATTGTAGATATTATTGTCCACTTAAACTCATGCATGGTATTATTGATTGATTGAAATAGTAAGTGATTATCATGTTTTGGGTATATTATGATGATTTGTATGTACCCCACACCTGATTGTATGTTAAGATCAACCCTCCTCAAGATATGCTAGAAAGCACTTTCAATACGTATGACCTAGGCTCATATCACTGGGAGGGTTTGAAGGAAGTAAGTGAAACCTTGATTCCATGTAAGTAGACTGTGAGAAAGAAAGCAAGTAGCAAGGGAATCAATTGGTTAAAGCCGGTCAATTGGTAGCAAGTAGAAGCAAGAGGCAGCAAGGTAAAACAAGAGGCGCCAACATTAATGCAAGAGCAACAAGAAGTTGAAGTACAGAAGGGCACAACAGAAAGATTCAAGCAAGAATGATAGAGAATGTAGGAACGTTCGCAGTTCCCGAGCAAGGTAATGTACCACTTCAATGTCCTAGATTAACCAAAACTAACTACACTTTGTGGTATTTTGGTTGAGATGGTGTTAAGGGCATATCATTTATGGGAGTCAATGGATCCTGTAACAGGAGAGTATGGAAGAGAAAAGGAACAACACCATGAAATCCATTATCTTTCAAACTCTATGAGAAGACATCCTCTACAAGTTGCAAAACACAAGGATGCGAAAGATGTTTGGGAATCGATTCACGGGTCGGTATTTAGGAGCAGATAGGGTCTAGAAAGCAAGGTTACAAACTCTTAGGATCGAACTAGAGATACTAAAAATGAAGGAAAGCATGACGATTATTGGTTTTTAGGGTAAGATTAGTTCAGATATATGTAGATGACATCCTCTTTGGTTCAACTAATCCAAAGCTCTGTAAAGACTTTGAGATGCTGATGAAGAATAGATTTGAAATAAGTGCCATGGGGGAACTCAATTTCTTTCTAGGAATTCAAGTGAAGCAGGTTGAAGATGGCATCTTCATCAGTCAATCAAAGTATGTACAGGACATACTTACAAGGTTCAAGATGACGGATTGTAAAGTTGCTAAGACATCCATAGCCAGAAACCATTCCTTTGGTCTTGACCTTGAGGGGGAGTGTGTTGATGAACATCTCTACAGGGCTATGATTGGGTCACTTATGTAACTTACTGCTAGCAGGCCTGATATCATGTTTGCCATATGCATATGTGCAAGATATCAAGCAAACCCCAAGATGTCACACCTAATCACTGTCAAAAGGATTCTTAGATATCTCAAAGGCGCTCCAAATCTAGGTCTTTGGTATCCAAAGAATTCAGACTTTAATCTGTATGCTTATACAGATAGTGACTATGGTGGCTGCAACATGACTGCAAAGTCCACATCTGGGGGGTGTCAGTTCCTTGGTGGAAGGATAGTCTCTTCGCAATGCAAGAAGCAATCCTGTGTGTCTGCATCAACTGCTGAAGCTGAATACATTGCTGCTGCCAACTGCTGTGCTCAAGTGCTTTGGATTCAAAATCAGATGCTAGACTATGGATTTAATTTCAAAGAGACTCCCATCCATATAGACAACAACAGTGCCATCTCTATAACAGAGAATCCTGTGCAGCCCTAAAGGACAAACACATCAACATCAGGTATCATCTGATTAAGGATAATTTGAAAAATGCTTGATAAAACTAATCAAGGTTAACACAAATGATCAATATGTTGATCTGTTCACAAAAGCTTTTGATGAGTAGAGATTTAAGTATCTTGTATCAGCCATTGGGATGATTAACCTTGAATAGGTTTTTCTAAATAACTTCATCAATCTTACTACCTAAAATTGTGTGTCCTAGGTTGTCTATTAGATCACTTCATAAGCCCAGTTCTTTTTGGAGGAAAACAAATTTTCAAAATGATATTTTTAGAGTTATGAAAATTTACCTTCAGAAGAAATAAAATTGCCCTTGGAAGAAATTTACAGCTTATCTGCCAATTATCTTCGGAAGAAATTCATGATGCATCTTTCGAAGCTTAAGTTGAATATAAGCTCCTAAATACATTTTAGAATAAATCTCTTCCGAAGGCAATTAAGTCTCGGAAGACCTGTTTATCTCTTCCGAAGCCAAAACATTCAAAACTCTTTGAAATATCTTCCGAAGCAAAATTGCCTTCGGAAGCTATTTCTGAAAAGCTCCCGAAGCTAAAATAACCTTCGGAAGTTTTGTAACTTCCAAGAAAACTACCTTTTTGGGTGCCTTTTTCTGAAGTAGGACCCACTTGCGGATTTCAAAGTTTATCTTTTGCTTTAACTTTGTTTCAAATCCTGAGTATATCTCCCCAAACGGTCCTATCTTCATCTCTCTACTCTCATTTTTCCTTAACCTAAAATTACCCCAAATTCATCTTCTTCTACCTTCCTTCTCTGCAAAGCTTCTGCAAATGGCAAATCTTGATCGCCAAAACAACCCAGATTTCACCATACATCTACACAGGCAACACAACCAGGTTGCTCTGTTAAACTCTGAGAAGGATCCAAGCTTCTCAGATGTTTGTAGGTGTCTTTCTTCGTCTCATTATCTCACCTCCATTACGATTGATCCTCCCCTCTATGAGGATCAGTTGTTTGAGTTCTGGCGGACCTGTCAAGAGGTCACTTTGGACGGGGAGAAGGCACTGTCTGCCATAGTGCAAGGGAGGACACTGTTCATCACTCCAGCCATCATCAACATCCATCTTTAGCTGGATGATGAAGAAGGTGAAATGTGCTTCCCAAAAGCTGCTGTCAACCATTCCTTTGAGCAGATGGGATATGAAGGTGACTTCATAGTCAAGACCTTCAGGAAGGGGAAGGTCTCATACCAGTGGACTCCCTAGAATATTACATGTTTCCCCGGTATGTTCAACATATTCTCAACTGTGAAATGGGACCACATTTGAGGGGAACAGGTAATGTTCTTAAACTTTCACATATGGGACCTGACATTTTCAAAATATTGAAAAAGCCAACTATTGGGTTCTCAGGGGTAGAAACAGCCCTTGTCCCAAAAATGTTTGAGCTCATTGCTCAGGGTGACATCCTAGCAGCCCCAGCTAGTGATGAACCAACACCCTCTACCTTTCAACCACCATCAAGGCCTACCATTACCCTCACTTACCAAAGAAAATCCAAACGATCCCCTGCACCTACTATTGAGAATATGCAGGCCCCCATAACACAACCCACACAGGAGGAAGTGGACACTAGAGCTCCCACTTCCCCTGAGGAGCAAACCACTCCCATTCTTGACACAATCAGTGCTGAGGTTCATCATGCTCAGCCTGATGAGCTCACACCTCCTCAAATAGCCTTAAGCCATCACTCTGAGTCTTAACACTTTGGTGATCAACCTTCAGGGGAAAGCTACCATCCCTAGCCTCTTGATCTTAATCAACCCATGCCCAGCCTTGACTTTTACTCTGATGAAGATTTGGGTTTCAGTGAGTACCATGAATCGCTCCTCTCCACCCACACTCAAGGTGAGATGAGTACTCCTGCCTCACCCACTTCTAGCCCACATCAGACACCACAAACTGAGGTTGATCTCCTTCAGATTGTCCAGGAGATCCATGTGGCAGAGGCTTTCACTGTTGGCAGTGATTACATCTCTAAGACCTCAACCACGGCAACCCAGCCTCTTGAAATAGAGCCGGGGAAATCCAGCAGCCAAGAAACCTATGCTGGTGATGAGGGAAAAGACTCAGGTCCAATCCTCTCATCCCCTTATGATTCTTCATCTGAAGATGAGGGGATTCTGCAACAAAAGGTGCATAAACTTTCAAACATGTGCACCTACTTTGTGTCCAAGATAGCTCACCTGGAATCTCAGGTGACTATCTTACAGAAAAGGGTCAATGACCAGCAACTTTAGATCACCGATCTCAAGGGTAAGCTAGCTGAGAGACCAATGAGATCAACTCATCCAGGTCCACAAGAACGTGTGGATTTCATGGATCAATCTCCCAGCTCACCTATGCAAGTGGGTGATGCTACCAAAAAGGGGGAGAAAATCCTAACAATCACAGAACCTGGGTGTTCCTCTCAGAGTATGGACATAGAGGACTCACCATCCTCTCTTGCAATTCTCCATACTCAACAACCTCCTTTAGACAGTGATCTACATTTGTTAATACAACAACTGTTTGAGGAGGGAATACCAAGAGCAATGTCTGCCCCTTCTGAGAACCCAATCTGGGGTTGGGGCTATAACAGTGAAAGGAAAGCTCTTGTACTCTCTAGAGCTCAGGGTCAACTAGAAATTTTAAACATTTTAAACCTGAGTTTCTATGAGGGTATAAATCTAGTAGATCTGGCACTTGTCAACCCAAGAAACAACAGACAAGCTGCCAGACTAGCCAGTAGGAGTCAAGATTGGGTGCTGGAAGAATTCAAAAGGAGATCAGAACTATATAGACAGAGGCTAGCAGTTGAAGCCTTTGGTCAACTGGATGTTGAGGTGGACCCTAAGATTAGTTTCAAAGGGAAAGCCTTGACTAAAGGCCCAGAGGCTGAGACTGTGAACCTTAAGACAATATCTCTTCTAGCACTCCATGCCCTCAGTGAGGCACCAGCTAGTGATGCTACATCACAACCTCTTTCTGGCCAGAGCTTGACTGCTGAATCCAGCAATGAAGGCCAAAGCTCTCCTCAGCCTGAGTCATCAAGATCAGTACTTGACAAAGGCAAAGAAAACTAACTACTGAGGAGATTGAAGAAGAGAAAAGAGAGAGGAAGAGGAAGCTGAGGGGAGAGAGTTCAAGTGGTTCCCCAGGATTCATGCAAGCTCCAATTCTGACTGCCCATGTTCCAAACACTCAAGAAGATGAGTCAAGGGCAGCCAGACTTAATTATCTGGGGACCAGGAATTACAACATAGATGAACTCATCTCTCTCCCCTTAGAGGAATTAAATGAACTGGCTGACACTGAGTTGTCAAAGGAGAGGAAGGAAGCTGAGGATGCAGCCTTGACCCTCTAGCATAAATAGGAAATAAGAAGAAAAAGAATATACAAGAATATTCATATCCCCTCCCCAGTTCAAGAAAGCCCAGAGTCAGAGGTTGTGGCTGCTGATCAACCTCAGGTAGTTAATGAAGAAGAAAAGACAAAGATGATCAACTACCTGAGAGCCACAGGCCTACCAGGCACATGCACTTCTTCCCTTGCCATATGATTACATACTGTTTGAATACAACAAGCAGCTGGAAGAGCAAGCCAAAAGAAATAGGCAAGCTGCTAGAAAAAGGGAAAGGGAAGAAGCTGCCAAGTCAAGATCCATCATCAAGAAAAGTTAGAAAAAGTTTGCAGATAGGCAGAAGATGATGAGCTTCTTGAAGCTGTATGGGTTCTCCGAAAGGAGGCTTGGTCCTATGTCTCTGTCCACGATGGATGAGCATATAAGGGTGATCAAGCAGAAGATTAAAAGGGGAGAGCTTATGGATCTCCACTCACCATCAGAACAAGCTCAACCTAAAGTTGAGGTAAAGGTTGAACCTACAGAGACAACACAACCTGCACCTGAAGCTACACAACAGCCAACTTCATCTTCTGATCCACAGTAGGGTTATCCTCCCTCTCCTTCTGAACTTAGGAGAGAGGAGATCCCAACTGAGAGGGAATCCACTGAAGAACCTGGTACTGAAGACCAACCCTCTCAGTTAAAATCATCTGGGAGGAAAAAGAGGATGGCCAAAAGAAGATCCTCTAAGAAGAAGAAAAGAAGAACGGCATCCACCTCCCAAACTCAGGATGAGTCAGAACATCCTGAGGAAGTGCATGAAGAGGGCTCTCAACTAACTCCTATCATAGTAGAGCCTCTCTCTGTTAGAAGACCATTTCTATCATGGACATTCGCTGAAGATCCTGATAGATGGTATGTCATTAGAGATCAGGGAGAACAACATGTCTACTTCACTAATGACATGCTTGAACTCCCTCTGCATGATCTCTATGAAATAAGAAGATACTTCATGGGTCTGAAGAATCCTAATCTGCTAATGAAGAAAGGAATTCTGAAGATTCTCATGTGGACTATCCCAGTCTGAAGACCTCTCTGTTTTGGTAGCATCAGCCTAGGGGGAGTTTGTAGGAACCTCTGAGGTTATGAGGTTGATGCAACCAAAGGTTACCAAAACAACCAAGTCTTCCAACATGCACTAAGGAATAAAGAAGAACTAGCTTTGGAAGTTTTACACACTCAAGTAAAATGCTAAGTGAAAAATCTTCCAAAGCCAATGTTCAGAAGAAACTACTGAGGAAATTTTACACTAAGTGTCAAGTCTTCCGAAGCCAAAGACTCAACTCTTCCAATGGTTAAAGATGACGTCTTCCAAAGCTCTCAAGACAAAGTCTTCCAAAGTTGAATAATGATAAGACTGATTACTTTAGAAGAGAGAGAAAAGACACTTTTTCTGTCAACTTTATCATAAAGCAACCTCCTATCCGCTGCATGCTCTGGTGGTTCACCAACTATCATAAGTTGGTGAAACTTCCATTCTTTATAATAAAGTAGATAAGGTCTTTGTCTGTAAGTTTCTGTATTTGTTTCTTTTTGGCTTTTTGTAATAGGAAAGTCAGTAAGCTATGGCTTGTCATAGTCACTAGTCAAAAGGCAATCTTCCTTTTGACTTTAGGCTGATCTTGTTGTCTAGATTAGTCACATCCAATTGTCTTTTTGTATATTGATGGTTGTAGGTTTAGTATAAAGAGTCAAAGGTTCTTGTATTTAAAATATCAGTGCAAACACCTGTAATAGAACCTAAGAAGCAATATACTACTTCCTTGAAAATTATTTTTTGTGTTCTTGCTCTTACTTTACTTGTGTTATTGTATCATCTGTTTAAAGTTCTAAGTTCCCCATTTGAATTGTTAAGTGATCCTAAAGATCCTCCTAAGTGTGTTAACTAAGTGCAAAGTCCCTTTTTAACGGTCCTGAACAATTGTATGATCATTGGACAACTCCAAGATCAGCAGAAGAGAACAATATCATAGCTTGGAAGTTTGACCCAGATTGGGATTATGCAGCAATCAAAAGAGCATGTAGGATGATTCAATATTTTCCATGGATGGAGACACTTATTTCACTCCCAGATACAGACATCTCTGATCTTTAAAACATCCCAATCACTAATTACCCAATCAATCCAAGAGGGAGAGACTTCTCTATGATCATTGCAAAATTAAGAAACAAATTTATAGGAGATGTTATGAAGGAAGCAAAAAGAGATGATGCATAACATAAAAGGAGAAAACAAAAATAGAAGAGGTCTCAATCCAGCTCCTCTCAACTTGTTGATGATGAATTTTTGAGAAGAATTGGGTATGCAGACAAAAGAGCAGAATCCATCAAGATCATTGAAGGAAACCAATACTCATATCCCATTACTGGATGGGGATATGTTGAAAGAACAAGAGAATTGGTGCTGCAAAGAAATGATCCAAATAAGAAAGCTTCAAGTATCAGACTGTTTGATCCCATGGAAATAAAGATTCTTCATCCAAGTTACACCTCATACTTGCATCATAAGTACTTCCCAAAATTGTCTGATAATATTGCTCAAGGTGACATATGTTTATATGTGCACATTATACAAGTGATAGACAAGCTTCATGCCAAAGCTTACAAAATAAGAAAATTTGAGTCTGGTCAACTCATGGGAACTGAAATCTATCACTGATCTTCAAAATTCTAAGCAAGATGAGTTAGAAGTAGTCTCAAACAACAAAGTAGTTGTAACATTGACTACTGAAGAAGATGTCCGTGGTCTTAATTTTAAGACTTTAAAGAATATGAGCAGAATGAAGCTCAAGTATATATATCAAGATTAGAAGGATGTTGTTGCATACTTTAACAAAAAGATTTTGGAAAGAGTTTTGGAGCTAAAAGTATTGAACAACTGATTAGAAGTGTCTAAACCTAAGGGGGAGTATTGTTAGGTCTAGATTGATTGTATAGGTTTAGAAGATTATTCATCACTTGTAATGAACTCTTGTAAATCTTTATCTTTTTGTATGCAAGCTATGTATATGTTAACCCAAATTATTATTTATGTTGATTATATGTGTAATTACAGAAAAACATCATACTTGGTCAATTTTGAAATTTGACCAAGTACAAGAACATCTACGGAAGAACAATGTTGGACTCAACAAGTGCATAAAGAATTAATGCATAAAAGTATGATGCTTGCCATATCAGAAATATAACTAATAAAATGTGTTATAACATTCAAACAATCATTAACTAACACATTAGCATCATTAACAATCATAACATTCACTAATCATTGTTTAAATTTCTTTTTTAGGTTCGTACATAAAAGAAATTTTGATAAGTACCCGCAGTGGATGAAGTACTGCAATGCAGATGAACAAAAGCTCCAATGCAGATGAATAGTGATCCACAACGGATGATTAAGAAAGTCTCACAGCGGATGAAGATCATCAGCAGCGGATGAAGATTTGTTTCCAAGTGTGTGCAGCGGATGAACAACCATCCCACAACGGATGAAGAACTCACAGCGGATAACATTCCACAACGGATGTTCATCCATAGTGGATGAACATCCATATTGGATGAACAAGATCCCACAGCGGATTACATACAACCATGCACAGCGGATGGCAAGCTTCTCCACAGCAGATAAGATATTATCCACAGTGGATGACTTATTCTCCACAGTGGATAGCTTAGACACTTAGGATTATTTATGTAATATTCGTTTACATAAGGGTAGTTCAGTAATTGTATGTAGCTATGTCTATAGGCTATAAATAGCATTCTACCCTAATTCTTTGTAAGCTTTTGAACTAAATCAATACAAACAAGCAGTTAATTTTCATTGTGTTCTTGCACACACACCATACACACACAAACACACACATACACTGATTTCATATACTATTATTATGGGTTTCCGCACCATAATGCTAGTGTGTTGAAGTTGAGAGATATTGAAAAGATCCTTGGGGGAATCAACCTTTTATTCATGTTCATCATGAGTTTAAGCTGATTTCATTAGAGTCTTGGCTCAATCATTCATTGATTTCGATCCTCTTACTGAACAACCTTGATTTCAGTGGGTTTAGCTTTGAAACATCAAATCTAAGGTTCGTTTATCATTTTCTACATCCAAATCATACATTTTGGACATTGATTCTTAGATCTGGGTTTTTGTTTTTCATTGTGTTCTTTATGGGTTCATCATTTAAATCCGAGTTTAGGTGATGATTATATGAAATTGATTGCTGATCTAGCTTAGAATCACTTATCTATAGCTTTTATAACCTTTGATTTTACCCAATTTCATCAGAAATCTAAGAATCAAAAGTTTGTTCATTCAAGAACATGAAATTTGACTTTTTTAGAGTCATACTATTTTGAAATCTGAAAATCAGCCTAATCTTTGATTTGATTCAGATTTTGATACATTTGTTCATCATACAATCATTCAAAATCATTCAACAAACATACAAACATCAGTTTGTGAATTTGCAAATAAATTCCATTCATAATCAAATTACACTTTGAATTCTATGTTTTTGACTAAGTGTTGCATCCACAGCTGATGCACAAGTTGTACAGCTGATAAACATACATTTGTCTAAGTATTCACAGCTGATGAAGAAGTACATCCACAGCTGATGTGTTAACACTCACAGCTGATATGATAATCTTTTTAGCTTACATTTCAGTTCAAAGCAGTCGAGCAGAAGTCTGTCCACACCCATTTACTCACCATCAAACACCATACACCCTACATCAATCACCATCACCAAAACCAAACAAACACAATCATAAACTGCTGAAAACACATCCACAACGGATGTGTTAACAATATATAGCAGACATTCAACCTGAATTCACAGTGGATAGACAACTTGAAGTCCATAGCGGACGTGTTGTTACCATAGCAATCATACAGCGGACGAGTTGTAATTACAGCAGCACATATCAAAACAAACTTGTCCACAGCGGACAAGTAAACTTGGTCACAGCGAACTGTTAAACCTTGTCCACAGCGGACATTTACATCGATCACACTCACAACGGACGTTTACATCGATCACACTCACAGCGGACGTTTACATAGACTGTGCCAAGAATCCTCAGCATATGAATTAAGAATCCAAATTTGCTCCAAAAGCAGATGATGGATTCTTTGTTGGATATTCAGAAAGCTCAAAAGCTTACAGAGTATTCAATCCAAGACTAAATATAGTGGAAGAAACAACTGAGGTTGTTTTTAATGAACATACTTTCACTAAGAAAGTCATTGGATCAAACTGGCTATTTGATATTGATGCGTTAACAAAATCATTTGACACATATTATTTTGATGTTTCAGGTTCCAAGGATAACAACGAATATCCAATGGTTCCACCAACAACCATTGATGTTCCATTGATAGCTGATCCTCCAAGGAGAACCACTAACACTCCTTCTAGCACAACTGTGTCAACACCAGCTGATCAACCAAACACATCAAGAGGAACATCATCAGACGCTCCAGAATCTTCATCTCCTGTACCTAGTCAATCATAAGAAACCAATAAACCAAAACAACATGAAGATGATGATGATTACCATTCACTACCAGATACACATCATGAAGATGAAATCTTAGATTTCTTTCATGATTCACCACAAAACATTCACTAAACCCCCTCAACAAGATAATCACACATTACCCAATACTCTTACTCAACCATCATCACATGATCAAACAATCACCAATCTTGATTCAACAATTCATGTTGATCAGATTACAACCACAAGAGTTCACAAGGACCATCCAATAGAAAACATCATAGGTGACCTTAACACCATATTGACTTGTAGTCAATATAATACATTAAACATTTGCTTGTATTCCTGTTTCTATCATTAACTGTACCCAAAAACATCACTAAAGCATTAAAAGACAATAGTTGGATAGAAGCTATGCATTTGGAACTACAGCAATTCAAGAAGCAAGAAGTTTGGAAGCTGGTAGATCTGCTTGAAGGTCAATATGCAATTGGCATAAGGTGGCTATTCAGAAACAAAGCAGATGATAGAGGGATTGTCATAAGAAACAAAGCAAGGCTTATAGCCCAAGGTTATACTCAAGAGGAAGGCATTGACTATGATGATGTCTTTGCTCCTATAGGAAGACTAGAAGCCATCTGAGTCTTCCTTGCTTATGCCTCATCTCAGAAGTTCACTGTCTACCAAATGGATGTCAAAAGTGCATTTCTCTATGGTAAGATAGATGAAGAGGTATACATTGCTCAACCACTAGGGTTTGAAGATCCAGATTTCCCTCATAGAGTCTACAAGTTAGACAAAGCTCTGTATGGTCTTCATCAAGCTCCCAGAAAGTGGTATGAAACTTTATCAAAGTTTCTACTACAGAATGGTTACACCCATGGGAAAATTGACCAGACATTGTTCTTAAAGTGAAAATAACAAGACTTGCTAGTAGTGCAAGTCTATATGGATGACATAATATTTGGATCCACAAACACATAGCTTTGCAAAGAGTTTGAAACCCTTATCCAATCAAAATTCCATATGAGCTCTATAGGAGAACTCACATTCTTCCTAAGACTACAAGTTCATCAATCAGCAGAAGGAATTTTCATCAATTAAAGCAAATATGTGCATCAAATACTCAAGAAGTATAACATGGCTGATTGCACTTCAAGCAAGACACCATTTGCAACTGGATTGAAGTTTGGACCAGATCCAGAAGGAACATCAGTTGACCAAAAACTTTACAGATCTATGATAGGTTCACTGATGTATCTTACAGCAAGCAGACCAGATATCATGTATGCAGTTTGCATGTGTGCAAGATATCAAGCAGATCCTAAAGAATCACACATTAATGCAGTGAAGAGAATCTTTAGATATTTGAAAGGCAAACCAGCACTTGGTTTGTGGTATCCTAAAGTTGGAGATTTCTCTTTATATGCATATACAGACAGTGATTATGGGTGATCCAACAATAACAGGAAATCAACCAGTGGAGGCTGTCAGTTTCTTGGATCAAGATTGATCTCTTGGCAATGCAAGAAACAAACCAATGTCTCTGTGTCAACAACAGAATCAGGATATATAGTTGCTTCTGCATGCTGTTCTCAAGTGTTATGGATTCAAAACCAAATGCTTGACTATGGCTTTAACTTTCTTAAAACACCCATACACACTAACAATTCTACAGCCATGTTTATAATAGACAATCTTGTTCAACATTCAAAAACCAAACACATAGAATTCAGATATCATTTTCTAAGAGATTGCTCAGAAAAAGGTCTAATCAAGTTAATCAAAGTCCACACAGATAATCAATTGCTGGCCTTTTTACAAAACCACTTGATTCAACAAGATTTGAATTTCTGGTTTAGTCACTTGGTATGATCAACTATGAATCACCAAATTAATGTTTTTCAAAACATTAAAATCAAACATGCTTGATTTTGTCAAAGACCATGATTAACACCAAATTTACCTTTTCAAAATAAAGAAATCATACAAATCATTCATTTGTTATATTGAATCACACATACATCTCATGAGAAATGAAAGTATACTATCTTAATTCTTCGATTGAGTCATTTTCCACTAATAAAGACTGACTTTTGCAGGACCGTTAAAGGGTACTTAAGCTTGCATTTAGTTAACACACTTAGGAGGATCTAAAGATCACTTAACAATTCAAATAGGAAACTGTAAATTTTTACTAAAGATACAAGACAAACACACGCAAAACTGTTTAAGAACAAGAACAAGAACACAAGATGAAATTTTCAAGGAAGTTGTATATTGCTCTCTAGTTCTATTACAAGTGTTATACAAGTATATGTTTGAGTGCAAGAACCGGAGACTATTTATACTACATCCTACAACCGTCAATATGCAAAAAGACAGTTAGAAGTGACTATCCTAGACAACAAGATCAATCTAAAGTCAAAAAGGCAGATTGCCTTTTTGACTAGTGACTATGACATGCCATAGCTCACTAACTTTTCCTATTACAAAAAGCCAAAAGGAACAAAAAGAGAAACTTGCAGGCGAATACCTTATCTACTTTATCATAAAGCATGGAAGTTTCACCAACTAGTGATAGCAGGTGAACCACCAAAACATGCAGCGAAAAGTAGGTTGCTTTTATGAGAAAGTTGATGGAAAAGAAATCTTTTCTCTCTCTTCAGAAGAAACCAGTCTTGTCTTGTAAACAGCTTCGGAAGACTTTGTCTTTAAAACTTCAGATTACTTCATCTTTAACTTCGAAAGAGTTGTGTCCTTGGCTTCAAAAGACTTTACACTTAGAATACTTTCCAAGTTAAATGTAAAGCTTCCGCAGGAGTTTCTTCTGAACTTTGGCTTCGGATGATTTTACACTTAGCATATTTTTGAGTGTGTAAAAGCTTTCGAAGCTAGTTCACCTTTGTTCCGAAGTGCATGTTGGAAGACTTGGTTATTTTGGTATCCTTTGGTTGCATCAGCCTTTTAACTTCAGAGGTTCCTACAAACTCCCCCTAGGCTGATGCTATCAAAACAAAGAAGTTCTTCAGATCTTGATAGTCCATATTAGGATCCTCAGCATACCTTTCTTCATCAGAAGATCTGGGTCCTTTAGACTAACATAGATCCTTCTTATGTCAAAAAGATCATGCAGATGAAGATTGAGCATGTCTGTAGAGGAATAGACATGCATGCCTTCCTGATCTCTTATGACATACCATTTGTCTGAGTTATCATCATAACTCCAAGACAAAATGGGTCTTCCAATGGCAAGAGGTTCTACTATCATAAGAGTTTGGTGAGCAGCCTCTTCATGCACTTCCTCAGGAAGCTCTGACTCTTCCTGAGATTGAGAGGTGGATGCCTTTCTTTTCTTCTTCTTTGAGGTTGATCTTCTGGCCATCCTCTTTCTGCTCCCAGATGATTTTAACTGAGGGGACTGGTCTTGAGTACCAGGTTGTTCAGTAGAGTCCCTCTTAGTTGGGATCTCCTCTCTCACAGGTTCAGAGGGGGTGAGAGGAGTACCCAACTGTGGATCAGAAGATGATGTTAGCTGAGATGCAGCTCCAGGTTCAGGTTGTGTTGTCTCAGTGGGTTCAACCTTCACCTCAACTTTAGGTTGAGTTGGACTTGGTGGAGAATGCAAGTCCACCAGCTCTCCCTTCTTAATCTTCTGCTTGATTACCCTAATATGCTCATCCATTGTGGATAGAGACATAAGGCCAAGCCTCCTTCCGGAGAATCCATACAGCTTCAAGAACCTCATTATCCTTTGTCTGTCAGCAGACTTCTTTTGGCTTTTGTGGATGATGGCTCTTGATCTTGCAGCTTCTTCCCTTAATCTTTTCTTCTCAGCTTGTTTTCCCATTTTAACCTTTTCTTCCATCTGCTTATTGTATTCAAACAATATGTACTCAGATGGTAAGGGAAGAAGTGCATCTGCCTAATAGAGACCTGTGGCACTCAGGTAGCTGATCATCTTTAGTCTTTCTTCTTCAGTAGCTACCTGAGGTCATTCAGTGGCCACAGTCTATGGCTCAAGACTTTCTTGAACTAGGGTGAGGACAAGAATGTTCTTGTTGAGTCTTTTTCTCCTTATTTCTTCCTTGTGTTTGAGGGTTAAGGCTGCATCCTCTGCTTCCTTCCTCTCCTTTGACAATTCAATGCAGCCAGTTCATTTAGTTAATCCAAAGGGAGAGAAATGAGTTTATCTACATTAAAATTTCTAGTTCCCAGGTAGCTTAGCCTGGTTGCCCTTAACTCATCTTCCTGAGAGTTCAGCCTGGGGGCAGCCCTTATTGCAGCTTCCATGAATCCTGGGGAACCACTTGAACTCTCTCCCCTCAGCTTCCTCTTCCTCCTCTATTCTCTTCCTCAATCTCCTCAGGAGTCATTTTCCTTTTGCTTTTGTCGACCACAGGCTTGGTGACTCAGGCTGGAGAGAGCTTTGGCCTTCATTGCTTGGTTCAGCTGTCAAGCTTTGGCCAGAGAGAGGTTGTGAAACACCATCACCAGCTGGTGTTTCACTGATGGTAATGGGTGCAGAGGGAGTCTTGTCTCAAGGTTCACAGGTTTAACCTCTGGGCCATCGGTCATGGTTTTCCCTTTGAAGCTAATCTCCTGGTCTACCTCAACATCCAGTTGACCAAAGATCTCACTTTCTAGCCTCTGTTTATATAGTTTTGATCTTAATTTAAACTCCTTTAGCACCCTGTCTTGGATTGTTTCTGCCAACCTTACTCCTTGTCTATTATTACTTGGATTGACAAGGGGCAGATCTACCAAGTTGATGCTCTCATAGAAACTCAGGTTTAAAATGTTGAGGACTTCTAGTTGACCCTGAGCTCTGGAGATCACAAGAGCTTTTCTATTACTGTCATACCCCCAACCCCAGATTGGGTTCTCAGAAGCTGCAGACATTGCTCTTGGTATTCCCTCCTCAAACAGTTGTTGTATGAGCAATTGTAGATCACTGTCTAGAGGAGGTTGCTGAGTATGAACATCTGCAAGAGAGCATGGTGATTCCTCTATGTCCATACTCTCAGAAGAACTCCCAGGTTCTGTGATTGTCAGAATTTTCTCCCCCTTTTTGGTAGCATCACCTTCTTGCATAGTTGAGCTAGGAGATTGATCCATGACATCCATAGGTTCTTGTGGACCTGGATGAGTTGTCCTCATGGGTCTCTCAGCTAACTTGCCCTTGAGATCGGTGATCTTAAGTTGCTGGTCATTGACCCTCTTCAGCAAGATAGTCACCTAAGATTCCAGGTGAGCTATCTTAGACACAAAGTAGGTGCAAAGATTTGAAAGTTTGTGCACCTTGTGTTGCAGACTCCCCTCATCTTCAGATGAAGAATCATTGGGGGATGAGAGAATTGGACCTAAGTCTTCTTGTTAGATCTAGGAATAATAGGTCTAGATCATTTTGTATAGGTTTAGAACTTTAATCATGCAATGAATATTTGTAATTCATTATGTATATAGGTTAACCCATATGTGCATTGATTTATGTGTATGATTACAGGTACAAACATTATACTTGGTAAATTTCTGAAATTGACTAAGTGTAAGAAACATCTACGGATGAATATTTTTGTTCTTTCGTAGATATCTTTCTTACAAGACATTCATCAGAAAATCTTCTACGTATGAATATGGGTATTTACTGATGAACAAACAGCACACATGAAGAAACTAAAGTAGCTGTGGAAGAACAAAGTAGCTGCGGAAGAACCAGACACATACTTATATCATACAAGTGTTTCAAGTCAACAAGTCAATCACAGATTCGAAGAGATTCGTTGTTTCCTTAACAGAAACACGCGCGTCTATAAATATGAGTCATAGGTTTCACATCAAATAGGTAGAGAGAGCGACGGCGACAAAAATACCATCACATCGTTTCGCACGATCAACACAAACCCTAGCAGCCGTCACATCAACACACCAAAAATCATAAACACAATCATAGCATAGAATTTTGTTAGCAATTATTATTTGATTCTTTGTAATCATTAATTAGTTTTAATGAATTACGTTTGATTCAAAACATTATTCCTTGCATATTGTTGATATCGTTTAAGCATTTATTGTTTATTTTCTCTGACATCGATATTTATTAATTAATCAATTAAACAACGATTAATGGTAATTCCGAGATCATTAATTCGAAATCAATCTAACACTGATAATTCCTGATTGCGATCCTTGGAATCATAGATGGTATCAGAGCCAAGTGCTCATTGATCTAGATCGATTCATCTATCGGTGTTAGAATTGTTTAATTGAATAGATCTATCAGTTTTCTGACTAGATCTATAGTTTTTAAGCAAAAGTAATTTGGTGTGAAGATTTAAAATTCAATAAATCAGTGATTTGTCTTTCAGCGAGTATTATTACATTGCTTGGTTAACATTGATCTATATTCAAATTAATTGAACATAGATCTGTGTTATTGGCTGACTTTCATTAACTGTTCATAAGAAACTTTGTTTTAGTTAAAACTTCAATATTTGACTAAAATGAGTAGCTTTGTCGGTGGATCATCGTACCAGCCTCCAAAGTTGGAAACAAAAGCAGACTTTAAGTCCTGGAAGATCAAGTTCAGAAATCATGTGAACTACACTAATTCTGACTTATGGGTATCAATAACTGAAGTTCCTTATATTCCACCCACCCTTACGCCAGATTATAATGACAAAAATCAACCCATAAGTACAAAAGATCTATCACCTGATGATGTTAAAAAGGTTAAAGTTGATATTAGAGCATACAGTTTGCTCAGTATGGCTTTACCTGAAGAAATACTAATTAGGTGTGAGAATTATAAAATAGCAAATTCCTTGTGGAAGATACTTGATACTCTTTGTGAAGGGAGTGATGAAATCAGAAGCATTAGGAAGGACACACTTCACTTACAATATGAAACATTTCATCATATTGAGGGTGAATCAATTCCTCAACAACTCCATAGGTTTATGCAATTGGTAACCGAGATGAACATCATGGAGTTGAAGTATACAAATAAGGAATTGAACAAAAAGATGCTCCATACATTGCCTGAAAGTTGGAAGCAAACTGTGTCAATGTTCAAGAACACCATTGATCTTAAAGCAACTGGCTTAGATACATTGGTAGCTAAAGTTGAGGCTCTTGAAATGGATGTAAAATCAAGAAATAAGAGTGTGAGAACACGTGTCACACCTTATCATTTTAAAGAAACGAAAAGTGCTGGAAGTGCTTTTATCTCTAACAAAGATATTGACAACTCTTGTACTTTGAGTGAAGATGAAGAAGTGAGCTTTTATGCATCAAAGCCTTCAAAGAAATCTTCTCAAAGTAAATCAGGAAAGAAAAAGGAAGACCTGATGATAGAAAAGATGCATCTACATCATCAGCAAAGTCTTCAACAAACAACAACCAAGCAGAGCCCATTACTGTGATTCTGGATTCTGAAGAACAAAAAGCAGCATTTGCAGCTTTTAGTTCAAGTTTTCAAGCCTACTTGGGAAGCACCTTAACACCTGCAAATATCTGCCAACAAGACTTCGAAGAACTACATCCAGATGTTGTAGAGGAGATGGATCTTCAATGGCAAATGGCAATGATTGCTTATAGAGCCAAACAATACTTGAGAAGAAACAAACGTTTGGCTGCAGCAAGCAAAACATCAAAGATTGGTGTTGATAAGTCAAAGGTAAGATGTTTTAAATGCAATCTCTATGGGCACTTCTCAAGAGAATGTAATCAACAATCAAATCCTGACATGAGACAACAGCAGCAACATCAGTCTCATCAGCATCAATCTTATCAAACAACGACATCTCAAAGATCCTATAGACAACCACAGCTAACCAACTCATCCCCACCAGCCACAAATGCATCAGCAGGACCTAGTAATTCTAAAGAAAATGGGCTGATCATTCTCCAAGATGGAACCTGTGACTGGAGCATGTATGAGAAGGAAGTTTTGGAAGAAAATCAAGCTTTAATTGCCCACATGGAGAACAAAGTTCCACCTATGGCTAGAGAGGTAAGAGATAGATTGTGTTCATCAGTATGTGTTGAAGAAGTTGAAAGATATAGAGTCCATGCTCAACAACTGGCTGATAAAGTAAAAGAAATAATGATTTTGAATGAATCTCATGTAAGAGAATATAAATTATATCAATTCAAAATTAACTCTTTACAAAAAGATTTAGATAAATTTGTTTCATAAAATTACAGCTTAAAAGCCTAAGTTGAGCATCTGACCACTTCCTTAACTAAATCCATGGCTGGTCATGCATCAACTGAAGTGAAACTTCAGAAATTTCGACTTTCATCTCAACAATATGAGAAATTATTGAATTCTCATATTGAATCAAAGAATAGGTATGGGTTGGGATATAATACTGGTGCACCTCCTTTGAATGATAACTATACAACTTTACCTGAATCAATGACAAATAGCTTGTCAAATCATTTTGTGCCATGCACCAAGTTTGAAACAAAATGTACTGAACAAGATAATAACAATGAATCTGAGGTGAGTGAAACTGAGTCTTCTGAATCAGATAAAATCAAACAAAATGAATCAGAATTTGACTTTGATAAATGTGATGACATGGATGATTCTGATGAACATGATGATAACTCTGCGGATCAATTGAACATTGGTAAGAATGTTTCAGTTGAAACAATCATTCCCAAAGTACTTAAGCAAACAAAGTTGCCATATCCTCCAAAGCAAAGAAACATGTTAAAGACTATTTGCAAGAGAATAGCTTAGCTAAATGAAGGTCTTCAAGTACTTCATCAGCAACAAAAACCTTCAACTAAAGTGATTGAGAAGTGTACATCTACTGAAGAACACAAATCTTCCTTAGAAACAGAAAAGAAGCAAGCATCAGCAAAGAAACATCCTTCAGTAGCAGATCTGCGGAAAAACAAATCTACTGAATCAGTAGATGATCTGCGGAAGGTAAAAGAAACAACCAACAAGAAAACAACTCAAAAAGGTGTGAGCTCAAAGCAACAAACTACAGCTGATAAACATGAACCTTTTGACATCATGTCAGGAAAAGGAATGGAGTCAGCTTCAGTAAAGTTTGAGAAGGAATTGAAGACTCAAAGACAGCAAAAGAAGAAGAAATTGATTGAGTCTGATAATGAGTCAAAAGAAAAGTATTGCAAATGGTGTGACATGAAAAATCACAACACTAAAGACTGTTACTTCAGCAGCTATTGCTCCATCTGCAATATGAACAATCATATGACTTTAGACTGTTACTTCAACAAACATTGTGCTATTTGTAATAAAAATAACCATTCCACTCAGGAATGTTATTTTAACAAAAAGAACAAGACAAAGAGCACAAAGAAGAAACAACCTGGGAAGGATGAATCAGAATCTCAATCAAGTGAAGATCAAAAAGATTCAAGATTAAAGAAACAACAAAAACAAAAACAAAAGGTGACAAAACAACAAAAGAAATCATCAGTTTATAGTGAACCTTTGAAGAAAAGACAACCTGAACAGAAATCAAAGACTCCTCAACAATCAAAGACACCTCACAAAAAGGTGGATTTGAATAATAAGAAGTCAAATGCTAATGATACTTTCTTTGATAATTTTGAAAAAGGAACTCATGTCTCACATTCAAAATCAAAGAATGATGAAACTTTCAACAATCAAGGATCATCATCAAAGTCAAAACAGCAAACAAAGAAATAGAATATCCTTGAGGAAGAGTTTGAAAAACCAGAACAAAATTCCACAAGTTCATCATCAACAGAATCATCCTCACCACAAACAACACACAATGAATCAATTGAATCTAAAATTAATACTGAATCTTCAAGACTCATTCATGAGGAAGTTAAAATTTTAGACTCCACAGGATCACCCAAGATCATTAAGACTTGGGTTTCCAAATCTAATTGATTTCTTTAATTGTGCAGGAACAATCTTGGAGAGCTGACAACAAGTGGTATGTTGACAGTGGTTGTTCCAGACATATGACAGGAAACTGTTCTCTTCTCCATGACTTCATACATAAAAATTCTTCTTAAGTGGCATTTGTGGGATAAGAAGGGAGGTAAAATAGTTGGTGAAGGAATGGTAACTAATGGTGTGCTCAAATTTGAGAAAGTAAATTATTATGAAAATTTACAATATAATTTATTAAGTGTGACTCAAATTTGTGATCAAAATTATACCACATTATTTTATAACACTAATTGTTACATTCTTAAGCCAGGTTTTGCAGTTCCAGAAGATTGGATCCTTCTTAACGCATCAAGAAAAGGAAACACATATGTTTTGGATATGAATAATACAACACTGACAAACAATGAAACATGCCTGCTATCTAAGTCATCAAAAGATGAATCTTAGTTGTGGCATAGAAGGCTTGTTCATTCCAACTTGAAGAACACGAATAAATTGGTGAAAAATGACTTAGTCATTGGATTGCCAAAGAAAGAATATTCTTGTTCAAACCATTTTCCTTCATGTTATAAAGAAAAACAATATAGAGTGTCACATAAATCCAAAATAATAAATACAAACACTACACCACTCAAATTGCTTCACATGGATCTTTTTGGTCCAACTAATGTGATGAGCATTGGAAAAAGGCAATATTGTTTAGTGGTTGTGGATGATTTCACTAGATTCACATGGGTCTTTTTCTTAAAACAAAAGAGTGAAACATCAGAAACATTAATGGAGTTTGTCACAAAGATTGAGAATCAACTTGATTTAAAGTTAAAATTTTTAGGAGTGACAATGGGACTGAATTTGTTAATACTGTCTTAGATTCATTTTGCAGAAATAAAGGCATAGCAAGGCAATTCAGTGCACCAAGAACTCCACAACAAAATGGAGTTATGAAAGAAGAAACAGAACACTCATTGAAGCAGCAAGAACAACGCTAGCTGATTCATAATTGCCAATCACCTTTTGGGCTAAAGCAGTGAACACAACATGCAATGTTCAAAACAGGACATTAATTGTCAAAGAACATAATAAAACACCTTATGAGCTTTTATTTAAAAGAAAACCTTACATATGATATCTTAGAGCTTTTGGGTGTCATGTATCTGTTTTAAACACAAAAGAACAATTGGGAAAATTTTCAGAGAAAGCCTATGATGGTTTCTTTGTTTGATATTCTTCAATATCTAAATCTTATAGGATTTACATTCCACAACAAAACATTGTGGAAGAAACTCCCAATGTGTCTTTTGATGAATCCTTATTTCCTAAATCTGTAAAAGGATCGTCATGGTTGTTTGATATAGATGCACTCACAAGAATACAAACATGAATGAAGTGTCATTATCTGAGGATACATGCTATCCATTTGTTCCTCCAAACATGAATGAAGTGTCATTATCTGTTGATCCTCTAAGAATACAAACTTCAAGTATCATAGATCAAGGAACACCAAATAATGTTAATAATGCAGCACAAGACCAAGCAAATGGATCTACATCCTCAGATGCAGACACTTCATCATCAGTTGTTGACTCTGCATCCGCAGATGAGTGACCTGCATCCGGAAATATGAATATTGGATCAGCTGATGTTCCATTCACATCAGTAGATGTTCCACATATTGGAGATGGTCCATTGCATTCCAAAGAGTCATTATCAGCAAGTCAACAAAATACATCCGTAGATGCTCCTGTAACTCCTGCGGAAGCACAAAACACATCCGTAGATGTTCCTGTAAATCCTGTGGAAGCACGAAATACCTCCGTAGATGTTCCTGTAACTCCTGCGGATGGCACTCATAATGCAGCTGATGTTCAAAATGAAAATCATTCAGCTTCTAATGATGATCAATTTGATTACTTCATAAATTCATCATCTCAGCTGGATATATCTGCATTAATGCATATGACTAACTTGGAATCATCTATTCCAGTTGAGTCCATTCCAACAACAAGAATTCATAAGACTCATCCAATAAACAACATCATTGGAGATCTCAATGAAAGAACCACAAGAAGCCAAGGGGGAGCTATAAACATCTGTCTTTTCACTTGTTTTCTTTCACAAGTGGTTCCTCCAAACATTACAGCTGCACTAAAAGATAATAGCTGGATTGAAGCCATGCAAGAAGAACTTCAACAATTTAGAAAGCAAAAGGTATGGAATCTAGTTGATCTTCCTGAAGGCGAACATCCAATTGGCATAAGGTGGTTATTCAAAAATAAACTAGATGACAGAGGTATCATTGTGAGAAACAAAGCTAGGATGATTGCTCAAGGATATACTCAAGAAGAAGGGATAGACTACGATGAAGTTTTTGCACCGGTTGCAAGAATTGAAGCCATTAGAGTATTCCTAGCCTATGCATCATATAAAAAGTTCACTATTATCAAATGGATGTGAAGTGTGCCTTTTTATATGGGAAAATTGATGAAGAAGTCTATGTAGCTCAACCTCCAGGTTTTGAAGATCCCGATTTCCTACATAGAGTATACAAGATTGACAAAGCTTTGTATGGTCTTCATCAGGCACCAAGAAAGTGGTATGAAACATTATCATCTTTCTTGTTCAAGCATGGATACAAAAGGGGAACTATTGATCAGACTCTCTTTCTCAAACATGAACATCAAGACCTCTTAGTTGTTCAAATATATATAGATGACATTATATTTGGATCAACAAACAAGAGACTGTGTAAAAGCTTTAAAGGGTTGATGAAATCTCATTTTCAAATGAGCTCAATGGGAGAATTTACTTTATTTCTTAGACTACAAGTTCATCAGAAAATAGATGGCGTATTCATCAATCAAAAAAAGTATATTCATCAAATATTGAAGAATTACAATCTTGCTAATACATCTTCATGCAAAACACCTGCTTCAACAATTGACAAAATTGTACCTGATCCTACAGGAAAATCTATTGATCAAAGATTATATAGATCAATGATAGGATCTCTTATGTATTTAACTGCCAGCAGACCTGACATAATGTTTGTTGTATGTGTTTGTGCTAGGTACCAATCAGATCCAAAAGAGTCCCATCTGAATGTTATGAAGAGGATTTTCAAATATCTCAAAGGGAAACCAACCCTTGGTCTATGGTATCCAAAAGATGGAGACTTCTCTCTCTACTCTTATTCAGACATGACTATGGAAAATCCACAACTGGTGGATGTCAATTTTTAGGACCAAGACATGTTTCATGGTAGTGCAAAAAGCAAACAAATGTATTTGTATCCACAGCTGAGGCTGAGTTCATAGCTGCTTCAGCTGGTTGCTCTCAAGTCCTTTGGTTGCAAAACCAATTACTTGATTATGTTTACAATTTCCTTCAAACTCCAATTTATATTGACAATTCAGCTGCTATGTTTATCGACTCTAATCCAGTTCAACATAGTAAAACAAAGCATATTGAAATCAGATATCATTTTCTGAGAGATTGCTCAGAAAAAGGTTTAATCAAGTTAGTCAAAGTGGATACAACAAATCAGCTTGCTGATCTATTCACTAAGGCCTTTGATTCAGTTAGATTTAATTTTCTAATTGAGTCTTTGGGAATGATTAACTTAGATTAATCATCATTAACAAAGAAAAGCATGTGTCTGTCCTTGTAAATAGTAATAAAGAAAACCAAAAAAAAAAAACATTCAGAAAACATACAAAATTCAAAATATTGTCTTTATTTATTGTATCTTCTATTTTGCATGACATATGTTTGGGAAATGATAGTACACTGTGCCTTTGCTTGCTTCCTGAGTTCTTAAAATTCTTTAAAAACTGATCAAAAGTTCTTTGATATGTAAGTAGATTCAAATTGAGTGAAGATTATACTAAGAGCATGCTTAACATAATAAAAAGGTGACTGTTTGTAAGAAACTTCATTTTGAGGATCAAGCAAGTAAGTCTTATCCTGATGTGATCAATTCATTCACCTAAGCACACTATGCAAAACACTTTATAACTTCTATCTTTGCAAATCATATTCCCTCTGTTTTAGGTGAACAAAGACCTGAGTTTATAAACACCATGAGATACATATGTATTCAACTGGTGAAAATATCATGATCCTCATCATCCCTCTGTTTTGTGTAAACAAAGACCTAGGTTAAAGGCACATCTATTTTACATAAGTAAAGACCTGGTGACCTGATGATCATCATATCTAAGCTCTCAAAAGAATCCATAGCGATCAACTGTATATTTACATAAGAGCTTTTGTAGCAAAGCATTTATGAGACAACTCATATGTCTCAAGATAGTCTTTATAACTTAATGTACATAGTTTCTAAGTGAGAAAAAGTGATGAATTGACTCACAAACGAAGGACAAACTCTAATGTGAATTGAATGTGGAGCCCATAACAGTTTATCTCTAATAAACATGAAAACATGATAAACAGCATGTCTAGTTGATTCTATACTCTTGTTTAGATTTAAGTGGACAAACATACTTGCAATCAGGACTAGAATCAGGTCATATTTCAATAATCAACTCAATCAAGAAGAAGTTTAGTGTCATAGTATGATCCCATTATATGTGTTTATATGCATGTACATATATTTAATTCAATTTTATTACTTTTAGTTTATTTATTGTGTGTAATCTTTGGACAGTCGTGTGCCTTTCATGCTATTTCCTTCATAAATTTATGATGAATGCAACACTTTATCATTAATCACAAATTTAGGGGGAGTAATTAATACATGAAATACATGAAACATAAAAGCTGAATTCAATGATCCAAATTCAAATGAAGGAATTGGAACTTGAGCACTAACTTGGCTGAAGGATACGTGAACTTGCACAAAATATAAATCTTCTTGTGCATAATTGTCATGAAAACAAAGTCAACAAGGTCCAATAGCAATAAATGGTTCTATCAGTTGATTAGGACCATACAATCAAAGAAGTTTCAACTTTGCATTTTCAGCATTAGCAAAAGCTACAATACATTTTCTTGCTCAGTAGATGATACAGTGCGAAAAAGGAATATGACCATCCGTAGATTGGTAACCTATGGATGTGGTACTCCTTCTCAAACTTTAATGAAGCTGACTTCTTTCCTTTTCCTGACATGATGTCAAAAGGTTCATGTTTATCAGCTAAAGTTTGTTGCTTTGAGCTCACACCTTTTTGAGTTGTTTTCTTTTTGGTCGTTTCTTTTGCCTTCCGCAGATCATCTACTGATTCAGTAGATTTGTTTTTCCATAGATCTGCTACTAAAGAATGTTTCTTCTTCCGGAGAAGTTCTGCTGATACTCGCTTCTTTTCAGTTTCTAAGGAAGATTTGTGTACTTCAGTAGATGTACAATTCTCAATCACTTCAGTTGAAGGTTTTTGTTGTTGATGAAGTACTTGAAGGCCTTCATTTAGCTGAGCTATTCTCTTGCAAATAGTCTTCAACATGTTTCTTTGCTTAGGAGGATATGGCAACTTTGTTTGCTCAAGTACTTTGGGAATGATAGTTTCAACTGAAACATTCTTACCAATGTTCAGTTGATCCGCACAGTTATCATCATGTTCATCAGAGTCATCCAAGTCATCACATCCATAAAAGTCAAATTCTGATTCATTTTGTTTGATTTTATCTGAATCAAAAGTCTCAGTTTCACTCACCTCAGATTCATTGTCATTAACTTGTTCAGTACAGTTTGTTTCAAACATGGTGCATGGCATAAAATGATTTGACAAGCTATTTGTCATTGATTCAAGTAAAGTTGTATAGTTATCATTCAAAGGAGGTGCAACTGCATTATATCCCAACCCATACATGTTCTGTGATTCAATATAAGAATTCAATAATTTCTCATATTGCTGAGATGAAAGTTGAAATTTCTGAAGTTTCACTTCAGTTGATGCATGATCAGCCATGGATTTAGTTAAGAAAGAGGTCAGATGCTCAACTTGGGCTTTTAAGCTGTAATTTTTTTGAAACAATTTTATCTAAATCTTTTTGTAAAGAGTTAATTTTGAATTGATATAATTTATGTTCTCTTACATGAGATTCATTCAAAATCATTATTTCTTTTACGTTATCAGCCAGTTGTTGAGCATGGACTCTATATCTTTCAACTTCCTCAACACACAGTGATGAACACAATCTATCTCTTACCTCTCTAGCCATAGGTAGAACTTTATTCTCCATGTGGGCCATTAAAGCTTGATTTTCATCCAAAACTTCCTTCTCATACATGATCATCCCAGTTTCTTTAGAATTACTAGGTCCTGCTGATGCATTTGTGACTGGTGGGGATGAGTTGGTTAGCTGTGGTTGTCTATAAGATCTCTGAGATGTTGTTGTTTGACAAGACTGATGCTGATGAGACAGATGTTGCTGCTGTTGTCTCATGTCAGGATTTGATTGTTGATTACATTCTCTTGAGAAGGGCCCATAGAGATTGCATTTGAAACATCTTACCTTTTACTTATCAACACCAATCTTTGATGTTTTGCTTGCTGTAGCCAAACTTTTGTTTCTTCTCAAGTATTGTTTGGCTCTCTAAGCAATCATTGCCATTTGCCATTGAAGATCCATCTCCTCTACTACATCTGGATGTAGTTCTTCCAAGTCTTGTTGGTAGATATTTGCAGGTGTTAAGGTGCTTCCCAAGTAGGCTTGAAAACTTGAACTAAAAGCTGCAAATGCTGCTTTTTGTTCTTCAGAATCCAGAATCATAGTAATGGGCTCTGCTTGGTTGTTGTTTTTTGACTTTGCTGCTGATGTAGGTGCATCTTTTCTATCATCAGGTCTTCCTTTTTCTTTTCCTGATTTGCTTTGAGAAGATTTCTTTGAAGGCTTTGATGCATAAAAGCTCACTTCTTCTTCATCTTCACTCAAAGTACAAGAGTTGTCACTATCATTGTTAGAGATAAAAGCACTTCCAGCACTTTTGGTTTCTTTAAAAAGATAAGGTGTGACATGTGTTCTCTCACTCTTGTTTCTTGATTTTTCATCCATTTCAAGAGCCTCAACTTTAGCTACCAATGTATCTAAGCCAGTTGCTTTGTGATCAATGGTGTTCTTGAACATGGACACAGTTTGCTTCCAACTTTCAGGCAATGTATGGAGCATCTTTTTGTTCAATTCCTCATTTGTATACTTCAACTCCATGATGTTCAACTCGGTTACCAATTGCATAAACCTATGGAGTTGTTGAGGAATTGATTCACCCTCAATATGATGAAATGTTTCATATTGTGAGCGAAGTGTGTCCTCATAATGCTTCTGATTTCATCACTCCCTTCACAAAGAGTATGAAGTATCTTCCACAAGGAATTTGCTGTTTTATAATTCTCACACCTGATTAGTATTTCTGCAGGTAAAGCCATACTAAGCAAACTGTATGCTCTAATATCAACTTTAACCTTTTTAACATCATCAGGTGACAGATCTTTTGTACTTATAGGTTGATTTTTGTCATTATAATCCGGGCCAAGGGTGGGTGGAATATAAGGACCTTCAGTTATTGATACCCATAAGTCAGAATCAGTGTAGTTCACATGATTTTTGAACTTGATCTTCCAGGACTTAAAGTCTGCTTTTGTTTCCAACTTTGGAGGCTGGTACGATGATCCACCGACAAAGCTACTCATTTTAGTCAAATATTGAAGTTTTAAATAAAACAAAGTTTCTTATGAACAGTTAATGAGAGTCAACCAATAACACAGATCTATGTTTCAATTAATTTGAATATAGATCAATGTTAACCGAGCAATGTAATAATACTCACTAAATGACAAATCACTGATTTATTGAATTTCAAATCTTCACACCAAATTACTTTTGCATAAAAAAAATTATAGTTCTAGTCAGAAAACTGATAGATCTAGGTTTCGAATTAAACAATTCTAACACCGATAGATCAATCGATCTAGATCAATGAGCACTTGGCTCTAATACCACCTGTGAATCCAAGGATCGCAATCAGGAATTATTAGTGTTAGATTGTCGAATTAATGATCGCGGAATTACCATTAATCGTTGTTTAATTGATTAACAAATAAATATCGACGCCAGAGAAAATAAACAATAAATGATCAAACGATATCAACAATATGCAAAGAATAATTTTTTGAATCAAACGTAATTCATTAAAACTAATTAATGATTACAAAGAATCAAATAATAATTGCTAACAAAATTCTATGGTATGATTGTGTTTATGATTTCTGGTGTGTTGATGTGACGGCTGCTAGGGTTTGTGTTGATCGTGTAAAACGATGTGATGGTATTTTTGTCGCCGTCTGTTACTTCTTCTTGATGTGAAACCTAGGACTCATATTTATAGACACGTGTGTTTCTATTATGGAAACAACGAATCTCTTGGAGTCTGTGATTGACTTGTTGACTTGTTGACTAGAAACACTTGTATGATATACGTGTCTGGTTCTTCCGTAGTTACTTTGTTCTTCCGCAGCTACTTGATCTTCCGTAGTTACTTTGTTCTTCCGCAGCTATATTCATCCATAGAAGATCTTCTAATGAATGTCTTGTAAGAAAGATATCTATGGAAGAACAAAAATGATCATCCGTAGATGTTTCTTACAGTTAGTCAATTTCAAAAATTGACCAAGTATAATGTTTGTACCTGTAATCATACATAAATCAACGCACATATGGGTTAACCTATATATATACATAATGACTTACAAATATTCATTACATGTATTGATTAAAGTTCTAAGCCTATACAAAATGATCTAGACCTATTATTCCAAGATCTAACAGAAACTAAAGTAGCTGTGAAAGAACAAAGTAGCTGCGGAAGAACCAGACACGTACTTATATCATACAAGTGTTTCAAGTCAACAAGTCAATCACAGACTCCAAGAGATTCACTGTTTCCTTAACAGAAACACGCATGTCTATAAATATGAGTCATAGGTTTCACATCAAATAGGTAGAGAGAGCGACGACGACAAAATATCATCACATCGTTTCGCACGATCAACACAAACCCTAGCAGCCGTCACATCAACACATCAAAAATCATAAGAACAATCATAGCATAGAATTTTGTTAGCAATTATTATTTGATTCTTTGTAATCATTAATCAGTTTTAATGAATTATGTTTGATTCAAAACATTATTCCTTGCATATTGTTGATATCGTTTGAGCATTTATTGTTTATTTTCTCTGGCATCGATATTTATTAATTAATCAATTAAACAATGATTAATGGTAATTCCGCGATCATTAATTCAAAACCAATCTAACACTGATAATTCCTGATTGCGATCCTTGGATTCACACTTCTTCTTCATCACCAGCATGGGTTTCTTGGCTATTGGATTTCCCCTGCCCAATGACAGCTTCCAGAGAAGTGTCAAGAGGCTGGGTTGCCATGGTAGAGGTCCTAGTGATGTTATCACTGGCAACAGTGATAGCCTTTGCCATATGGATCTCCTGAATAGAGTCAGAGAGATCCACCTCAGTTATGGGTAGCTGATGTGGGCTAGAAATGGGTGAAACATGAGCACTCATCTCTCCTTGAGTGTGGGAAGAAAGGAGAGACTCATGGTACTCACTGAAGCCTAAATCTTCATCAGAATAGAAGTCATGGCTGGGAATGGGGTGGTTATGATCAAGAGGCTGGGGATGGTAGCTCTCCCTTAAAGGTTGATCACTAGAGTGTTAAGACTTAGAGTGATGGCTTAAGGCTTTTTGTGGAGTTGTGAGCTCAACAGGCTGAGCATGAGGAACCTCAGCACTGATTGTATGAAATATGGGAATGGTCTGCTCCTCAGGGGAAGTGGGAGCTCTAGATTCCACTTCCTCCTATATGGATTCTGATATGGGGGCCTGCACATGCTCAATAGCAATTGCAGGGGTTCGTTTGGATTTTCTTTGGTAGGTGATAGTGATGGTAGGCTGTGTTTGAGGTGGGTGAGAGGTAAAGGGTGTTGGTTCATCACTAGCTGGTGCTGTTAGGATGTCACCCTGAGAAATGTGCTCAAACATTTTTTGGACAAGGGCTGTTTCTACCCCTGAGAAGCCGACAGTTGCTTTTTCAAAATCTTAAAAATGTTGGGCCTCATGTGTGCAAGTTTAAGAATATTACCTGTTCCCCTCAACTGTGGTCCCAATTCACAGTTGAGAATGTGTTGAACATACCGGGGGCACATGTAATACTCTAAGGAGTCAAAATTTGCAAGTAAGTTTGTAAATACAAATTGAGAGTACCTGAATTTGACCCCTTGTACCATCCCATGGACAATGAAGGAAATGTCTTCTAGAATCTAGTCCCATCCCCCATGCTTATTGGATAAGCTATGTATGACTACATGGAGGAGGTATTTCCATTGGAATGAGACATTCCCCTTCCCGAAGGTCTTAACCGAAAAGTCACCTTCATAGCCCATGTGCGCAAAGGATTGGTTGACACCAGCTTTTGGAAAGGACAACTCACCTGCTTCATCATCCAGCTACAAATGGGTGTTTATAATGGCTGGAGTGATGAAAACCATCCTCCCCTGCACTGTGCCAGACAGTGCCTTCTCCCCGTCCATGGTTACCTCTTGATAGGTCCGCCAGAGCTCAAGCAACTGATCCTCATAGAGAAGAGGATCAATTGTAAGGGAGGTGAAGTAGTGAGACAAAGAAACATACCTACACACGTCTGAGAAGCTTGGATCCTTCTCAGAGTTTAACAGGGCAACTTGATTGTGTTGCCTGTGTAGGTGCATGGTGAAATCAGGGTCATTACAACGATCAAGATTGGCCATTTGAGGAAGCTTTGCTGTGAAGAAAGGAAGAAGAAGATGAAATTTGGGGGTAATTTTAGGTTAAGGAACAATGAGAGTAGAGAGATGAAATAGAACCGTTTGGAAAGATATACTCTGGATTTGAGACAATACAAAAGATAAAATTTGAAATCCGCAAGTGGGTCCTACTTTTGAAAAAGGCGCCCAAAAAGTTAGTTTTGTTGGAGTAGTAAAAGCTTCAGAAGGCAATTTTGGTTTCGGAAGCTTTGCAATCAAAGCTTCCGAAGGCAATTTTGCTTCAGAAGATATTTCAAAGAGTTTTGAAAATTTTGGCTTCGGAAGAAATAAGTGAGTCTTCCGAGACAAAATTGCTTTCGGAAAAAGATTTGTTCTTAAAATACATTTAAGTACTTATACCAAAATTTAAGCTTCGAAAGATACTTCTAGAATTTCTTCCAAAGGTAAATTTTAGATAAGCTGTTTAAATGATTTAAAGACATAAACTTCTTCCGAAGGCAACTTTTGCTTCTTCAGAAAGTAAATTTTCATCATTCTAAGAGATATCATTTTAAATGTTCGTTTTCTTCCAAAGAGAACTGTGCTTATGAGGTGATCTAATAGACAACTTAGGACACACAGTTTTAAGAAATAAACTTGATTAAGTTATTAAGAAAAATCTATTCAAAGTTAATCATCTCAATAGCTGATACAAGATATTTAAATATCTGTTCATCAAAAGCTTTTGTGAATAGATCAGCATATTGTTCATTTGTGTTAACTTTGATTAGCTTTATCAAACCCTTTTCAAAATTATCTCTAATCAGATGATACCTGATATTGATGTGTTTGGTCCTTGAGTGCTGCACAGGATTCTTTGTAATAGAGATGACACTTTTGTTGTCTATGTGGATGGAAGTCTCTTTGAAATTGAACCCATAGTCTAGCATCTGATTCTGAATCCAAAGCACTTGAGCACAGCAGCTGGCAGCAGCAATGTATTCAGCTTCAGCAGTTGATGCAGACACACAAGATTGCTTCTTGCATTGCAAGAGACTATCCTTCCTCCAAGGAACTAACACCCCCCAGATGTGGACTTTGCATTCATGTTGCAGCCACCATAGTCACTATCTGTATAAGCATACAAATTAAAGTCTGAATTCTTTTGATACCAAAGGCCTAGATTTGGAGCACCCTTGATATATCTAAGAATCCTTTTGACAGTGATTAGGTGTGACATCTTGGGGTTGGCTTGATATCTTGCACATATACATGTGGCAAACATAATACTAGGCCTGCTAGCAGTAAGATACATAAGTGACCCAATCATAGCCCTGTAGAGATGTTCATCAACACACTCCCCCTCAAGATTAGGACCAAGGGAGTGGTTTCTGGCTATGGGTGTTTTTGCAACCTTATAGTAAGTCATCTTGAATCTTGTAAGTATGTCCTGAACATACTTTGACTGACTGATGAAGATGCCATCTTCAACCTACTTCGCTTAAATTCTCAGAAAGAAATTAAGTTCCCCCATGGCACTCATTTCAAATCTATTCTTCATTAGCATCTCAAAGTCTTTGCAGAGCTTTGGGTTAGTTGAACCAAAGATGATGTCATCTACATATATCTGAACTAGAAATGTGTCATTCCCTGTCTCTTTGATGAAGAGAGTCCCATCAATAGTACCTCTTTTGTATTCATGTTGACAGAGGTATGTTGATAGTGTCTCGTACCACTTTCTTAGAGCTTGACGTAGTCCATAAAGGGCTTTATCAAGCTTGCAGACATAATCAGGATGATCTGGGTCTGCAAAGCCAGGTGGTTGTTTAATATAAACTTCTTTATCAATCACCCCATAGAGAAAGGCACACTTCACATCAAGCTGGTAGACCTTGAAATCCTTGGATGCAGCATAAGCCAGGAATATCCTTACAGCTTCAAGTCTTGCTACAGGAGCAAAGACATTAGTATAATCAATCCCTTCTTCTTGTGTGTATCCATGGACAACTAGTCTAGCCTTATTCTTGATGATGATCCATTTATCATCTTTCGTATTCCTGAATACCCACTTGGTACCTAGGACAGTCTTCCCTTGAGGAAGAGGGCACAAGTTCCAAACCTTCTGTCTTCTGATTTGAAGCAACTCTTCTTGCATTGCTTTAATCCAGCTTCCATCCTTCAAAGCCTCATCAACTTTCTTAGGTTCAACTTAGGATAAGAAACAAGAATGCAGACAAACATGGCTGTCATGAGTTTGTCCTATTGTCCTCACCCTTGAGTCAACATTTCCAATGATGTTTATGGTGGATGTGGCTTGTGAATCCTAAGTTGAGGAATCACAGCAAGTTTGTTGGACAAATCTAAATTAGAGAAATTTTGATCTGGCAAAGAAGAGTTCCCCACCACATCAGCACACTTATCAAGAGAGACTTGATCCAATGAGTGTGTGATATCATTCATGTTGTCTTCAATGGAGTGGTTTTCAGCATCAAGAAATTCTTGATCACTATCACCACCTCTAGTTCCTCCTCCTGTATTTGAAGTACCTTCTCCTGGATTCTGATCCCCTGAGCTGGAATTTAAGGGTAATTCAGTTCAATTAGCATTATTTGTCATGCTAGTGCTGATAGGAGCCTCAATAACAGGGTTAGTCACCACTGGAGCTGAAGTAGTCTTCTTGTATGGTCTTCTTAGCTCAAATATTGGATCAGGATCTTCTATTGACCTGTTATCTGTAGATCCTGAAAAATTCTCACAAGATTTGTTAGAACAGTTGGTAACTAAGTCAAGATCAAATAACCAATCCAGACCAGAACTTTTTACACAGGGTGTGTGTTCATTAAAAGTCACATTGGCTGACTCCTCAATGATGCTAGTTCTGAGATTGTATACTCTATAAGCCTTAGCTTGAGAAGAGTATCCAACAAAGTATCCATCATCTAATTTCTCAACAAACTTAGCTATTTGATATTTGGTATTCAAGATGGTGCAAGGACATCCAAATGTTCTGAGAAAACCAATGAATGGTCTCCTTACCATGTGTCTTAACTACCAAAACTCTATTCTGCATATAGCAGGCTCTGTTGACAGCCTCTTCCCAGAAGGTGATGGGTAGTTAAGAGACAGACAACATGGTTCTTGTAGCTTCAATAAGTGTCCTGTTTCATCACAAAATGTATCAAGGAGTTGGTTTTTGAATTCGGTTCCTTGATCACATCATATGATTTTGACCTTGTGATCAGATTGAATCTCAATTCTCAGAATGAAATTCTTTAAGATTTCAGGGGTTTCATTCTTAGTTCTAAGGTAAAACACCCAAGTGAATCTTGTGAAATCATCTGTGATCACCAAACAGTATGAGGTCCTTCCTAAACTCATTACACTGGTGGGGCCAAATAGATCCATATGTAACAAGTGTAGGGGAGTAGTGATAGTGTTCATTTCCTTTGGCTTGTGAGACACTTTGTGTTGCTTCCTTTTCAGGCATGCAACACAATGGTCATCACTTGTAAACTCTTTCTTTGGCATTCCAGTTACCAAATCTTTCATAATTAGTTTATTCATGTTCTTAAAGTTTACATGGCATATTCTTTTATGCCAAAGGAAAGACTCGTCACTATTTTCTTTAGATAGAAAGCAAGAAACTTCTCCAGTGGGAGATGTTTCCTTCAAGTCCATCTTGTACATGTTCCATTTCCTGGGGGCTCTGAGTAGAATATGCTCTTGAGGAATATCAACCCTGGGCTTGAGAACAATGCACTCATGCTTAGTATAGAGCATGTGATGTTTTTTATCACAAAATTAGGACACACTTAAAAGATTGTATCCAAGCTCCTTGACAAAGTTTACCTTCTCAATGCTAAGCTTACCATTTGTAAACTTGCCCCTGCCAGTAATGTAACCTCTTACATCTCCTCCAAAAGCAACTGGTCCTCTATCAAATCTTTCAAAGTTTTGAAGTAAGGACTCATTGCCATTCATGTTCCTGGAGCAGCCACTCTCAATGATCCAGATGTTTCTAATGGTCTTTTGCTGTCCCTGCATAAAAAGAGATGATTTAGTTACATTTGGAATCCCAAGCCTCATTGGTCCTGGGCTTGTTAAAATGAGTTGAAGGCAATGAAAAAGTAAGTGATCCTATGCTTAGGCTCTGGGGTTCATTTGCTGTTTCTGATGATGAACTTTCAGCCACATGGTCTTCCTTCATCTTCCACGCCACCTTTGGAAGATTGGGCTTGACCTTCATATCTTCAGAAGTTTTGATGACTTTGAAAGATTTGGAGACTGGACCTTTGGAAGATCTTGCTTTCACTACAGGAAGCTTCAGTGCTTCGGAAGCATTCCTTTCTTCCGAGACCAACTTTCCTTCTGAAGGAAATTTCTCATTTGCCTTTTTCTTCATTTTGGAGCTTCTGAAGGAAACATATTTTCCTTTCGAAGCTGTTTGTTTCTTCTTCTACTCAGAAGTTTTCTTCTTGATCATGTGGATAGTACTCTTGGGATTGTATTGACAATCCTTAGCCAGATATGAAGTACTACCACACTTAACACAATACAAATCTTTCCTTCTGAGAGCCTTCTTTTCCAAAGAAGACAGAGCTTGAACACTTTCTTTTTCTTTATTCATCTTTTCAGATGATGCAGTAAGCTTCTTAGGGAGAAGCTTGGTCTTTGAAATGGATGGTTCAGGCTATGTAGCAGTGACACACAGCTGATCGGTCTTCTTGTTGTTCCTGGAGTGAGTTGAAGCTGAAGTAGAACTCTTGGTACTAGAGTTCTTAACAAGGTCTTCAGCTTTCATCACCTTGAACCCTGCAGAGATGAATACTTGTTTTTGTTTGGGGTCAAAGGTGGTCTTGATCTCTTGAGCATTTTGGATCTTCTCTTTGCTCTTCTGATCAAGTTCTTTCTCTTGGTCTTGCTCAAACCAGCTTCTCTTTCCTCCTTAGGAGAATGGTGACCCTTTTTGGATTGACTCTCTTCACTCACCTCAGAGTCATCGCTCACCTTCTCCTCTTCATCCTATTCATCACCGGGGTCTATGGGTGGCAGCTCATCTTGACCAGTTCCACACCTTGGAGTTCTAACTGATAGTAGAGTGTGTGGAGGAGCTATCTCACTAGATCACAGTCCCTGCTTATTCTGATAACATACTTTTGCATGTAAAGATGAGGATATCATGTTCTTGAAGGTCTCTTCTTCAAGAACACATTTTTCTGCCCGGGCTTTGCTGATCACAAGCTCAGCCTGGCATTCAGTCAGCTTGGTAATGAGATCCTTAATATGAGTCCTGTAGTTTGTTTGCTCATGTTTAAGAGTTAAAACAGTTTTCTCTAGATCTTCTATCTTAAGTTTATAGTCATTTTCAGCTCTTTTAAATTCAGCTTTTAAAATATTTAAAGACTTAATATCAGATCTCATTTCCAAGTTGTAGGACCTGTATCTATTCACTTTAGCAATACATTCAGGAGAGCAAAGATGTTCAAGTACCTTAGCTTCATCATGGTCAGCCATGTGTGCTTGGTTTGGAGATGCATCTTCAGCTTGAAACCTCCAGTCAAAGCCTCCTTCTTCAATAGCAACTGTAGCTTGCTGTCTTGGCTTCTAATTCTGGTGCCCTCCTTTAGTGTAGTTTGGCTTAGATGAAGCTTGGCCACCATTTAATTTAGGTGCCTTGCATTCTCTAGCAAAGTGTCCCATCTGGTTACAGTTGTAACACTTGACTTTGCTCTTGTCTAGCCCAAACTTGCCACTGGCAGCAATGCTAGGAAACCTTCTCCCAGTCCTCTTGTAGAACTTCTAGGCTATGTGAGTGAGAAGAACCATTTGCTAGACTATCTCAATGTACTTCAGATCATCTGGATGGATACAGTCCACATCCTCAAAAGTTAAAAGAAAGTTGCTTGAACTTTCATCAGTAGAAACAAAAGCTTGAGAAGAACTTGTCTCTTGGAAGGGACTTCCTTGGATGTAGCTCTCTCTGGGTGTCTCTGGGAATGTGATGAAAGGACCCTTTTGTGAACTTTCAGGGTAGCAAATAAGATGATGCTGTGGTTCTCTGCTATTCCTTTCACCCACATGAAGGGCTGAACTCTGGTGAGTATTGGAGTTACCAGATGAATTTTGCATGTTCATCTCCATCTGGTATCCACTGAGTATCCCATACAACTCAGTGAGAGTAAGGGTCTTGAGGTTTTCAGTCGTCTTAATGACCATACAGTAGTGTGTCCATTATCCGGGAAGAGAGGACATGAACTTCCTAACAATATCCCTGTTCTCAATAGTTACTCTAACATCAGCCAGAGTCTCCATAATCTCAACATACCTGAAGTATTGTTGAGTCATGGTTTCACCTGTCTAAAAGGTGAAGTTTTCAAACTGCTTCATCAGGAGGTCCTTCTTGTTCTCCTTGGCTTCATTGGACCCCTAATACATCTGTTTCAATGCATCCCATAGTTGTTTAGCGGTCTTGCACTTCTTGAAACCTCTGTAGATGGAGTTTGGAAGAGTAGTTTGGAGGGCTGTCATGGCTTTCTGATCAATATCAATCCTTTTCAATTCTTTAACAGAAAAGTAAGCCATCTCCTTTGGTATCATGCCACCACCAGGAGCAGCTGAAGAGGTGCATGGTACATGAGGTCCATTGACAACAGACTCCCACATCCTGGAATCTTAAGACTTGATGAAGCCTTCCATTCTTTGGCACCAAGTGTCAAAATCCTTAGGAGTGATCAGTGGGGAGTTTGTCATAGTTCCAGTTTCCATATCAGCCTTAGAGATAGCTGCCATTTGAAGAGTTAAGTGATGTGTGAAGCTAAGAGGATTAAATATGGTGAGATCTTACAATCAAGAGCCTGGAACGCTTTGATACCAAATGCCGGATCGGGTAAGGGTACTTAACACTTAGTTTCACACAGAGGAGAGATCTTAGATCACTTAACAATTCAAATAGAGAACTGGTAACTTAAAACAGAAGATACTAAGAACGCAAGTAAATTAAAGAGACAGAACTAAGAACAACACAAGAACACAAGATTGGTTTTCAAGGATGTTGTATATTGATCTCAAGTTCTTTTACAAGTGTTACAAAGCATAAAGAAAATATAAGGACCCGAGACACTTTTATACTACAACATACAACCGTCACTTACATGTAAAGACAGTTGGGATTTGACTAATCTAGACAACAAGATCAATCTATAATCAAAAGGCAGATTGCCTTTTGACTAGTGACTATGACATGCCATAGCTCAATGACTTTTCCTAATACAAAAAGTCTACAGGAACAAGTAAGGTAAGTTACAAACAAAGACCATTCCTACTTTTTTATAAAGCATGGAAGTTTTACTAACTTGTGTAAAGTGGGTGAACCACCAGAGTAAGCAGCGGAAAGTGTGTCAGCTTTCTCAAAAGTTTATTCAGAGAAAGCATATTTTCTTTGTCCTCTGAAGAAATCAGTCTTCACAGCTTCGGAAGACTTTGTCTCTGATGCTTCGGAAGATTTCATCTTTGGCTTCTGAAGATGTTGGTCTTTGGCTTTGGAAGATTTCATACTTAGAACATTTTTCTGTTTGAGTGTGAAACTTCCGAAGTAACTCCTTTTGAACTGTTAGCTTCGGAAGATATTAAACTTAGACATATTTGAGGGTGTAAGACTTCCAAAGCTAGTTCATCTTTGTTCCTTAGTGCATACATGGAAGACTTGCTTGTTCAGGCTTGTTGGTTGATCAGCCTCATAATCTTCAGATGATCTTATAAACTCCCCCTAGGCTGATGCTACCAAAACAGAGAAGTTCTTCAGATTTTGATAGTCCACATTAGAATCCATAGCATAGTTTTCTTCATCATTAGGTCTAGATCCTTCAGACTAAGATAGAACCTTCCTGCTCTCTTATGACATACCATCTGTCTTGATCTTCATCATAAGACCATAACATAATTTGTCTTCCAACAGCAAGAGGTTCTACTATGATTGGAGTTTGTTGAGAGACCTCTTTATGCACTCCCTCAGGATACTCTGACTCATCTGAGGTTGGCAGGTGGATGTCTTTCTTCTTTTTCTCTTTGAGGTTGATCTTCTGGCCATCCTTTTTCTTCTCCCTGATGATTTTAACTAAGGGGACTGGTCTTCAGTACCAGGTTGTTCAGTTGAGTGCCCCTTAGTTGGGATCTCCTCTCTCACAATAAGAAGGAAAGAGAGGAGGACCCTACTATGGATCAAAAGATGAGGTTGGCTGAGAGGAAGCTCCAGGTTCAGGTTGTGTTGTCTCAGTGGGTTCAACCTTCACCTCAACTTCAGGTTGAGCTGGACTTGGTAGAGAATGCAAGTCCACCAGCTCTCCTTTCTTTATCTTTTGCTTGATTACCCTGATATGCTCATCTATTATGGATAGAGACATAGGGCCAAGCCTCCTTCCAGAGAATCCATACAGCTTCAAGAAGCTCGTCATCCTTTGTCTATCAGCAGACTTCTTTTGGTTTTTGTGGATGATGGCCCTTGACTTTGCAGCTTCTTCCCTTAATCTTTTCTTTTCAGCTTGTTTTCTCTTTTAGCTTTTTCTTCCATCTACTTATTGTATTCAAACAATATGTATTCAGATGGTAAGGGAAGAAGTGCATCTTCCTGATAGAGACCTGTGGCACTTAGGTAGCTGATCATCTTTTGTCTTTCTTCTTCAGTTGCTACCTGAGGTTGTTCAGTGGCCACAGTCTCAGGCTCAGAACTTTCTTGAACTGGTGAGAGGACAGGAATGTTCTTGTAGAGTCTTTTCAGCCTGATTTCTTCTTTGTGCTTGAGGAGTAGTGCTGCATCCTATGCTTCATTCCTCTCCTTTGACAGCTCTGTGTCAGCCAGTTCATTCAGCCCATTTAAGGGGAGAGAGATGAGTTCATCAATATTATAGTTTCTAGTTCCCAGGTAGTTTAGCCTGGCTACCCTTAACTCATCTTCCTGAGTGTTTAGCATTGGGGTAGCCCTGATTGTAGCTTCCATAAACTCTAGGGAACCACTTGAACACTCTCCCCTCAGCTTCCTCTTCCTCTCTCTCTTCCCCTCCTCAATCACCTCAGGAGTCATTTTCCTTTTGCCTTTTCAACCACAGGCTTTGGTGACTCAGGCTGAAGAGAGCTTTGGCCTTTATTGCTTGGTTCAGCTGTCAAGCTCTGGCTAGAGAGAGGTTGTGAAACACCATCACCAGCTGGTGTTTCACTTAGGGTAATAGGTGCAGAGGGAGATCCTGTCTCAAGGTTCACAGGTTAAACCTCTAGGCCTTCAGTCAAGGTTTTCCCTTCGAAGCTAATCTCCGGGTCTACCTCAACATCCAGTTGACCAAAGATCTCACCCGCTAGCATCTGTCTATATAATTTTGATCTTAATTTAAACTCCTCTAGCACCTTGTCTTGGATTCTTTCTGCCAATCTAGCTACTTGTCTATTATTGCTTGGGTTGACAAGTGGCAGATCTACCAAGTTGATGCTCTTATAGAAACTCAGGTGTGAAGTGTTGAGAACTTCTAGTTGACCCTGAGCTCTAGAGATCACAAGAACTCTCCTATTACTGTCATACCCCCAACTCTAGATTGGGTTCTCAGAAGGGGCAGACATTGCTCTTGGTATTCCCTCCTCAAACAGTTGTTGAATGAGCAAATGTAGATCACTATATAGAGGAGGTTGCTGAGTATGAACATCTGCAAGAGAGGATGGTGATTCCTCTATGTCCATACTCTAGGAAGAACTCCCAGGTTCTTTGATTGTCAGAATTTTGTCATAGTTCCAGTTTCCATATCAGCCTTAGAGATAGCTGCCATTTGAAGAGTTAAGTGATGTGTCAAGCTAAGAGGACTAAAGATGGTGAGATCTTACAATCAAGGGCCTGGAACGCTCTGATACCAAATGCAGGATCGGGAAAGGGTACTTAACACTTAGTTTCACAAAGAGGAGAGATCTTAGATCATTTAACAATTCAAATAGGTAACTGGTAACTTAAAACAGAAGATACTAAGAATACAAGTAAATTAAAGAGACAGAACTAAGAACAACACAAGAACACAAGATTAGGTTTCAAGGATGTTGTATATTGATCTCAAGTTTTTTTACAAGTGTTACAAAGCATAAAGAAAATATATGGACCTGAGACACTTTTATACTACAACATACAACCATCACTTACATGTAAAGACAGTTAGGATTTGACTAATCTAGATAACAAGATCAATCTAAAATCAAAAGGTAGATTGCCTTTTGACTAGTGACTATGACATGCCATAGCTCATTGACTTTTCCTAATTCAAAAAGTCTACAGGAACAAGTAAGGTAGGTAGTAGATGAGATGATGCTGTGGTTCTTTGCTATCCCTTTCAACCACATGAAGGGCTGAACTCTGGTGAGTGTTGGAGTTACCGGATGAATTTTACATGTTCATCTCCATCTGGTGTCAACTGAGTATCCCATACAACTCAGTGAGAGTAAGGGTCTTGAGGTTTTCAGTCCTCTTAATGATCACACAATCGTGTGTCCATTGTCTTGGAAGAGAAGACATGAACTTCCTTACAATATCCTTGTTCTCAATAGTTACCCCAACATCAGCCAGAGTATCCACAATCTCAACATATCTGAAGTATTGTTTAGTCATGGTTTCACCTGTTTTGAAGGTGAAATTTTCAAACTGCTGCTTTAGGAGATCCTTCTTGTTCTCCTTGGCTTTATTTGAACCCTCATACATCAGTTTCAGTGCATCCCATAGCTGTTTAGCGGTCTTGCACTTCTTGAAACCTCTGTAGATGGAGTTTGGAAGAGCAGTTTGGAGGGGTGTCATGGCTTTCTGATTAATGTCAATTCTTTTCCAGTCTTCATCAGAAAAGTCAGCCTTCTCCTTTGGTATCATGCCACCACCAGCAGCAGCTGAAGAAGTGCATGGTACATGAGGTCCATTGACAATAGACTCCCACATCCTGGAATCTTAAGACTTGATAAAGCCTTCCATTCTTTGACACAAAGTGTCAAAATCCTCAGGAGTGATCACTGGGGACTTTGTCATAGTTTCAGTTTCTATATCAGCTTTGGAGATAGTTGCCATTTGAAGAGTTAAGTCATGTGTGTAACTAAGAGGATTTGAAGATAGTGAGATCTTACAATCAAGAGCCTGGAATGCTCTGATACCAAATGCAGGACCGTTAAAGGGTACTTAAGCTAGCACTTAGTTAACACACTTAGGAGGATCTAAAGATCACTTAACAATTCAAATAGGGAACTGTAAGCTTTTACTGAAGATACAAGACAAACACAAGTAAAACTATTTAAGAAGAAGAACCAGAACACAAGATTAAATTTTCAAGGAAGTTGTATATTGCTCTCTAGTTCTATTAGAAGTGTTGTACAAGTATATGTTTGAGTGCAAGAACCGAAGACTATTTATACTACATCCTACAACCTTTAATATGCAAAAAGACAGTTGGAAGTGACTAATCTAGACAACAGGATCAATCTAAAGTCAAAAAGACAGATTGCCTTTTTGATTAGTGACTATGACATGCCATAGCTCACTGACTTTTCCTATTACAAAAAGCCAAAAGGAAGAAAAAGAGAAACTTGCAGGCGAAGACCTTATCTACTTTATCATAAAGCATAGAAGTTTCACCAACTAGTGATAGTAGGTGAACCACCAAAACATGTAGCAGAAAGTAGGTTGCTTTATGATAAAGTTGTTTGAAAAAGAATCTTTTCTCTCTCTTTATAAGAAATCAGTCTTGTCTTGCAAACAGCTTCGGAAGACTTTGTCTTTGAAACTTCAGAAGACATCATCTTTAACTTCAGAAGACTTGAGTCTTTGGCTTCGGAAGACTTTACAATTAGAATATTTTCCAAGTTAAGTGCAAAGCTTCCGCAGCAGTTTCTTCTGAACTTTGGCTTCGGAAGATTTTACACTTAGCATATTTCTGAGTGCGTGAAAGCTTCCGAAGCTAGTTCACCTTTGTTCCGAAGTGCATGTTGGAAGACTTGGTTGTTTTGGTATCCTCTGGTTTCATCAGCCATTTAACTTCAAAGGTTCCTACAACTTGTATTCTTTGTGATATGTGGATAGGCTCAACATGGGACACCAAACATCATATACAACAGTGAAGAACTAAATTCTAATGATTGTGTCATCAACAACACATCTTGGTTTATGGTGAGTATTAATCTATCCAATATAGGTTGCTTTCAAAGTAACTACAATACACCAAGTGAAATAGTTTATAAACTACTCAATCATACAAGTGTCTCCTATGTTATGATAATCATAGACCTGGAGTACACCTAGGCATTCTTTGTTGTGCTAAGCACATACCTGAATGACCTAAATTATGATCCAAAATGACTCCCAAAGTGGAACACATCCATCTTGGATGAAAAATCAATAAAGTCTTCACGACTACATTCCTTGTGAATGAATCAAAAGAATCCCAAAGAGAATCACATTCCAAAGTGAAGTGAAAAAGAATCATAATGAGGATCAACCAACATGGATCAAATTGAGCATTGATACTCCTAAGTAGCTAGGTTTTAAGTATTGAAAGTTCTTTCTAGCATATCTTGAGGAGGGTTGTACCAATCATACAATCAGATGTGGGGTACATACAACTCATGTCAATCAACTCAAAACATGATAATCACTCACTGTTTCAATCAATCATTAATACCATGCTTGAGTTTAAGTGGATCACAATATCTGCAATCAATATTGTACTCATCTATGTCTATTCTCAAAACCATACAAACAACTCAGTGAGAAATGTAGACTAGTATGAACTCATGGTATGTGCAAAAGATTCATGTTCAAACATGAAAATCATTCATTTATTAGTTAGATAAGGCATTATCTTTTTAACTTTTATCAAGCAAGCAATCAATTGGACTTTGATAATTTCCACTCAAATACATACAAATTTTTGTCATTTTGTAAAAGATTTTTATAACTATGCAAAAATTTAGGGGGAGACATTGAACATGGAAACATCAAAGGCAGCAGAATTCTGCATATTCATACATTTTAAAATTTGAAATTTTCTAAATTTTGAGTTTTAAACAAAGCCAAGTCAAGCCAACACCCAAACACAGCAGTTTGACACATATACATATGTATAATATTGCACAATATTGCTTGTGAGTGATATCTTATCATCCATATATTGAATATGTTAAAATTCAATATTTTAACATACATTTTTTAAATCAAATTTTTTAAACAAACATTTTGATTTAAATAAGTTTCATCAAACAAATGTTCTTTCGGAACAAAATTTTATCAAATTCAAAACAAACAAAAAATCTAAAATTTTTGAAAAACTGTTGTCACAGTGGACACACAAACATACATCCGTTGTAGCCTCAGTAACCATCATAACATGCAAAATACACCAAGTGTATATCGCGGACAAAACAAACAAACAAACATCCGCTATGCACTTATGAACATACAAGTGTTCACAGCGCATGATGTTGGTAAGGCATCCGCTGTGAATACAGTGCCATTCCACAGCGCTTGACTAATATAAGTCATCCGTTGTAGAAACAGTGCGAGTGCATCCAGCGTATGCACACAGGTAATCATGCGCTGTAAACATTTTCTCATCACATCCAAGTGTCCACAGCGCATAAACAAATGTTCATCCACTGTGAACAATCATCAAAACATTTCATGTGTCCACAGCGCATGAACAAATGTTCATCCGCTATGAACAAACAATCAAAACATTTCATGTGTCCACAGCGCATGAACAAATGTTCATCCGCTATGAACAAACAATCAAAAATCATTCAAGTGTACATAGCGCTTGAACAAATGTTCATCCGCTGTGAACAAACAAACCATTTCAATAACATACAATCAAACAGTTTAAGAGATAACACATAATCAGTACAATCTTTCATATCAAACTCACACACACATTTTCCTGACAAACAAATCATTAACAAGCACCAACACACACACATTGTTTCTAACAAACAAAACATTAACAAGCAATCATTAAAGGATGGCAACATCATCCTTAGGGGGAGTATTGTTGGACTTAACAAGTGCATTAAGAATTAATTCATAAAAGTATGATGCTTGCCATATAAGACATATAACTAACAAAATGTGTTATAACATTCAAACAATCATTACCTAACACATTAGCATCATTAACAATCATAACATTCACTAATCATTGTTTAAATTTCTTTTTCAGGTTTGTACAAAAAAGATATTTCGATAAGTACTCGTAGCGGATGAAGTACTGCAATGCGGATGAACAAAAGCACTAATGCGGATGAATAGTGATCCACAGCGGATGATGAAGAAAGTCTCACAGTGGATGAAGATCATCAGCAGCAGATGAAGATTTGTTTCCAAGTGTGTGCAACGGATGAACAACCATCCCACAGTGGATGAAGAACTCAAAGCGGACAACATTCCACAACAGATGTTCATCCACAGCGGATGAACATCCACAGCGGATAACATACAACCATGCACATCTGATGACAAGCTTCTCCGTAGCGGATGAGATATCATCTACAGCGGATGACTTATTCTCCATAGCGAATAGCTTAGACACTTAGGATTATTTAGGTAATATTCGTTTACATAAGGGTAGTTCAGTAATTATATATAGCTATGTGTATAGGCTATAAATAACATTCTACCCTAATGCTTTGTAAGCTTTTGAACGAAATCAATACAAACAAGCAGTTAATTTTTATTGTGTTCTTGCACACACACCATACACACGCAAACACACACATACACTGATTTCATAATCTATTATTATGGGTTTCCGCACCATAATGTTAGTGTGTTGAAGTTGAGAGATATTGAAAACATCCTTGGGGCAATCAACCTTTTATTCATGTTCATCATGAGTTTAAGCTGATTTCATCAAACAAGTTAAGGAATATGCATCCGTGGATCTCCTGCGGAAGTATAGTAACATCTACGGTAGACCAAGTCTGCTCGTGAGATCAAGTTACTGCTGCTCCTGCGGAAGAAGAAAGCTTGCTGCTGCGGATGAAGTTCAATATAAAGAACAAAGAAACAACTCCTATGGAAGGATAACTCCTACGGAAGGCTATCTCCTACGGAAGAAAAAAATACTTGCATGAACTCTATTCATCGAGGAAGCCTCATGAAGTCAACAAGTCAAATTCTCTGGAGCGACATCATCAAGTCAACATCTGCGGAAGACTGCACTTCTGTTAAAAACGAATATTGCATGTCACGTCAAGAATTTTAATTGTGTAACTTTCTTACAACAATAGGAAAGTTACTTTTACCCATGTAAAAAGTGAATCCCTCTGCCTATAAATAGAAGGCATGGGTGCACTCTTTTAGGGTACCCTAGAGCAACAATAGACTAGCAATATACGCCAACAATACACCATCAATACACCAAGAACACAAAGAACATCACCTGGCAGTTATCTTATCAGCAAAAATTAAAACCAATTGTAACCAATTCAGTATTAATGGAAATCATTTGAAGAAATTTGTTTATCATATTACTTTAGCTTGTTTTCCATTTCTCTCATCTATTCTTCATCGATTTACGTTACAATTACAATTTCTTAAATAATTAATTAAACAACGAGTTATAATAATTTCGCGATCATTATTTGTTCAATCAAACTGATAATTCTTGTTTCGATCCTTGGATTCACACAATTCAATACCAACTAAATATTTACTGATCATTACCTCCATCGAGCAATACTCTGTCCTTGAAAATATGCCTTTTGTAGAAGTCGTGGGAAGACTCAAAGTGTTTGAAGAAAGACTAAAAAGCCACAATGAAAAGTATGAAGATCAAGGGAAACTTATATTGGCTAATGGTGAGCATGAGGATAGACAATATGGACGAGGAAGAAGGAGAGGAAAAAGAATCCGGTAGAGGGGAAAGAGGACGTGGAAGAGGCTCGGGTTGAGGAGATAAAAACGGGTTTAGATGCTATGAGGGTGGAGCATTTGGACACTTTGCAAATGAGCATACAAAATGAAAGAGCAAGAATGAATAGGCCAACTTGATCCAAGAAAATAAACCTACCCTACTTTAATGAAGGCATATGTCAATGTCAAGATTAAAGGGGTGAATGTTGGGTTAATCTTGACCGATCACAGGTTATGGGTCATCTGGGTTATTTAGCAGTTTATTTAGTTGTGTTTATTATAAATTATGCACTAAATCCAGTTTAAATAAATAGTCAAATTGTACGTTGCTTGACTAGGTATTAGTTTGTTTTAACTTCTCTTTTTTAGGAAGAATCCACTTATACAGGTAATAGCAGGTAGAATCTTTGATTTTCTTTTTCAAGTGTTAGCCTATTTAAGGCATGTTATAGTTGCATGACTAGGTATTGGCTTGTTTTAACTTCTCATTTTTAGGAGGAGTCTACTTATATAGGTAATAGCACATAGAATCTTTGATTTTCCTATTCAAGTGTTAGCCTATTTATGGCATGGTTTAGTATGGTATAAATACATTATGCTTTCTCGTTTCTCTTTGCAATCACATATCTTTAATAGTAGACCTTAATATATTAAAGAAAAGGCACATAAGAATTTACTTAGCTTTTTTTATTCTATACGAAAGTTTATCAAGTGTATATTTTCAAGGGCCTCATACAACAAACTTTTCATTGCCACAACTTGACTTAGACTACTTCATTATAGTATTTTTGATTCATGTCTCCTAATGCAAATCATGGTTTAAGCAATTGAATTGGTCAGGGTTATAAATTTAATATGTACTTTCAGTTTAGCATTCTACGTTGGATAGTAACCACTCATATATTAAGGTTTATAGAGAATCTTTAAAGGTATTCTCTAGCAGTGGAATATGATGTTGTCCGACAAAAAAGAACAAGTCCCAAAAACAATAAATACCAAAATGACATTTCATACATACACTAATAATCCAAAAGTTCCAAAACGAAACAACAAAGTATAAAATCTAAATAAACATACAATCCAAACAAATAAATCATAATCCAAAACCAAACAATCCAGAATGTCTATTACTCTTGTAGGAGTGGTCTCGTTTATAGTCCACAGTCTAAGTACTCTAGCATTATTACCTGAAAAGTGTAAATGAGAACACAAGAAGTCATAAACACCGACATAAGCTCATGACCAGACCTAACAACAAACATGCCCCAAGTACAAGTCCAAACAACCAGATTATATTCACCTAAGAACATGTGCTATCACACCCTCAAAATCCACGTGCAGGGTTTTACCGCGAGGCGAGTGAACAAAGTAGGATCCCAGTCATTAGTTACTCAGAACGACATTATATGCAACCTTTAAAACAATTCAGAGTTTGAAAATTTAAAATATTTGCGGAAGCGTATTGTAAATAACCCAAACACTAGGTACTAAATGTAAACTGTGCAAAACACGCGCCCAAACCAAAATACGTAAGTAAATGCTAAATTAAAAGTAAACAATGTTTGAACAAAACATGCTTGACACGTGCATGCTCCTATGGGCAGCTGCTAGAAACGACCTGAAAAAAGCATACTAAAGTGTCAACACGATGGTTGGTGAGTTCAAGAGTTTGTAATCATCATAAACAGTAGCGTTAATAATATATAAACAAGTGAATTGAAATGGATAGCTAGTCTAATTTCATTAGTAAAGTGCAATAGTGATTTCCCGATCAAAGCTGACTATGTTTGTCTGTTTGCCTCCTGTCACGACATACCAGGTCATGACGCTGTTAGTTGTTTAGGACAATATTGCACCCGTTGACTTCTGGTCACACGGGTGGGGCTTATGAGACCTAGTAGTACTACCCAAAACTTCCCGCTAGATTCCTTAATTAACAATCCAAAAGTGTGAGGGCTTTCTATGGTATAACCCACTATGTCTTACCAAACACATGTTATAATAGTAAAGCGTCTTACCAAAAAGAGAAGTAAGTAAAAGTGGCGCACTGAACTCACCTGGTGCGCAAACGAATGATTGTAAAAGCTAATGATGAGTGGAAAGACAACCCTTCAAAGGTTACCTAGAACACACAAGTGCATAAGTATGTGTACATAGAAGCTTAACAACCCTAAGTGCTCAACAAACACATTAACCTAAGGTTTTGGAAAACAAGACTCATATGACCTAGTTCACTCATTTAACCCGTCGGTGACATGTCAAGTTAAGTTCTTGTTTGATCAACTTTATGCCTAATCAAGTCCATAACAACCATCTAGACATGACTAACATCATCAACTCATCATAATTCATCAATATCATGCATAAAAGTTACTATTAATAGTAAGGTCTGAACAACCACTCAATTTCATGAATTTCTTGAAGAATCCACGTAAACTAACAACAAGACAATACAACTAACATCAAGACATCATCAAACAACATCAATTTCAACATTGATCACAATTTTCAGCCTAGGGTTCTATCAAGTATCAAAACTATGAAAATCTAAACAAAATCTAACCTTTAATCATGTAATGATCAACAATTGATGCTTGCTACAAGCTGGAATGCTTGAAACTGGATCAAAATCGATGCTTGATTGTTTCTTGGATCAAAATCGAAGTGTGTGTGTGGGTGTGATGTCGCGGCCGAATGTGGGGAGGGTGGGGGGATTAGGGTTTGATTTTGTTAATATTTGATAATTATCATTTTTACCATTAGACCCTCCTTAATTTTATTTGGTAAAAACTTAATCCTTTTAACATTTTTTAACAACTTTAACTACAAAACACAAACATTATTAACCAACAATAACAATCATGTATATTTTCCACTAATTACAAAACACATGAAATAAATATAACACGTTGTCACGTTACAAGGTAAAATTCACAAATAATATTTAAATTCACAAATCACGTAACTACAAATTATTAATCAAATTATTATCAGATAATCATTGTTAATTATTTTTAAGTCACCAACGTTCAATGACAACTACTGTGTGCTCACGACAAGTGTATGCAAGACCTAACGGAACTAATGGAGTTTGGTAATGGAAAATTACTAGATGTCACATTATCCCCATGTTGAAAGATTTTTTGTCCCAAAAATTGTGTTACATGGTTGTGTTACATCACTGGTCTACTGCATTGGCATAAAGAAATCGACTGAGTTTCGGGTGGGTTGTCACATTATCCCCATGTTGAAAGAAATTTCGTCCCGAAATTTAGTCCTTACCTTCGCCGGCTGTCGTCGTCGTTTCGAATAGATGAGGATACTTAAGCTTCATCTGATCCTCACATTCCCACGTGAATTTGCTCCATGTTTCAAGTTTCAACAAACTTTAACTTAATGTATCTTGCTTTGCTTAAGAGTCTTGACTTCACGGTCCATCACCTCAACTGGTTCCTTAATGAACCATAGTTGTTCATCTACTGGCACTTCCTCCAGTGGTACAACCATTGTCTCGTCCGATAAACACTTTTTCAAATTTGAGACATGAAATACATTGTGAATTCCACTCAACGAATCAGTTTGGTCTAATCAATACGGTACTGGATCTATTCTTTCCAGAATCTTAAATGGTCCAACGTATCTGTACGATCTGAAACTCCAAAGGTTTCCATTGCTTGTCTACATAGCTTTTCTGTCGGTCACGTGCTGCAGCCATACGGTTCCTTATCTGTACGATCTTCTCAGTAGTCTCGTACACCAACTCGGGGCATGTTAGCTGACTGTCACCAATTTCCGCCCAGCAAATTGGTGATCTACACTTTCGCCCATACAAAGCCTCAATGATGCTGCCTTAATGCTTGTGTGATAACTATTGTTGTAAGAAAATTCCACCAATGGTAGGTGAACTTCCCGGTTATTCCCAAAATTAATCACACAAGCACGTAACATGTTCTCCAATGTTTGAATGGTACGTTTGCTTTGCTTATCTGTTTGTGGATGATAAGCAGTACTCATGTCCAGACGCGTACCCATAGTTTTCTATAGCGACTGCCAGAAATGTGATGTAAAACGAGCTTCATGGTCAGAAATAATTGAGACCTGTACACCATGTCTCGAAACTATCTCCTTTAGATAAATTCGAGTTAACTTGTCCGTTTTATCTATTTCCATGATTGCCAAGATGTGGGCGGACTTGATTAATCGATCTATGATCACCCATATCGTGTCACAACCTGTAGGTGTCACGGGTAATTTAGTAATGAAGTCCATAGAAATCTATTCCCACTTCCTTAAAGGAATCTTAGGTTGTTGGAGTAATCCAGATGGCTTCTGATATTCAACTTTAACTTTCGAACAGGTTAGGCACTTGCTCACATACGTAGCTACGTCTGCCTTCATATTAGGCCACCAATAGTGCACCTTCAGATCTACATCTTATCAGAACCAGGATGTATAGAGTACTTAGACTTGTGTGCCTCACACATAACCAAGTCCCTTAGGTTTCCATGCAAAGGCATCAGAGTCTGTCCATGAAGTAACGAATTCCATCCGCTTTCACTTATAACTTTTTGTCCATTCCCCGTAAAGATTCAGACCCAGTGTTTTCTTCTTTAAAAGCTTCTGTATGAGCTTCCTGGATTTGTGAAGATAATTGAGTGTTAATAGTAAGCTGTAAAGCTCGCACACGTCTAGGCTTAGCAGCTTCCTTTCTACTCAATGCGTCAGCGACTACATTCGCCTTTCCCGGGTTATATTTGATAGTGCAATCATAATCGTTCAACAATTGCACCTAGCATTGCTGCCTCATGTTCAGCTCCCTCTGCTCAAAGATATGCTGAAGACTCTTGTGATCGGTGTAGATAGTGCACTTGGTACCATACAATTAATGTCTCTAGATCTTTAAGGCAAAAACTACCGCACCCAGCTCTAAGTCATGGGTGGTGTAGTTCTTCTCGTGTACCTTTAATTGTCTCAAAGCATAGGCTATTACCTTTTCATGTTGCATCAAGACACAACCAAGTCCTTGGATAGAAGCATCATAATAAACCACAAAGTCATCACTTCCCTCAGGTAATGCCAATATCGGTGTGCTACACGGTTTCTGTTTCAACAACTGAAAAGCAGACTGTTGACTATAACCCCATTTATTCATTGTTCCTTTGTGAGTCAAGGCTGTGAAAGGTTGAGCGATCATAGAGAATCCCTCAATGAATCGCCGATAATATCCTGCCAGTCCAAGAAACTGTCGTATCTCGCTCGGCGTCTTGGGAACCGACCAACTCTTTATCGCTTCAATCTTTGTAGGATCAACATGTATTCCCTTCTCGTTAACAATATGAACCAAAAACTATATTGCACGTATCCAGAAATCACACTTGGAAAGCTTGGCGTACAGTTGTTCCTTTCTAAGTAATTCCAAGATTAGACGTAGGTGTTCTTCATGTTCCTCCTTGGTCCTCGAATAGATCAATATGTCATCAATGAACATGATAACAAACTAATAGAGATAGGTTTTGCACACATGATTCATGAGATCCATGAATACTGCTGGTGAATTTGTCAACCCAAATGGCATGACCAAGAACTCATAATGACCATAACATGTACGGAATGCGGTCTTCGAGATGTCTTCCTCTTGGACTCTCAGTTGATGATACCCAGACCTCAAATCAATCTTAGAGTAGTAGCTTGATCCTTGAAGTTGATCAAACAAATCATCTATACAAGGCAAAGGGTATCGATTCTTGACTGTAACTTAGTTCAATTCTCTGTAGTCGATGCACATTCGAAATGTGCCATCCTTCTTCTTGACAAAGAGAACAGGGGCTCCCCATGGTGATGAGCTCAGTCAAATAAACCCTTTATCCAACAGCTCTTGCAGTTGTGCAGATAGTTTCTGCAGTTTGTTCGGGGCTAACCCAAAAGATGCTCTCGCAATCGGAGCTGCTCCGGGAGTTAAATTAATTTGAAACTCAACTTGACGATGAGGTGGTAGTCCAGAAAGATCCTCTGGAAACACCTCTGGAAAGTCACAAACTACCAGAATATTCTCTGTCTTCTTTTCCTCCTGTTGCTTGTTAGTTACAAGGGCTAATATGGCTAAGCGACACTTGCGTAGCCACTTCTGTGCTTTCATAAAGGATATGTGCCTATCACATTACCACTTTTCTTGCCTTTAATTGAGAGAATTTCCCAGTCCAGGAGAGGAATGCGGATAATCTTCTCATGGAAAATGACTTCCGCCTACTTCTCGGACAGCCAATCTATGCTCACGACCACATCGAAACTCCCAAGCGTAACAAGCATGAGGTACATGTCAAAAGTATGACTAGCAAGTTCTATCTCACAACCCTTAAGGATGTGTGTAACGTTGATTAGCTTATCATCAGCTAATTCTTCCATATATTTAGATTCCAACGGAGAAGGCATATCACTTAAGAGACTACTAAACTTAGTAGAAATAAAACTCCTATCGGCTCCATTGTCAAACAATACAATAGCAAAACAACCATTAACAGGGAATTTACCAGTAACAGTAGTAGGGTCATTTAGAGCCTCTCCTGAACCCATGAAAAAGGCTCTCCCCTTAGCTCCTCCGTTATTGCCACCATTATTGTCACCACTGCCATTGTTGTTGTTGTTGTTTCCACCATTTCCAGCACCATTCCTGTTCTTATTCAGCTGAGGACAATTCCTCTTGTAGTGTCCATCCTTTCCACACTCAAAGCAACCTTATGGTGTTTCTTGGGATTGCTGAGGCTTCTTCATCAACTCACCATGACAATCCTTTGTCGCGTGTCCAGCCTTACCACAACGCTGGCATCAAAAATTGTCACACCAGCCAGTGTGGTGGTAGTTGCATCGATTATATTTAGGATACTTCCCCACATATCCACCTTGTCCCTAAGATGAAGAAGATGACTGATTGAAACTATGATTGTTGTCAAACCTCCTTTGCTGCTGAGTGTGCTGTTGTTGCTGCTGGTGCTGCTGGAGTTGGCTGTTTGACGATGATCCCTTGCTACCAGATTTGTCCCACTTGCGCTTATTGTCGGGCACGCTTGCCACAACGCCCATTTGGGTAGCTTTCCCTGCTCCACCGCTTGGTCAGTAAGCTTGTGAGCCAATCGAATAACCTACTGAATAGTGGTGAGGTTCGTAATAGTCACCATACTTTGTATCTCTTAAACCAAGCCACGCAGATAAACCTCAATTCATTTGATCGGCGGGTCGATCATGCCAGGGCAAAGTGTCGCCAACTCGTGAGACCTTGTAGTGTAAGCCTTGATCTCAGATCCTTCCATTTTCAACTGCCAAAACCCAACTTCCAGCTTCTGGACTTCATTGCGAGTACAATATTCCTCCATCATCATCGCTTTAAACTTGTCCCATAGTAAAGCATTTGCCATCGCCTGGCCAAGCATCTGCACCTATGCATTCCACCTTCAGAGCGTTGCACCCTCAAGTGTCCCCGTGGCGTATTTCACTTGGTCCGCTGCCAGACAGTTGTACTAGGCCAAAACCGACTCGGTCTTCTCAAACCACAGCAGAAGCCCTACGGCTCCTTTAGCTCCACTGTATGTGTGGGGCTTACAGTCCATGAACACCTTATATGTGCATGCTAGCGGTCCAGTATTCAATGTTTTGGATTGTTTAGTCAAACCAAACGGATTAACCATCAAATAGAAGATTTACGTAATGATGACCAGGGTCATCGTTTACCTCCAAATTGGGCAGCTTGAGCGCCCAGGCTGCCTGCACATGTTGATTGATTAAGGCAGCTAATTCGAATGGGGTCATGTTTACAGCACCGGCACCACGTCCACCGGCACCATGTCCACGGCCACATCCACGTCCTCTACCACGACTGTCCATATTTCACTTTACATTCACAAATACAATAATGAGTAACATCCAACATATTAATCTCATTGAAGTATGGTAAATAATAAGAAATAATAAATTTGTCACAACCACAACATTTATAACCAAAATAATAACCAAAGACTAATAAATTGTAAATGATTAACAAAATATTCCATCAATGTCAAAATTTTTAGTTTTTCAGTTGGGTGGGAAACAGCCCTTCCCACAAAGGTTTCAAAAAGAAAAGAAACACTATGTTTTCCAAGTCAAATGAATGTGAAATCAATCCAACACATCAGATCCATCACTGTCCTCTTCCATCTCTTCCGGTTCTTCTTCTTACGGGGCTTCCTCCGGCTCTTCTTCAGGTTCCTCTTTAGGGTCTTCCTCATTAGGGTCTTCTCAAGGTGCTAGGGCATCCGCAATCTGAAGTGTCGCTAGCTGTGCCTCCAGCTCAGTCGATCTATCATCTGTCCCTACACTGTGAAGCTATTGCGCGGACATGCGCTCAGTAAGTGCAAAAACATTACCAGCCAAGGTATGATGCTGACTAATTTACATCGAGATTCGCTCCTGAAGTGTCTTTACCAGTAAACAGAGTTGACGCATCTTGTGTCGTAAAATGGAGTTCTAGTCAGTAAGTCCTCTGATGTGATGTCGCTCAGTGTCCAGTGTAGCAACCAAAGCTGTAACCGCCTGCTTGAGAGGAATACTCAGAGAAGGAAGGGTAGGTACCATAGAGGCAGTCGCCAACCTAGTCCTAGGTCCAGTAGTAGCTATAGTAGGGACACACTCCTTGTAGACCATGCGATCAACATAGGTGGGATAGTAACTCCAGTTCCGTGGAGCGTCGCGCTCGGGTAGTGCAAAAGGCTGATCCCAGTCTATCTCTTCAGAAGGATAGGGATGTCGGGGCTAGTTATATCCTCTATCAGGTATAGGAGGAGGAGGAGGTGACTCAAAACATGTAGGACTCTTACACTGAGCCCGTGAAGACGATGCCATGCTGCGAGGTATGTGACGTGTATGCCAATGAGTATACAGTAAGGGATAAGTAACAAGTAACTAACAAACTATGGGGTTATAGTCTAGAGTGTATGCAACCTAGTTCTATATAACCAATGGCTCTGATACCAATCTGTCACACCCTCAAAATCCATGTGCGGGGTTTTATCACGAGGCGAGTGAACAAACCAGGATCCTAGTCATTAGTTCTCTGAACGACACTATATGCAACCTTTAAAACAATTCAGAGTTTGAAACTTTAAAATATTTGCGGAAGCATTTTGTAAATAACCCAAACACAAGGTACTAAATGTAAACTTCATAAAACACGCGCCCAAACCAAAATACGTAAGTAAATGATAAATTAAAAGTAAACAATGTTTGAACAAAGCATACTTGACACATGCGTGCTCCTATGGGCAGCTGCTAGAAACAACCTGAGAAAAGCATACTAAAAGTGTCAACACGATGGTTGGTGAGTTCAAGAGTTTGTAATCATAGTAAACAGTAGCATTAATAAAATATAAACAAGTGCATTGAAATATATAGCTAGTCTAATTTCATTAGTAAAGAGCAATAGTGATTTCTCGATCAAAGCTGACTATGTTTGTCTGTTTGCCTCCAGCCATGACATACCAGGTCGTGACACTGTTAGTAGTTTAGGATAATATTGCACCCGTTGACTTCCGGTCACACGGGTGGGGCTTGTCAGACCCAGTAGTACTATCCAAAATTTCCCGTTAGATTCCTTAATTAATGATCCGAAAGTGTGAGGGATTTCTATGGTATAAACCACTATGTCTTACCAAACATATCTTACAATAGTAATGTGTTTTAAAACCAATTATGCTTTCTCCCCCAAAAAGAGATGTAAGTAAAAGTGGGGCATTGAACTCACCTAGTACGCAAACAACTGATTGTAAAAGCTAATGATGAGTGGAAAGACAAGCCTTCAAATGTTACCTAGAACACAAAAGTACATAAGTACGTGTACATACAAGCTTAATAACCCTAAGTGCTCAACAAACACATTGACCCAAGGTTTTGGAAAGCAAGACTCATATGACCTAGTTGACCTGTTTGACCCGTTGGTGACATGTCAAGTTAAGTTCTTGTTTGATCAAGTATAGCAATCCATCATACATGGTTTTCACCCAAGTTATTCACGTATGACACATTACAAACCCTTAAGTGCTATAAAGCTCATCATACACCATGGTTTATCAACCAACACATATAAATCCCAAGAAGTCCATAATTACAATTTTAACAAACACATCATGCATCACCATGATTCTATCATCATCCCAACATAGTTCCATAATCACCTAACAACATCTATTATCATGTATATTCCATAAGAGCCTAAATTTCCAAAGTTTTGCATCAAGTATTCATACAACCCAAACAACACAATCCACCACCTTAGACATCAAAAACAAACATTCTAACATGATCCTAACATCATAAACATGCTCAATTAACAATATCTAATGATCTACATAAATAAAGTTTCCTTTTCAAGAAAGTAACACCCAAAACCCTTCTAACATCCAATTCTTTCATAAATTCACAAACTTTATGCCTAATCAAGTCCATAACAATCATCTAGACATAACTAATATCATCAATTCATCATAATTCATCAATCTCATGCATAAAAGTTACTATTAATAGTAAGGTCTGAACAACCACTCAATTTCATGAATTTCTTGCACAATCCATGTAAACTAACATCAATACAATACAACTAACATCAAGACATCATCAAACAACATCAATTTTGACATTCATCACAATTTTCGGTCTAGGGTTCTATCAAGTATCAAAACCATGAAAATCTAATGAAAATCTAACCTTTAATCGTGTAATGATCAAGAATTGATGCTTGCTACACGTTGGAATTCTTGAAACTAAATCAAAATTAATGCTTGATGGATCAAAATCAAAGTGTTTGTGTGTGGGTGTGATGTCACGGCTGAATGTGGGGAAGGTGGGGGGATTAGGGTTTGATTTTTGGTAATATTTGGTAATTATCATTTTTACCATTAGACCCTCCTTAATTATATTTGGTAAAAACTTAATCCTTTTAACATTTTTTAACAACTTTAATTACAAAACATAAACATTATTAACCAACAATAACAATCATATATACTTTCCAGTAATTACAAAACACATGAAATAAATATAACACGTTGTCACGTTACAAGGTAAAATTCACAAATAATATTTAAATTCACATGAAATAAATATAACACGTTGTCACATTAATAATCAACATTATTAATCAAGTTATTATCAGATAATCATTGTTAGTTATTTTTAAGTCACCAACGTTTAACAACAACTAGTGTGTGCTCACGACACGTGTATGCAAGACCTAACGAAACTAACGGAGTTTGGTAACGGAAAATTATCGGATGTCACATGTTCAGGCCAACTTAGTCTCAGGCATGACAAATTAAAACTTCAAAATCTACATCAACACACTTATAATCACCTGCATAATCATACATCTTCTTCTCAAGAGTTTTGTTGATCATCCATCCGAATAGAACTGTCATAAAGTGAATTGAATCATTGACTTCAATAGAGAAGCATGAAGCTTAAATAAATCATCTTTTCTGAATTTTAGTAAATCAATTGGATCAACAATTCTAAACTCTTTATTAATGCAAAATATTACTGCGTGACTAGTGTTCTTTCCAGATACCTATCTCATAAGTTTGGATAAACTATTCACTAGTAGTGGAGAATGGATAGGAATCTTCTTCATAATCTTAGGATGCTTGTATACATGTATCTTTATTGGAGTGTTAATATTTGGATCAATCTGGATTCATTAGTAATCACCTTTAATTTTGCTATCTTGAAATTTTGGATATTAGATTTGCTCTTTCTTCAGATCTAATTTCTAATCCAGATAGCTTTGCCACAGTTTCTAGGGATTAAAAATGAAAATCTAGCTATAGCATACAAATTTGCACCTCGCAATGTACGAAAATCATGCTCGACTTTGTAATACTCAATAGTACCCGCTCTTCTCTTTATCACATACAACATTTTCTCTTCATCGAAACACCAACTTAAAACAGGTTTAATGTTTCCATATCTTGTATCTGGTTTAGCATATCTTAAAAAGTGTTTCTCTTTATGAGGAGGAGAATCTCTAATAGTTAGGATTCCATCATGGATCATAGCTTTAGCTCCTATTTGATCAAAAAAATGAGCTGGAGCATCAGGTTGCTCAACTCCAGAAGATGTTGCCATATCTCCTTTTTCTAGTTAAATATCTTTCTATAATCCTTTAGGTTGTTTCAAAAATTTTAGTATACTTGACTTGTTCATTCAAATGATCAAATTCTCCAAATTCATCATCAAAGTCTTTAGAAGATAATTGTTGCTGAAACGTGTAGAATTCTTTCTCGTACAGACTTTAAATTTCTAGATCTAAAGATTGATAATTCTCCGGATCATCTTGACTTGGTCCAGAGACATTATTGTCCCAAATTTTCTAGAAGGACCTTTTATATCGCCAACATCTCTTCCTTGATCATTATCATCATCTGCCTTATCATCTTTCTTTAGATCATCATCTTCATCACCATCACCATCATCTTTAGCATCCTCATTATCATCATTACTCATTTCATAATCAACTTTATCAATACCTTCATCTTCATCTTCACCAACTATCCCTCAGATACTTGTCGTTCATCACACGTTCACCAACTGGAGCTTCTATCATAGTTGTAACTATTTTAGCTCTAACTACTGTAACTTGTTCCCTTGGATCAACATTCGTTTGAGCTTCTTCAAATGCATCTGTATCAACAGAATATTGTCCATTAGTTTCTCCAACTTCTCTAGTTCTATCTGGTTTCGTTTGAACTATTTGAGTAGTTGTTGTGAAAGTTAAAGATCTTATTTGATTTTCCAATCCTTGAACATAATCAAATAAGAATTGAATTTGATGTTCTAGAGTCTTGATTCTGACTTCTATTTGACTATCCAATTGAACTACTGCTATCTTTTTTGACTTATTGTAACTTTCCTTCTCAAGATTGATCACCTCTTGTTGCAGAGTTATTTAAATCATGTTTGGGTTATCAATTGAAGTACTTGCATTCTTGGACCGATCAAGAGGTGAATTAAGATAATCATCTGGAATAAAATCTAGATTCTTTGATGAATCTCTTGGTGGTGTGGAGATTTCTACTGCTAATACTAGCTGAGTCTTAGTACTAGTCATACTAGTAGCTTTAGTAATTATTACTGGAATATCTAGAGTTTTTATAGGACTTGCAACACCTTCTGCTTTAGAAATATGAATCTTCTGACTGATATCCTTTTTCATCACTCTAGTGCTTGGCATCCTAAGAGCTCTGCCTCTACCTATTCTTTTTCATCTGCCAATGTCTACCCACTTTTTGTGTTTAGTGTTTAGGGAATTATCAGGAAGGTAATCCACATCTCTTTTCTCAATTTTTTTCCTATTGAGCACTGAATGGAGGAGAATCCATAGGCCTTTATAGAAAAATGTATGGAACATTTCCAGTCTCATCACCTGCTGTTTTAGAGACAGATTCTATGCTTGGATCAAACATTTCTTCTGTCTTTTCATTGATCGTTTTGTCTTTCCCTTTTGATGAACTTCCTAGAGTTTCAACAAGAGTATACGAAGATTGACCAATAGGTTTTGACACCTATGGTTGCTATTATGTTTGTTGTTAAATTGTTTGTGGCTGTGATGGTTGTTGTTGCTATGGTTGTTCTTCAATTTCTGAAAACTTCCTAATCTTGGTGAATCTGTCTTCTGTACATGCATTGCCATGAGCACCAAGCATGTAAGTGAACATGTATTTTTTCATGATCACAATTTCATAAACTAGAGATTCAAGATTAGCTAAGTCCGGACGTAACAAATTCACCACCAATGATATATATCTCAAATACATCAAAAATTTATTTCCACAAATAGCTAAAACATTTTTTTACATCTCTGTGAATATGGCTTTGGAGATATTATATATATGATCATTAATGAGTGAAATCATAAGTGAACCAAAAACAACACTCAAACTATCCATCTCGGCCTTTAAGCTGCTTAAGCAGTAAAACACAGCATGAAATTAATACTTCCACTATAGTGGTAGATACTTCTTCTCAAGAAATGGGCGATTGAATTCATATACCATTATATCAAAACAATCTCTAACTACTACATCATTAAGCTTTGTCTGCGCATCAGCTTGATCTCTAAGACCTAAACCTCTGCTAAGAATATCTAAAGTGATAGTCACATGCTTATCTTTAACTTCAACAACTATGCACTAGTTTCCTTAAGCATCTCTCTTATTAACAACAATCATCTAGAAATCCTTTATGATTTCCTCAAAATCTTTAGTGTTAATGGAAATATCATAGTATATCCTAAATTGCTTCAATCCTTCCACCGTCAATCTGAAAATGCCTTTATCTTCTGGAACCACTCCAAGAAATGCATTATCGATGTGATACTAATGGTCTAGCCATCTGCATAATCACAAGAAATTATATCATCAACATAATCAAATTTTATTAAATTTTATGATGTTTGGGCATATAGTATGTAACATCAAGGTATTCGCTTTGGTTAAACTTAGTCAATATAGACAATGTTTTCACTTGTCCAAGCAAAAACATAACAAAATTGAAATGTTTTCACACCTATTTGAATTCCTCAGATGTATTCACTTGCTATGGTGCATACGAAAAACTCAAAACCCTACTTCCAATTATGATCATTTTGTGAAGTTTGACATGAAATTATAGTTCATTGTTGTCGTCCTAGGATTTTAGTCTTAAGCTCAATTTGTCCATTTAACACATTATTCAACAAGTTCATAATTGGCCCAATTTTAAACTTGATCAAATCTTTTAAAATCATTTATATACCTATAAGATATCAACAATCACTACAATGATAAATTGATAGAAACAACAATAAACAATAATCGTTTGATTTTGATTTTTGATGAAAATGACTATTGTGAATGCAAGAAATGAGATGTTCTTGCAACTAAAGTATGTGTGTGTGTGTGTGTGTGTATATATATATATACATATATATATATATACATATATATATATATATACATATATATATATATATATACATATATATATATATATACATATATATATATATATATATATATATATATATATATAGGGTCAGGTTCATTACAGAATCACTTTTTATTTTAAGAACCAAAAGAACCGTTGATTTACATAAATGTAAATTACAAATCATCGATTTACATAAATGTAAGTTAAAGCTGGTGATATTTAGTTGTTTTACACAGTTTGTTGTTTATGTCAAGTATACACATATGTAAAACAGCTCAAGTATAACCAGACTTAATTCACATTTATGTAAACAATGGTTTTGTGGTTCTAAAAATAAAAAGTGGTTCTATAATGATCCTAACCCTATATATATATATATATATATATATATATATATATATATATATATATATATATATATATATATATATACACACACACTCTGTGATGTTGTCTCGTGGGATACAATGTATTCATATAACATAAATTTCCATTTCAAAATTTTCCAACTTTTTTGATTTGATAAATCATGTTTAACCAATTTTTATGAGCAATTACCCAGGGATTTTACTTTAAAGGTTTTACTAAAATATTTTTGGTATTTTTAGAATTTTCCAAAACTTTCAAGTTGTTTAGGACTTACTACAATTCATTCAGTCTTACGTCACCCTCTCAAGATGTTTAGTACTTGCATGAAAATCCGGTCTTAAAAGCATCATCTTTTGAATTTGCCTCCCGTGTCAGAACATATTCTCAAAAAAGAAAATATTTATCATAAATATGTATGCTCTTTGGCATATCTTTTCTTTTATATGCATATTGGTATCTTTTAATTCCTATACGGCCTTTGGCATATTTTTGCTCTTATTTTTCTTTTTGATCATTTTTCATTTTTATTTGCTTTTTCTTTCTTTTGATTATTTCTATTTTATATTGTAACTCTCAGTCTGTTTTAGCATTAAATTAGTATTACTATAAAATCATGATATGTTACCCACTTCAGTCATAGATGACTTAGTTCCAATGAATCACATTCCATGTCGTTTTTCATTCTTAACTGCAAAGCCTATCAACATATCAAAGATAACACAAGTCAGTTCATATTTAAGCCTTGTCTACAATAAGTTAAACTCAAGAAATGTACTATCAATTTCTATGCACATAGAAAATTCATTCTTTTTTATTCTTATATACCCAAAAGTCTTTTTTAATATTTTTCAAACTTTTTTCTTACTCCCCTTATGACCAAAAATCTTTTTGTATATTTTTATCAAATTTTCTCCCCGTAAAATTATGATTATCATTAGAAAATAACAATACTAACCTAGAACAAAAACCAAATATTTTTCCTCTAAATGCATGTGTAATCATCTAAAGTTAATCATTCTTGATTATTCGATTAGAAAGTCAAATCTTGAATGATCAAATGCCTTTGTGAATATATCTATGATGTTATCATCAAATGGCACTTGTTTAAGATGAATTAGCATCCTATCAGAACAATCATGAATGAAATGGATGCAAATGTCTATATGTTTTTGTTTTTAAATGCTGGATGAGAATTTTCACAATGTTACGAACAATAGTAATGTGACACCAAATGGTTGTATCTTAAAGATTTCATCCCTAGTCAAGCAATTATTGTAAGATCCAGACGATCTGAGAACAACAGGTTGATGCAGCCATATGTTCTGCTTCAATAGTGGGTATTGATACAGTATTATGCTTCTTGCACTGTCATGGAATTAAATGATTACCGAGAAACTGGCAGCTTCTGATAGCTGATTTCTTGTCCAAATTACATTCACCATAATCATTGTCAGTATAAGCAAATAAATTAAAGTTAGAATTCATCGGATACCAAAGCCCAAGTTATGATTGGCCTTTAAGATACTTGAAAATGCTCTTGACAACTCTCATGTGAGACTTCTTATGATTACTTTGATAACAAGTACACTAACAAACCAACAAAATATTGTCTAGATGGCTTGCAGTCAGATACATGAGTGATCCAATAATTGATCGATACAAATGCTGATCAACATCATCACCCATAAGATATGGATTCAAAGTATGACGTGAAGACATGTGAGTTGGAGCAATCTTGGAGTCTTGAAATTTGTAATTTTCTAGTATGCATTGAATATATTTTCTTGATGGATAAGGATAACTTCTTCATTTTGCTTTACCTGAATGCCTAAGAAAGATATTTCTTCCAAGAGAACTCATCTTGATTTTTTCTTTCTAATCACTACTTCAAACATTTTACTCAAATCATCATTTGTAGACCCAAATATGATGTCATCGACATATACTTCAACAAGAATAAGATCATCATCCATTTTTCATATGAACAAAGTTTGATCAATAGCTCCACGTGTATATCCATTTCCAAGTAGATGCTTGGTGAGAGTAGCGTACCAAGCATGAGGTGCTTAATGTAAACCGTATAGAGCCTTGTCTAACTTGTAAACATAATCTGAATGGTCAAGATTTTTAAAACCAGGCGGTTGGCACACATATATTTCCTCCTTGGCAAACCATACAAAAAATAGTTTTAACATCCATTTGATAGACTTTAAAGTTCATGAATGAAGTATACTGCAAGGAAAATATAAATAACTTTAAATGTAGCCACTGGTTCATAAAATCCTTTGTAATACAGTCCTTCAACTTTACAAAACCCTTGGACAACCAGTTGCTTTATTTTAAGCAATCACTCCTTTTTCATATATTTTGTTACGTAAGATCCACTTTTTTCTTATTAGAAGATTTTGTGTTGGAAGATCAACAAGATGCCAAACATTTAGTTCTTGAATTGCATCAACTCATTATGCATTGCTTCAATCCAACTGTATTCTCTTAATTTCATTTCGACATTATTTAGGATGGTTTAAGAAATAAAGCAAACATATAAACATGTGTTATTTTCTCATGATTGACTTCTAGTTCATACACCATCAGACAATGGAACAATTAATGGAATTTGGGTTTTAGAACTTAGAACACTAAGAACAAAACAATGAATTCCCCTAAGGATCTATTTCAATCTCTCAAATATAACAACAGGTTGCTATATAATCAATACTCATTAATCATAGTGTGGAAACCCATGATTAATGATATGTTATCTATGTGTGTGTATGATTATATGTTTGCTAGTGATTAAATGCTCAGATGAATAGAAAATGCTTGTTTGATTGATTACTCAAAAGCATACAAAAGATTTGGGTATTTTGCTATTTATAGCCTATACAAATGGCTATATACAATTACAAAAATACCCTTATTTAAACAAAAATTACATAAAAACCTAAGTCTAAGTCGTCCGCTGTGAATGATTGACTGTCCACTGTGAATGTTAAGTCGTCCGCTGTGATTGTTGAATAAACTATCCGCTGTGTCTTGGATGCTATCTGTTGTGAACACTTGTGAGTTTGTCTTGATCATGTCCACTTTGTAGTGTTCATCTGCTGTGGATGAACATCCGCTTTTGACTATTCATAAGTTGTGGGCATTAGTCATTCATTGCATGTGTGTTGATCATCCGCTGTAGACAATTGGACCTTGTTCTTCATCCGCTGCTTAGACTTGTTCATCAACTGTGGATAGTTCCTCATCCCCTGTCGACACTTTACAAAATTTCTTTTATCTACAAACTTGAAAAAGAAATTTAAAAAATAATTAGTGCATGTTATGAATATTAAAGATGCTAATATGTTAGTTAATGATTGTTTGAATGTTAAAACATATTATGTTTGATTATGGCAAGCATTATCCTTCAATGCACTTATTGAGTCCAACACTACTCCCCCTAAGGATGATGTTGCCAATCTTTAATGTTTACTTGTTACTATTATGTTTGTTAGTATTTTTATGTTTGATTTGAATGATTGCATGTTTGTGTGTTTGACTTATAATGTATGATTGCATGATTGAATGATTTGCATGATTAAATGATTTGCATGATTGAATGATTTACGTGATTGAATGATTAACTGATTATGAATGATTGGTTGATTTTATGATTACATGATCATATGATTAACTGTATGATTAACTAATTATGTATGATGGTTTGATTTTATGAATACATGATTGTATGATTAAATGATTATGTATGATTGGTTGATTATTTGAATGATTGCTTGTTTATATGATTAACTGATTACACATGTGTAATCAGATTGCCTTGTATGTTTTGAATCATATATGTTTGCTTGTATGACTTTTTTATTATATGATGGATGTTATGTTTATGATATGTATGATTGTATTAATGATTGATGTTATGATTTGTTTGCTTGGTTAGATATGTAGGTTTGTTGTTTTTCATTGAACTCAACAAGTGCATTAAAAGGATAATGCTTGCCATAATCAAACATAATGTGTTCTGACATTCAAACAATCATTAACTAACATATTAGTATCATTAACATTTATAACATACACTAATGTAGCTTAAATTTCTTTTTCAGGATTGTAGATAAAGAGAAATTTTGCTAAGTGTCTGCAGCAGATGAAGACCTTACACAGCGGATGAAAAAGAAGGCGCAGCGGTTGAAGAATAAAATCAAAGTGTAGACAGTGGATAATCAAGCACTCATAGTGGATAAACAAGCACTCACATCGGATGTCCAATGCCCACAACTGATGAACAAGTCCACAGCGGATGTTCATCAATAACGGATGAACACTCCACAGCGGACAACTAACAAGTCAAACATACTACAAGTGCTCATAGCAGACAACATCCAAGGCACAGCGGATAGCATCCAAGGCACAACAGACAGCTTATTCAACATCCACGGCGGAAGACTTAACATTCACAGCGAACAGTTTATCATCCACAGCAGACAGCTTATAGACTTAGGATTATTTATGTAATTTTATTTTACATAAGGGTATTTTGGTAATTGTAGATAGCTTTTTGTATAGGCTATAAATAGCATAATTCGCTAATCCTTTGTAAGCTTTTGAACATTTATTACAAACAAGCAGCTTATTATCATACAAGCATTCAATCACTAGCAATCATACAATCATACAGACATACTGATATCATATCTTTGATCATGGGTTTCTACACCATGATTATTGATTGTTGAATAGAATATAACAATATGTTGTTATATTTATTTGAGAGATTTGAAAGATCCTTGGGGGAATCCATCTATGATTTGGATTTTATCATTTTTGTCTGTTTGTCTATTAGAAACCTTTAAGTGCATGATTGTCTAGCTTTAACAACACTCTTTTGGACTTCAACTATGGTTTATAATGACTCTTCAGCATCCTTCTTAGTAATCTGATCTTTTTCAGCTTCCTTGACTTGGTATGTCAGAGGAGTGATCTTCATTACATTCTGGCAGTTTACAATGTGTTCAACAAAATATTGTACTGCACTGTTTTGATCATCATACATGCACTGGCTAGAGAGGTGAACCATCTGTTCTAGGGTTGATAGATCTAAGCTTTGCACATCAATGTTGCTAGCAAATATGGTTACAACATGATTCCCCTTAAGAACTTCAAGGTTGTTGTTCTTTGAGATTCTTAACCCAGTAATTCATTCTATGTGTGTTAATGATTGCTGATTCATGTCAATCCTTTGCTTTAAAGCAGCATTCACATATACTGTTCCTAATATTCTCAGTATATGTATGAAGAAACAACAGTCACCCTTGCATAAGACATTTTCTATAGCAAGGAATGACTTTGTCTTCAAAAATGAAACATATGAGAGATGTAGAATTTTGATCTCAAAAGGGTCAAACAACCTAATGTCTGTAGCTTCTTTCCCTTCAAGTTTTCTCTCTAACACCACTTCAAAGTGGGTTTCATCATAATACCGCTTTGTGATTGGGTGATTGTATTGGTTTCCCTCAATTTTCTTCATTATGAGTTTGATGGTCTTAGAGGATATCCAACTCTTTTCAAAATTTCACTATCAATCTGAGTTGGAGGTTCTTTGATTTGTTTCCTTTGCTTACTTTCTACTTGTTGCTCTCTTCTCAACTTGGCTAAGTGAATATTGTCCTCTTTATCTGCTTTGGTTTCATCTCATGATGATGTCTATTCATGTAAGATCTCATGATGTGATAGAAATCTGCTCCCCTGGGATTATTGGTGTGATTGACCATCCTCAATTGCATCTATTCTAATATATCTTCATAGCTCAAAGATCCTAATTGGGATATGTATGATAGGTATTGGACTAAGCCAGATACTCTCTTGATAAGTACTGCATCCTAAATTTCATCATATTTCCAAGCAAGAATCTTTCTCTCATCAGCAGATGCTATTAGTGTTATCTTGTCATATAGCTTAACAAAATTGTTTTTTTCATTTATCATCTATCTCTCTTCATTACCTTCTGGCCAAAGCCTATGAGGCATGAATTGTCTTGGTTCCTCAATGGGATGTAGCTCAAGTGGAGCTTGATGATAAGTATATAAAGATGAAGTTGGATGAGGTCTAGAGATCTGTGGCTTCAATGCACTGGTCAGCATGTTCTTGTAAATTTCTTTATCAAGATCCTTTATTTGAGATAGAGATCTGCCTGTATATGATCTGTAAGGCATCCCTGTATGAATCAACCAACTTTTAACCTGGGAGTATGTCATTTTATCAATCTAAGGATCTTTTGGTAGATTCTTTTAGAACTCTTGCTGATCCTTGATCTCTTTATACCTTTTGTATGTTTGCTTAGACTATATTTTTCATTACTTCCTAAAAGTCCTTGAGCAAGTCTTTAACCTCAGAGATCTTAAGTTGCATGAATATGTCGTAAGAAAAGCCTCTAGATGCTAATTCAATTTCCATTAGTGTTTCAGGATCATCAGGGAATAAGTCTTGTATGTTTTGCAGCTCATCTTCATCCTGTTCTTCATCTTCTTCATTAGAATCACTTAGAATGATAATTGTCTCTACTTGCTTGTCATGTGTTTCGTCTATTTCACATTCTTCTAGAACTGCAGGCTCTGTTTCTTTCTGCCTTGGTTTATCTTCATCAATTGGTTTAGCTTTAACCTTGAGAAGTTTGAGTGGTGGAGACTCAGGTTCTTCCAACTCTTGAAGCATTTGTTTTCCTATCTATAAAGAATCCAAATACAGTCTCTTTCTTTTCCTCTCAAAAGTTTTCATTTGAGGTTGTGATGATGAAGCTTGATCTTTTGATGTTTCAGTTTGCACCTTCATTAATTCTGCAGATTGTCGTATTAACTCCTATTTTTCTGATAGTGGGTTCACTGGAATAATGCTTGATTCTGCTATTTGAGTTTAGGACTATGAAAATGTTGTTTAAGAATGGGCGAATAAAGTACTTCAAATGGATTAACTTCTTCAAACTAGTCATCCATTGAAAAAGTCTCCTCAGGGATAATAATAGCCTTCTCAGTTTCCCCTATGCTAGTTTCTTCAGCTTGAGGCATGATTTGATCAATCTACTCTTCACTCTGGTCTTGTTCTTGATCTTCTGAATGTTCTTCCTCATTCAGATGACTGTCAGCATGTTCCAATTCTCTGTTTAGTCTTTTAATCTCTTCATTTTGAGTAGAGATTATCCTTTTATGTTCATTAATTTCAACATCTTTGCAATCTATCTGCTCAGTCAAATAGGCAACATCTAACCTTGTGCTGTTTAAATGTTGATCTTTTGCCTTCACTTCTTCCTTTGATTGTTCTAGTTGTTGTTCTAGGAATTGAACAATCAACTTCTGTGCCTTTTGATCTGCTAAAAGTTTCAATTTCTTCATCTTTACTCTTTAATATATCTTTCAACTTTCTTGCTCTCTTGTTGGATTTCTCAATCAGTTTGTTATACTCAGTGAATAGGAAAACCTTTGAATATTCAATTTCTTCCTCAGTTGGTATTTCACTTGTCTGTTCTTCACCTTCAGCTTGTTCAGCAAGTTTGCTTTGTTCTTCTTGGTCATGCTCATGTAATGATTATGTACCAACCTATTCTTGTTGAGTTGTTAGTTCTGTTAGTGATGCATCAATGTCTCTTAAAAGTGATGATAGTGTTTGCTAATCTGAAAAGTGTGGGCTCTGAGGTGGATAAGGGAAGTGATGTTCAACATGAAGTTGTTCTTCTTCTTGCACATTTTCTTGTGCTTGTTCTTGTTAAATGATTGGTCCTTTTATAGGAGCAACTTGTTCTTCTTGAATGATTGAATCTGGTATGGGTACAGCTTGTTCTTCTGCATGTATGATAGGTGCGGGTTGGATGATTGGTACTTGATGGATAATATTCTAAAACATCATGTTTGGTTCACCCTGACCTGGTATCCTCAAGAACACTTCAGGGACAGGTATGTCATGCTCTATCATGTGTGGTGGAACAGGTACTTCATCTCTTTGATACAGGCTTGACTTGATTTTGTAAAATACATGTTCATTAAATGAACAGGCTAAAAGATGGCACCTTCTCTTGGAATGTTTGGGAGTAGATCATCAATGATCATTTGGAAGAATCTTGGATACATCTAGAATTTATTCCTCACTTCTGTCAAGTTATAAATCATCCTATTTAATACTTGTGCTGCAAAGTTAAAGGGCCTTCTAGCAATGATACTTGCTATAGCTGAAGAGCTCCTTAAAAAAGTGGCATCCCAACCAGTCTTCCTATTTGTCATTGTTTTCTGGTGGGTGTGCATAAGAAATCTAAATTGTGTAACACCCCAAATTTTTATAGAAAAGCAAAGTTCCCGCGCATAGGGAGAGTTCTCACGCGATGAGTAAAGTTCTCATGCGACTATAGGTTTTCTCGTGAGAAACGCTGCGTGGAGAGAGAGACACTATAAAAAGGCCCATGCACTCGATCTCCTTTACTTCACGTGAAAACTCCTGCTATTGTGCTTGAGAAGAGGGAAATCGGTGCTAGGTGGTGTCCAAGGTATGTATTCAACGATATTCAATGTGTTTATGAATGTATGAATTGTATGTAATGATATTGCGCATGATTATGTAGCTTCTAATCGAAACATTCTTGGTTTAGTGTGCAAAGATATCATAGGGTGAGTTCTAGATGCCACACCATCGCTAGAAGCGGAAACACGAGGATGTGACGGACTGGATCTTCATAACACACTAGGGGTCTAAGAGAATCACTAAAGGGGTCATGACATCGCCCGACACATAGGAACATGTCTCAAGGACTATCAGTTCCAAAACATCATACCATAAATGCATAAACAATCCAAAGCTCCATTCAGGAACAAATAAGCACAAGTACCAAAACAATCCCAAGTACAAAACCAACGATTACAATTCAACAAAAACAAACAAGTCCAAACAAGTCCAAATAGTCCCATGAAATGTCTATTGCTCCCAAAAGAGCCGTCTTGTCTAAGTCCACAACCAAGCACCTAAGCCTCATTACCTGAGATTGTTATTTTAATAAGTACTGTACCTTCTATGATGAAAGGACTCACAATACAGAAAACTATTACTTTAGAAAGAGTTTGCCAAGGAAAGGATTTGCTAATACATAATTGAGCAAAGGTTATGCTAATCCTCAGTTTAAAAGAAATCAAACTGTCAATTTTCAAAGATTAACTAATCAACCTTCCTTAGGCTTGAGATCTTTCAAAAGAAATGATTCTACGAGACCAAAACAATACATTCAAGATCAATGCATTCCAAGTTCTGTGAGAATGAATGATAAAAATTTTGGAAATAAAAATTTTTCAAAATATGGTCATTCAAATGGTATGAATTTTCTTAATAATGATAAAAAATTTGTGAATAATAGAATTGGTAAATTCATCAAAAACAAGCCTGATGTGAATAAACTTCATTTTAAACAATTTACCATCGTTGATAAGTTTGGCAAGCCCAAGACCATTTCGGCTTGGGTAGATAACTCAACTTAATTTCTTTGTCTTGCAGGTACGCCCGAGAAGACCAATTAACACATGGTATGTGGATAGCGGGTGTAGCTGGCACATGACGGGCAATCATGCCTTACTTCAAGATTTTAAGTTAAAGGATGGTACACATGTCACCTTCGGTAGTGATGCAGGAGGAAAAATCATAGGCTAGGGAACAGTATCCAACAGGATAATAAGCTTTGATAAAGTCAACTTCTGCTCACAGTTGAACTTTAATTTTTTAAGCGTTTCCCAAATTTGTGATAAATCATATTCTGTTCTTTTTGCTACATTTTTAAGCCAAGTTTTCAGATTAGCAAAGACTAGGTAGTTATTAAAGCTGTTAGGGATCGAGATGTATACAAGGGGATATGTCTCAAGTTGATCCATCTACAGAAACAACTTGCCTTATTGCTCAAGAATCAAATGACGAAAGTCAGCTTTGGCATAGACGTCTCGGACATTCCAATTTCAAGAATATGAACAATCTTGTAGCAGGAAATCATGTTATTGGCCTTCCATCAAAGAAGTTTGCCACTACTGATCTCTGCTCAGCATGTTTAAAGGGGAAGCAACACAGAGCATCTTATAAGCCCAAGCAAATAAACTCAAATTCCAAACCTCTCCAGATGTTGCATATGGACCTTTTCGGACCAACAAATGTTAAGAGTATTGGAAGAAAATCTTATTGTGTAGTTAGCATTGATGACTTCAAAAGATTTTCATGGGTTTTCTTTCTAAATGCTAAATCTAAAATGGTTAAATTATTAAAAGAATTTATCACAAAAGTTGAAAACCAATTAGAACAAAAAGTAAAAATAATAAGAAGTGATAATGGAACAGAATTTAAAAATGCTAATATTGACATGTTCTGTGCAGAAAAAGGAATTGCTCATCAGTTCAGTGCTCCCAGAACTCCACAACAAAATGGAGTTGCTAAAAGGAAGAACATAACTTTGATTGAGGCTGCACGATCCATGTTAGCAGATGCAAAACTTCCTATCACTTTCTGGGATGAAGCCATATCTACTGCGTGTTTCATACAGAATCCTACTTTAATTGTGCAAGACAAACTAAAAACTCCTTATAAGTTGATGTTTGGCAGGAAACAAAACATAATTTTCTTAAATCTTTTGGTTGTCCAGTTTTGATTTTAAATTCAAGTGATCATCTAGGAAAATTTGATTCAAAATCTGATGAAGGATTTTTTTATTGGATATTCATCTGTTTCGAAAGCCTATCGAGTTTATAACTCTAGGACAAATGTTATACTTGAAACATTCAACGTTAAATTCCTTGAAAATTCTTTTCCATCAGTTTCAAATGGTCCAGCCTGGTTATTTGATTTAGATTCATTGTCAAACTCTTTTCAATCTAACTTGTTTAATCAATCTAACTTGTTTGATTCTACAGGTGAGAAGAAACTTCAAGGAGATCTCGGCTCTTTCAGTGATGATTCAGATTCTGATGATATGGATGACTCAAGCCCAGATTATCCATTTTTCTCTTTTGTTAAAGTTTTAATAATTCGATTTGATGAAAATGATGATCTCTCTCAACAAGATAAAGATCATTACATTTAAGAAAATAAAGATGTTTCACAACCTATTCCTAATGATGGTATAGAAATTATACAACCTGAGTCTGGATCGTCATCTATTTCTGGTGATGTAGTTGACACCGGTAATCTTGATTACTTCATCAACTCACCGACTCAAGTTCCTAATTTCAGTCCACATTCATCGAACCTATTGCATCAGCTTTCTAACTTGAATCAAACTAATCTAGATGTTCATGTTCAAGGAAATGCGATTCCAACATCTTGTATTCACAAGAACCATCCAACATCTTATATTATCGGTCCATTGAATGAGAGAACTATGAGGAGTAAATCTAAACAAGCAAATGTTTGTTTATACTCATGTTTTCTTTCTCAAATTGTTCCTAAAAACGTTACCGAAGCGTTAAAGGACAATAGTTGGATTGAGGCTATGCAAGAAGAATTATTGCAATTCCAGAAACAAGAAGTGTGGAATCTTATGGATTTACCAGAAGGAGAAAATGCCATAGGCACAAGATGGTTATTTAGAAACAAAACAGATGATCGAGGAATTATTATTAGAAATAAAGTGAGACTCGTTGCACAAGGATACACCCAAGAGGAAGGAATATATTATGATGAAGTATTTGCTCCAGTTGCAAGACTTGAACCAATTCGTGTCTTCCTGGCTTATGCATCATTCATGAAATTCAAGGTGTTCCAAATGGACGTTAAAGGTGCTTTCTTGTATGGACCGATCACCGATGATGTGTATGTAAAGCAACCTCAGGGTTTTGAAGATTTGGAATTTCCTCATCGTGTGTACAAGCTTAGCAAAGCTTTGTATGGACTCCATCAAGCTCCTAGAATCTGGTATGAAACATTATCACAACACTTAATCCAACATGGATACACGCGAGGAAAATCGATCCAACTCTGTTTATCAAGAAGGATGCTGATGATCTTTTATGTGTACAAGTGTATGTTGATGATATCATATTTGGTTCTACTAGTCCAAAATTGTGCAATCAATTCGAAGAAATAAGGAAATCTTGATTTCAAATGAGTTCTATCGGAGAATCAGTTTGAACAACTTGTAACTGTTTTCTTACACTTGTACTTTCTATGCTTACTATCAATGAAAAACTATGAATTTTTTCTGATTTGTTTGTATTGAATTGATTACTTGTGTTTATTTTGATTGAATTGATTACTTTATATGGTCTACATCAAGCCCCTAGAATCTGGTATGAAACATTGTCATAACACTTAATCCAACATGGATACACGAGAGGGAAAATCGATCCAACTTTGTTCATAAAGAAGGATGCTGATGATCTCCTATGTGTACAACTGTATGTCGATGATATCTATTTGGTTCTACTAGTCCAAAATTGTGCAATGAATTCGAAGAAATCATGAAGTCTCGATTTCAAATGAGTTCTACGGGAGAAATAAATTTCTTTCTTGGACTTCAAGTCAAGCAATCTGCAGATGTAATATTCATAAATCAAGAGAAGTTCGTTAACAAACTCTTGAAGAAATTTAAACTGCAAGATTGTCAGTCCATAAGAACTCCAGCTAACGTAAACACCAAGATTGAGCCTGATCTGAAAGGAAAATCTGTAGACCAAACTTTATACAGATCTATGATTGGTTCATTGATGTATCTTACTGCATCTAGACCTGACATAATGTATGATGTTTGTGTCTGTGCCAGGTATCAATCAGACCCGAAGGAATCTCACTTAATTGCTGTCAAACGAATATTCAGGTATCTTAAAGGTAAACCAGCTTTAGGGTTATGGTATCCTTATGAAGGTAACTTTGAGCTACATGGATACACGGATAGTGATTATAGAGGATGTTGTCAAGATAGAAATTCAACTACGAGTGGTTGTCAGTTTTTACGACCCAGATTAGTCTCATGGCAATGTAAGAAACAAACAAATGTCTTCGTTTCAACCACAGAAGCTAAGCACATAGCTACTTTAGCAGGATGTTCACAAATCCTTTGGTTATAAAACCAACTGCTGGATTACGGGTTCAATTTTCTTAAAACTCCAATTTACATTGATAACACTGCTTCTATGTTTATTGCAGCTAATCATGTTCAACATTCAAAAACAAAACATATCAAGATTCGATATCATTTTCTCAAAGATAACTCTGAAAAAGGTTTAATCATTCTGATTCTAATTGCAACTGAAAAATAGTTGGCTGATCTTTTTACTAAAGCCTTCTTACCAGGACGCTTTAAGTATTTAGTAGAGTCAATTGGTCTTATTAACCACATTTAAAAAAAGTGGTTTTTGAATATTTCAGTTAATTGAGTCTAAATATGATGAGAACCCTCCCTTACCTGAATAGGACACAGCAAGAGAAACTATCAAAGTTAATTACCTAATTGTATTTTTTGTGTGCATGCTTGTTAGAAAAATCAAAACCAAATACAAAAATAGAAAATTTAAAAAATCAAAAGATAAAAATAGAAAACAAAAACTACAAAAAATAGAGTTTTTCTTTGTTAATTCATTATTTAGGATGAATCTGTTATTGCAATATGTGAGAAATGATAGATACATTAGTATGATCAGTTGCATACTTCACTCGATAACAAAGTCTGACGTGATCAGATATGATGTGCAAGTAAGTTCATGCAATTAGACTGAAAAAGTAAATTCTTTTGATTAAACTAAATCACTCATGCATTCATGTCTATCTATCTTAGCACTAATGAGTAGTGTTGATTTCCCAAATTAATTGCTTGTTAAGACATAATCTTACACCTGATGGTGATAACCATTGAGCTTTAATTATTTAAAGCATCTAACACTTCTCTATTATGAGTCATCATAGACCTGAAGTGATGAGATATCCTTTGTTGTAAGTGATTACAGACCTGGATATTCTCACTGATGCAACAAGATGCCAATATGCACAAATACCAAATGAGATCTGGTTATAGTATATGTCAGGTTAACAAGTTGAAAACAGTGACTTCTTGCATATCTTTATGACAATTAACCTCTCTAAGTCTATGTGTGACTGTATAATGTCATATCTAATTGTACCTTAATCAATCCAAGAATTGAAAAAGTAAGTGTGCTGAATATCTTGCTAAATGCACTCATTTTCTGTCCTTAGATCTCATGTCTCCTTTGCTGCAGAAATACTGACCTAGAACACACTTGATCAGGATTTATTCACTGTCTATGACTATCCATCATTTTTTTAGTTCAATGTGCTGATCTTAACTGATCTGATCTCACTGCAGACATTGATTCAGTTGTAAATATTAGATTTTCATTCTGTTTTAATTTTGATTTTTGCATGTTTTCTGTATGCAGGCATATTAACAATGATTAGTGTGATCTTCGTGTGATAAATTCAAGAAACTTCTAAGTTTTGTTAAACTTAAAAATTTAGGGGGAGTAAAAAGAGTAAAAAGTCTAAAGAAAATAATTCAAATTTCAAGATATGAAAAATCAAAATTTAGTGTTTTGAATGGAAAGGATGAAGTTAAAAAGTTCAAGCATGAGTGTGTTTGACATAATATAAAAATAAACCTGAAAAACAGTTTAAAGTGGAAAAGCTTCTTGCAATATTATAATATGAGATTATTTGTTAAAACTAGAGACTAAAATGATGGGAAATTGTTTTTTTTTTAAATAAAAACAAATATAAAAAGGTCAAAACATAATATGATCAAAAATAAAAATAAAAAGTTTGAAATGTCAAAAGTTCAAAATTGAGGGTCAATTATGTAAATTTTGGGTGAAAGTCAAAATTTGACAAATTGTTTAAAAAATTAGTATATATATAGTACTAATGTATTTAAACAGTGTTCAGGTGGAAGACTTAAAAATTACAAGTGTTAGACTCATGAAAGTTATCTCATGCGCCTAAATAGTGTTAAAAAGTCCGAAATTAGGAGCATGATGATTTTTCAGAATTTGTACAAGTGTTGGGCGTTTCAGACATCCTTATGTGCCTAAACAGTTGTCATAAGTCTGAAATTTGTGGTTAAGTGTTGAGCGTTTCATCCATAGTCATACGCCTGCACAGTTCCAGACTTTCAAGAATTGGGCGTATCAAGTGAAAAATTTCCAAGTATTGGGCGTTTCAGCTAGACACATGCGCCTGAACAGTGCAAAAGTTCCTAAACAGTGCTTATGCGTCTGACTAGTACTCATGCGCCTAACCTCATGCGCATAAACAGTGCTCATGCGCCTAAATACTTAGTGTATGAAGACAAAAGATTGAAGATTAAAGATTGAAGATTAAAGAAGACAAAGAAAAAAGATTGAAGATTAAAGATTGAAGATATAAGATTGAAGATAAAGACTGAAGACAGAAGAAATTTGAAGACAGAAGATAGAAGATTGATGATTTTGAATACTGAAGACAATGTCAATCTTAAGGGGAGTATTGTAGATGCCTCTTGAAGATTAACATTTAGTCTTTATTAGTCTTTGTATAGTTTGGTCATAGTTTAGGGACTTATTTGAAAATATATGTTCCTTATTTTGTTTTCTTTGATAGTATAAATAGCATAGTTTGTTTAAAGTAAAAGACCTGAGAATCAGTTTGAACGAATTGTAACAGATTTCTCTACACTTGTACTTTCTATGCTTACTATCAATGAAAAACTATGAATTTTTCTGATTTGTTTGCATTGAATTGATTACTTGTGTTCGTTTTGATTGAATTGTATCACAATATCATCACAGATAGATCCATTTTGATCCTATCAGGGTGTCATAGCCGTCACCATACCACGGATTTGTGGTACCAAACCCCAGATGTAACGCTCAATCCTCTTTGATTAGGGTGCTACCAAGTGTGGCACCAACTTTGGCAATTCATGAAATCGGTTGGTATAAGCAGCATTACCCGACCCTACCATCAAATGGTTTCAGAACTCATGTTCCAATTTTTGCATTTCGTTCATCGGACGGTACTCTTCCGTTGCCAAAGCTTTAAATTCAGCCCAGGTCATGGCCATTGCTACCTCCCTACCTCGAGCCTGAACTTGGGTGTTCCATCATGTTAATACCTTTCCTACCAGTGAGCATGTAGCATACTTTACCTTCTAGTTCTCAGCACAGTTGCTAATATCCATCACAGTTTCCATCTTCTCAACCCAATGGGTCAAAGCGATGGCTCCACCTTTTCCGTCAAACTCCTTTGGTTTACAAGTCACAAACTCCTTGTAGGTATAACCAAACCTACCCCCAATACCATTTTCCACAACATGTACATTCCTACCATCTCCAGCTCCTATTAACACCTTACCGCCATTCGCTCCTTCTTCACCTCCATGGTTACCATTGTCCCCTTCATTCCCGTTACCATCCCCATTTCCTCCACCCATACCGCCTTCATTGTTCAAGATATTGTTACTCACTTGCGTAACAATAGTAGGGATTAGCTCAGCCAGCTATTGAGCAATGATAGCGGCGATATCCGGGTTACCGGCCTCATTGTTCCCATTGTTCTGTCCACCTTGGCCTCTTCCACCTGTGGCTCCACCACGGCCACCAGAACCTCTACCACATCCTCGTCCCCTAGGGACTTCGCCTCCACGGGCCGAGCTATGAGTAACCCATCTTGGCGGCATGTTCTAAATATAATACAGTCCATAAATAATTATAACCATTAGTCACGTTAGTATTAAGACTGTGAATTATTTCAAGAAATAAGCAATCATGTTGTGGCAAGTAATTGTCCAACTCACGCATTCAAAATCCATAATAAAATAACTTAAATAATATCAATCCATAATATTCATAACATTCTAAATACCAAAAACCAAAGTTAGATGCACTAATCCTAATAATCTGAATTCAAAAGTACTTAAAAAGAATATAATAATAAGAGATAGTCAAAAGTAGCATGAAGCATTCCCAGTTCAATCCTTCTTTTCACACCATGAGCAAGAAACGGTAAGTTCTCCTATCGTGCGACGCGCAACCATGAGCAAGAAACGGTAAGTTCTCCTATCGTGCGACGCGCAAACTCTCTCTTGCCCTTTAGGGCTTGGGGGCAAGCAAATTGCCACCATCGTCTCGAATAATCATTGTGTGCATAGCTACCTCCTGTATAGGTCCCACATGACTCTCACAACTACCAACAGATCTAGGGGAATCAGGTGGTGATCCAGAAATGTCCCTGATTACTTCTTCGGGCGGTACAGCGTCCTCTGGGTGAGGGAAGGTGCTCTTCACCGCATATGCTCTCCTGGGTGCTCCACATCCATAGGGTCTAAAGCACCTCGTTATAGACCTCATCATCGGTCTACGCCCACGCACAGCTATTGCTAGCTTCACCTGCTTCGGCGGGCCAGGTAACACCTCTTCACTCTTCGAGTCAGAAGAGATCTCAATAATAGAAGGGGGAATGGAATGAGAACCAGAAGTCATAGCCTAAAAGAAAAAGTGTAAGTACTTTTTCTCATAGAAGAATAGGTAAAAGAAGGAAAACAACAAAACAAACCAAAAATCAAGACAATTAGCACAACATACACATGCATAATGTACACATAATCCTATTATGCATACTACATGCGGGTACTTAGGTTATAGTCTAGGTCTAATAATCCACCAAATTCTTTATAACCTGGCTCTGATACCAATCTGTCACACCCTCTCTAGAAGTGGAAACATGAGGAAGCAACGGACGGGATGGTCATAACACATTGGGGGTCTAAGAGAATCACTAAAGGTATTCTTCGTAAATGGGTCTTGACGTCGCCCGACACATAGGAACACGTGTCAAGTACTTTTAGTTCCAAAACATCATACCATAAATGCATAAACAATCCAAAGTTTCATTCTGGAACAAATAAGCACAAGTACCAAAACAATCCCAAGTACAAAACCAACGATTACAATTCAACAAAAACAAACAAGTCCAAATAGTACCATGAAATGTCTATTGCTCCCAAAAGAGTGGTCTTGTCTAAGTCCACAGCCAAGCACCTAAGCCTCATTACCTGAAAAGACATGCTCTAAAACGTCAACATACGTTGGTGAGTACACAGGTTTAAAAATACAAATAGTTTGCCTTGTATAACATGTAAAGAAAGTTGTATGTGAGTAAGAGTACATAGCAGTCAAGATATCATCATAAGTTAAGATCCGTCCAAGTCCAATTACCCATTCACCCAAGGGCAAGCCCAGGCCAAGTCAGTCTCGAGTAGTATACCAACGACAAGGGTGGGGTTGTCAACCTGTTAGTACTAACAATAACTCTCCATGATGTCCAAGTCACAAGAACAAGCCCAAGAACAAGCACAAGTACACAGTCATGAATTAACATCTAGACTCAAACCATGTCCCAAACCACATACAATGTTCCAAAATAATTTTTAAGACACGACATAGTCCAAAACCATGAGCATGCTTTCCACCAAGTAAAATATATTAAAAAGGGGCCGTGAAACTCACCTTGAAATGCTATAGTCCAAATTTCACAATACGCAAAGCAAACACTAAAAGTACAAATCACAAAAGGATTACTAAGGAACAAAAATGACCAACAAGGGTGTAATCCTTGTAGCCCAGTCCTTGACGCCCATCAAGGTTTTTAGTGTCATAATTATATTAATTTATTAAATTATTCTTTTAAAACTTCATTTAACCACTTTTAAATACAAAACTTGCCTTTATTTGATTATTTAGTTTAAAACCTTATTTTTAAGTTTATAAAAATATTTCAGCACATATATCTGATTGCGCACCAGTATTGCATATACTGTTTGGAGATCGAAACGGTAACAAATAATTGCATAAAAGATATCATTTGAAAGTTAAGACTTTAAATTAAACTCCAGAAAATGAATCATCTCCATTGGATAAAATATGAGAAAGATATGACTCCATGAATACAGGCCAATCTGCTGCCCAGATTCGTCAGTTTTGACCTTCAATTGTGTTTGCCACGTTTAGAGGACTAAACGATGTCGACACGACATGAGACCACTTGGGTTAGTTAGAGAACTCATAGAAATTGATTTTAGATGCAAATTTTGTCCCATTTAGTTGTTTTATGATGATGTTATGACCTGTACAAAATGTCCCATTTACCTGACAGCAAGCTGTCCAGTTCATTAGTCTTGTTCCTTTGCATCTCAAACTTCAATACGTGACCATTATCAACCTGAGTATATAAAGAACGTTTATTCCAGGTTCTAGTTGTCCAAAAATTTGATTAAAAACTTATATTATTCTAATTTTCAGTCCCAAAACAGTTTGTTGGATTTTAATCTCCCGGTTTGCAACATTAATTAAGTAATTCGTCGTTTTGATCGTTCAACATGTCTACCTATTCAAGAAACAAAATTAATAATTTCAAAAATGATTTATAAGTCCAAGATGTTTCTTATGAACAGGTCATCCAAGATTACAACCCCAAATTTGATAGATTCAAAGAATATACAAAGTCCAAGAATTAGGGTTTTACCAGTGAGAGAATCCCACACACGTAACACCTTGATTTTCACGATCCAATGCCCAAAACAAAGAATATAAGAATATTAGATGTTGAATATCGAAATTGAAGTAGATAAAGGAGTAAAATCATCAAGAAACGATTTTTCTTACCGGAGATTATAAGATGAACGAGTCTTGCTTAGAATGAGATCTAGAATGTCTTGATTATCACAAAACTTGATGGAATGGCACAATGGGGCAAATTTTCAATTGGGATAAGGAAGAAACAAGTGGAATTGGGTTGTGGTAGCTAGGGTTTGCAATATGGAGTAGCTTGGAGAACAATTTTTGAAAAAGTGAGGAAACAAGGGGGAATTCCCCCCCTTGTCTAGATTCGGCAGCAAGCAAGGGAGGGGCAAGGGCCATCGGGCCCTTGGCCCGTTCCGTCCAATCCGTCTCATCTCGAATCACGTGTCGACCAATTTTACATTTTAAATTCCGCGCGCTATAACGGTTCCAACGAGCTATTATATGCCCTAGAATTTGGGTAATTTATATTTTTGGAATCGTTCAAGTTTATTTACTAGGCTTTAGGCAAAGTTCATGAATGTATGTTTAATTGGGTTTTAACGTAGATTTTTATGTTTCACCTTTTAGAAAATCCTTGATTAGGCTCAATACATAGGACTTCGTATGATGACAATCCCAATGGTCATCTTAATGATAAAAACCCTAGGCCTAACACTAAGACATAGGTCCATTAAGCTAAAATTTGGGTCAACAATGTAATGAACAATCAATTAAGACGAAGCCCAAATATGACAGAAATCAAGATCAAAAGTCAAAATCAAAGTCAAAGTCAACACACCTATTTTGGTGATGGATGTCACACTAGACCCCTCTTTTTACATGTTTTCCATGTTTTGGGGCTAATATGCATACCTTAATGAATGTTTTGATAAAGTGTAGTAGTATAGACTGGTATAGCATGTTTTTGGGTGTTGAAATGGCTAAAGAATCGATAACTTGGGGATGAAGTTTTGTACAACAGAAAAGTTATTGGGCGGAGAATGAGTTCTCGCACGAATAGTAGGTTCTACCGACAAAGGATTATCTTAAAAAAGTTCTCACGTGATTGAGATAAATTGCCAGGCAAGTTTTCGCGCCTTGAAGAGTTTAGGCGCTAAGGGAGAGGTTCTCGCGTGAGTCATTATGTTTCGGTGTTGATGTTCTCACGTGAAACCTTAGATAGTTACGGGTATAGATACCCCACGTTTAGCGTGCGATAAAGATAGTTTAATAAAGAACTTATAGCTAAAGAAATAATGTATTTATATATATATTATTATAGTTAAAGGTTAAAGAAAGATAGTAAAGTCACATGTGAAACGTTAAAGAACTTGAATAACTCTTCAAAAATACTTACCCGCTAAAGCACAACTGTGAAAACGTTAAAGTGCGCTAAAGAAGTCTTGCAAGCACTGCTAAAGGAGAATTGTATTTGTTGCATTCTCATATAGGAGCTACACTTTGGGTGTGCTAACCTGCTAAAGGAGTTATGATTGGTGCATTCTCACATAGGAGCTACACTTTGGGTGTGCTCACCTGCTAAAGGAGTTATGCTTGGTGCATTCTCACATAGGAGCTACACTTTGGGTGTGCTCACATGCTAAACGAGTTATGCTTGGTGCATTCTCTCATAGGAGCTACACTTTGGGTGTGCTCATCTGCTAAAGGAGTTGTGCTTGCTGCATTTTCACATAGGAGCTACACTTTGCGTGTGCTCATCTGCTAAAGGAGTTAAGCTTGGTGCAATCTCACATAGGAGCTATACCTTGGGTATGCTCATCTGCTAAAGGAGAATGACGTTTGTTGCGTTTTCACCTGATAAAGAAGCTAAGTATTTGTGCTAAGCTCAAAGATAAAGTAAAAGAATAAAATCTAAAGTACCAATAAAGTAAAGATAAATTAACTAATAAAGAAATGATAAAGTAAAGCGAAAGTATAGTTAACGAATGAGTATTATAGAAGTTAAAGAAGCCTTACCCTAGCGTAAGCATAAATATAAAGTATATGTATGGTTAAAGTATGTTAAAGTGTATGTTCATGATATAGTTTCGTTAAAGTAATTCACTAAAGTAAACCTAGAGCTCACTCAGCGTCACTGACTTTTATATGCATATTAGATTGACATGTATGCTACATAAATAAAAGGTGAGCTTGGTATGGATTGGGAAGCTACCTAGCATTTGGTCCAGACTGGCATCCTGGCATAGAATTTTAGATAGATAGCTAAAGTGATCTTTTGAAATAAATGTTTAACAATGGAAATTTTGTATATTCCGCTGCTTATAGTAATGGAATTTGATGTTCAAGAACTTGTGTTTCTGATGTCCAAATCCAACTATGAGGTTTCCTTGAATAGTGCCTTACAAGTTGGTATCAGAGCCATAGTTTGAGAGATTTAGACACTCCGATGTCTAAAGTCGAACTGAGAATGGAATCGATTAAGGGATGCGCCAGTAGCTCCATGCTAGGAAGGTTAAGTAAATGATTATGACCGATTAAGGTTCATTGAGGTTATAGTGCTCATAATGGGATTGAGAACTTATGTGACACAGGATAGAAAATGTTTAGGACATGAAAAGTAAAGTAAGTAGTTAATTACACCTGGCCATTGTCATTAAAAACTTACATTACTTGACGTGATAAGAACTATTACCTGGAATGATAACGTTGGTTTCTCATATCTTATAGAAAGCCTGACTAGAAGAAAAGCTACTCAAGGAGGTGCTTGTGGTGGTAGGGGTAAACCACCAGTCACTAGGAACCGAAAGCAGACAACCGAAGAGGTGCATGTGGACTCTGTTCACACTGCTAGCGAGGAAAACTCTCATTATTCTGAAGAGAGATTTACCTTGGATCCTGTTGTTAGGGAGGCTATCACCGAAGAGGTCCACAAGATTCTTCAAGACATCATGCCTTCGATCATGACTAAGGAGTGGACGTTGGAGGCAAAGAACAAAGCTAGCAAGAAAGACATTGAGGGTACTGGGGAAGGCTCGGGAAATGATGGGATAGATGAGGAGGATGTAACTAAAGGGGAATTAGCTAAAGGGTGTTCGCATCTTCAAGGAGTGCAATCCTCCATCCCTGGATGGGAAGGGTGGTGCTATTGCCACTCTCCAGTAGGTGTCTGAGATGGAGGCAGTGATTAAGAATAGTGAATGTAAAGCTGACCATGCTGTGAAGTTTGTAGTGCACTCATTTGTTGATGAAGCTATTCATTGGTGAAACACCATCAAGCAGACTAAAGACCCTCGTGAGTTCAGGAACTTGAAGTGGGATGACATGAAAGAGCTGGTAATGAGGAAGTTCTATCCTCAAAATGAGATCGAAAGGGTTGAAAAAGAATTCTTAGGATTTTAAACTGGAAGTATGACCCACAAATAGTATACATCTCACTTTAACGAGATTGCCAGGTTAGTGCCTCACTTAGTGAGTATTGAGGAGAGAAGGATGAAATGCTATGTGCAAGGTTTGCTTTCGAAGGTCAGGACGTATGTAAAGGCAAGCGGGTTGAAAGACCTTCCAGTCTTTGGTGGATCTGAGTGGGATAGTGTATGATGATGTGGTTGCTGATGAGCCCATTGAGGAGGTGAAAAAAAAGAGTTGGTCGGGGAGTATGAAACGAGAAAGGAATGAGAGGTCTGCTGCTCAGGCCAAAAAGTTGAAGGTTGAATCATCCAGTGAGTGTCGAAAATGTGGGAGAAAGCATGCTGGTGAGTGCAGGCTTGGTTTAAGCCTTTGTTTTAGATGTGGAAAGATGGAGCATTTCTCCAAGGATTTCCCTAATCTGATGAAGTGCTACAACTATGGAAAGTTAGGTCACTACAGCCGAGAGTGCAAAGAGGCAAAGGTGGTTGACTTGGATAGAGGAAAGGTGGCAGAGAAAGAGAAGAAAGCTGGTGACAAGCCAAGGACCAAGGCTAGGGCTTTCACGATGACAAGGGTGGAAGCCAGAGCAGATCCTGATGTTGTGTCAGGCATGTTTCTGGTAAACAACATACTTGCTTCTGTTCTTTTTGATTCCGGTGCAAGTAAGAGTTTCGTAGCTGCTACTTTCTATTATATGTTGAATGATAGGGCTAAAGAAATAGACCATGTGTTTGAAGTAGAAACTATAATTGGAAAGACTACTAAGATAACTGAGGCCTTAGAAAATTGTAGCATTGAATTGGAAGGTCATAGATTCCCAGCTAGGTTGTTTGTTATGACCCTAGGAGGATATTATGTTGTGTTGGGTATGGATTGGTTAGCCGCCTACGAGGCTAATATAGTTTGCCAGTAGAAGATGATTCAAATGAAAGGTCATGATGATAGCATAGTCATGATTTACGGTGATAAAGCCTGCGAGGTTCGAGAGATCATATCCATGATAAAAGCATAAAAGTTTATGAATCAAGGGTGTGGAGCATTCTTAGCATACGTTAAAGATACTAAAGCTGAAACAGTAAAGTTAACAGATGTACCCATGGTGTGTGCCTTCTCGGACGTGTTCCCTGAGGACTTGACGGAGTTATCGCCCGATTGGGAGATAGAGTTTCAGATGAACCTTTTGCCAGAGCTCCATCAAAGCTAAATGAATTGCTAGCCCAACTAAAGGAACTTTTCGATAAAGGTTTCATTAGACCGAGCATTTCTTGTTGGGGTGCTCCGGTGCTGTTCGTAAAGAAGAAAGATGGTACTATGAGAATATGTATAGACTACAGGGAGCTGAATAGCCTCACGGTAAAGAACAGATACCCGTTACCTAGGATCGACGATGTGTTTGACTAGTTGCAAGGTGTAAGTTGTGATGCAGTGAAGTTCGCCAAAAACACCGTCTGAATTCCAAAACTTCCTCCGATTGGTGAGTTATTACAGGAGGTTCATTCAGGATTTTTCCAAGATTGCCTCACCGTTGACAAAGTTGACAAGGAAAGATGGGAAGTTTGAATGGGGCAATAGTCAAGAGAATCTGTTCATAGAATTAAAGAGAAAGTTGACACAAGCTCCAGTGTTAACGCTTCTAGAAAGGAATGAGGACTTGGTTGTCTATTCCGATGCTTCTTATCAAGGGTTAGGGTGCGTACTAATGCAACGAGGAAAAGTCATAGATCTACGCATCCTGACAGTTAAAGATTCACGAAGTGAACTACCCTACCCACGATCTGGACCTGGCTGTTGTGGTATTTGCGTTAAAAATATGGAGACACTACTTATATGGTGCTAAATGTATGATTTTTACAGACCATAAAAGCATAAAGTATTTTATCGAATAGAAAGATCTCTATATAAGATAGAGATGATGGTTGGAGCTCATAAAAGACTACGACTGTGAGATTCATTATCACCCGGGACAAGCTAACATGGTAGCTGATGCCCTAAGCCGTAAGGAAAACCATGAACCAATTCGAGTAAGATCCTACCAGTTGATTGTGACCCCTAATGTGATAAAGCAAATCCATGAAGCTCAGAAAGAAGCTCTGGAACCTGACACGTTAATGAGGAGAGAATGAAAGGGCAGGTCACGAATTTAGAAGAGAACACCAATGGTGTCAAAACTAGATTCGGGCGTATATGGATCCCTAGTCGTGGAGGTCTGCGAGAGAAAGTGTTAGATGAAGCTCACAAGACTCACTACTCGTTTCATTTGGGAACCAACAAAATGTACCAAGATCTAAAGAAGCCGGGAATGAAAGTCGACGTAGCAAGGTATGTAGAAAGATGCTTGACCTGTATCTAGGTTAAGGCTGAGTATCAGAAGCCATATGGGAAAATCCAACCCTTGGAAATTCCTAAATGGAAGTGGGAGCATATTACTATGGATTTCATAATGAAGCTACCTGGTACAGCTAAAGGTTATGATGCCATATGGCTCATAGTACACAGACTGACGAAAAGTGCTCGCTTTCTACCTATCCGAGAGACGTATAACTCGGAGTGGCTAGCCAAATTGTTCATCAATGAGATAGTTACCTGTCATGGTATGTCAGTGTCGATTGTCTCTGATAGAGATACATGGTTTACATCTAAATTCTGGAAGAAGATCAATGATGCTATGGGAACCAAACTGTACATCAATACAACATACCACCCACAAACGGATGGCCAATCTGAAAGGACTATACAGACATTAGAAGACATGCTTCGGGCATGTATCATAGACTTTGGTGGGAACTGGGATAGTCACCTAGCATTGGCAGTGTTCACATACAATAACAGCTACCATGCCAGTATTGATATGCCCCCGTATGAGATGCTTTATGGTTGGAAGTGTAGGACCCCTGCCTGTTGGGGAGAGATCAAACAGAAGGAGTTGGGGAGTATTGAGGTTATAGAGACTACCAATGAGAAGCTAGGCAAAATCAAAGCTTACATGAAAACCGCTAAAGATAGGCAGAAGTCCTATGGCGACAAACGCCGATGACCGATTGAGTTTAATGCCGGTGATAAAGTGATTCTAAAGGTTTCACCTTGGAGAGGAATCATTTGATTTAGAAAGAAAGGCAATTTAAGCCCTTGATTTATTAGGCCTTTAAAAATAGTAGCCCGTGTGGGGGAAGTGGCATATATGCTGGAACTACCAGATGAGTAAGTGGAATTCATTCTACCTTCCATGTATCACATCTGCGTAAGTGTTTAGCAGACAAAGACGCTCATGTTCCACTAGAATATGTGGAGATTGATGATAGATTGAACTACGTGAAACAACCCGTAGCTATAATAGACAGGAAGGAGAAACAATTGAGGAATAAAGTAGTTCCACTTGTCCGAGTACAGTGTAAGCATTGAAAGAGGTCGGAATCCACAAGGGAAGAAACCCAAATAAGGGGGATAGACTTGTAACACCCCGAATTTTTAAAGAAAAGTAAAGTTCTCAAGCAAAGAGAGAGTTCTCGCGTGATGAGTAAAGTTTTGGCGTGAAAGTCAGTTCTTGCGCGATTGAAGGTTTTCTTGTGAGAACAACTGCGAGGAGAGAGAGACGCTATAAATCGGCCCATGCACTCGACCTCCTCCACTTCACGCGAAAACTCCTGCTGTTGTGCTTGAGAAGAGAGAAATCGGTGCTAGGTGGTGTCCAAGGTATGTATTCGTCGATATTCAATGTGTTTATGCATGTATGAATTGTATGTGTTGATATTGAGCATGATTATGTAGCTTCTGATCAAAACACTCTTGGCTTAGTGTTGTTCATGGGCAAATATATCATAGGGTGAGTTCTAGACTCCTCTTTTTACGTGTTTTACATGTTTTAGGGCTAATATGTATACCTTAATGAATGTTTTGATAAAGTATAGTAGTCTAGACTATTATAGCACATTATTGGGCATTGAAATGGCTACAGAATCAATAACTTAGGGATGAAGTTTCATACAACAAAAAATTTATCACGCGGAGGGCGAGTTCTTGCGCGAATAGTAGGTTCTGGCGACAAATGGTTATCTTTCAAAAGTTCTCGCACGATTGAGAGAACTTGCCTGGCAAGTTATCGCGCCTTGAAGAGTTCTCACATGAAGGGAAAAGTTCTCGTGCGAGTCATAGTATTCCGATGTTGATGTTCTTACGCGAAACCTTAGATTCTTACGTATATAGATACCCCAATTTAGCGTGCGATACAGATAGTTTAATAAAGAACTTATAGCTAAAGAAATAATGAAGTTATATATAATATTACAATTAAAAGTTAAAGAAAGATAGTAAAGTCACATGTGAAATGTTAAAGAACTTGAATAATAATTCAAGAACAGTTACAGGCTAAAGCACAGCTGCGAAAACGTTAAAGTGCGCTAAAGAAGTCTTGCAAGCACTTCTAATGGAGAATTGTATTCGTTGCATTCTAATAGAAGAGCTACATGTTGGGTGTGCTCATATACTAAAGTAGTTATGCTTGGTGCATTCTCACATAGGAGCTACACTTTGGTTGTGTTCACCTGCTAAAGCTATACTTTGGGTGCTAAATGAGTTATGCTAGGTGCATTCTCACATAGGAGCTACACTTTGGGTGTGCTCATCTACTAAAGGAGTTGAGCTTGATGCATTCTCACATAGTAGCTACACTTTGGGTGTGCTCATCTGCTAAAGGGGTTATGCTTGGTGCATTCTCACATAGGAGCTATACCTTGGGTATGCTCATCTGCTAAAGGAGAATGGCATTTGTTGCGTTCTCACCTGATATAGAAGCTATGCATTTTTGCTAAGCTCAAAGATAATTTAAAAGAATAAAAGCTAAAGTACCGATAAAGTAAAGATAAAGTAACTAATAAAGAAATGATTATGTAAAGCTAAAGTATAGTTAACGAATGAGTATTATAGAAGTTAAAGAAGCGTTACCCTAGCATAAGTATAAAGTTAAAGTATATGTACGGTTATAGTATGTTAAAGTGTATGTTCATGATAAAGTTTTTTTAAAGTAATTCGCTAAAGTAAACCTAGAGCTCACTCAGCGTCGCTGACTTTTGTATGCATATTAGATTGACAGGTATGCTATAGAAATAAGAGGTGAGCTTGACATGGATTGGGAAGCTACCTGGCATTTGGTCAAGACTGGTATCCTGGCATATAATTTTAGATAGATAGCTAAAGTGTAACAGCCCAGCGTAACCGCACCATGATATTGTCCACTTTGGCCGGGATGAACCAACATCGCCTCACGGTTTTGTCTTCACCTGGACCGGGACGTACCACCATCGCCCAGGCAAAACACGTCATAGTGGGGAAGGTCTCAATCTGAGAGATTGGCGGATCTGTTCATCAAAGAGATTGTAGCTCGTCATGGTGTGCCAGTGTCTATCGTGTCGGATCGTGACACCCGGTTCACGTCGAAGTTCTGGAAGAGATTTCATGATGCCATGGGGATGAGGCTACATATTAGCACCGCTTACCATCCTCAAATAGACGGTCAGTCTTGAAGGACGATCCAGACGTTCGAGGATATGCTTCGTGCTTGCGTGATCGATTTTGGGGGAAATTGGGATGATCACTTACCGTTAGCAAAGTTCTTGTACAACAACAGTTATCATGCCAGTATCGGTATGCCGCCATACGAGATGCTGTACGGTAGGAGGTGTAGAACGCTCGTGTGTTGGGGAGACATTGGGCAGAAAGAATTGGGAAGCATCAAAGTGATTGAGGCTACGACTGAGAAGCTGGAAAAGATCAAAGCTTTTATGAAGGCAGCCAAAGATAGGCAAAAGTTGTATGCCGATAAGAGGCGTAGACCCATCAAGTTCAACGTGGGTGATAAAGTCATGTTAAAGGTCTCGCCTTGGAAAGGGATCATCCGATTCCGGAAGAGGGGCAAGTTGAGTCCAAGATACATAGGGCCTTTCCGAATCGTTGCACGAGTAGGAGAGGTGACCTACCGTCTAGAATTGCTCGATGAGTTAAGTGGGATTCACCCGACATTCCATGTATCTCATTAAAGAAAATGCTTAGCCGACAAAGATATGATTGTACCATTGGATGATATTGAAGTGGATGAACGGCTCAATTATATGGAGCAACCAGTGGCAATCATCGACCGAAAGGAGAAGAGGTTGAGAAATAAAGTGGTTCCTCTTGTGCGGGTACAGTGGAAATATCGAAAGGGTTCTGAGTCTAGGTGGGAGACTGAAGAAGAAATGAGGTAGCACTACCCTCAGTTATTTGAAGAATTATAGGTTTCGGGGACGAAACCTCTTTAAGGGGGGTAGACTTGTAACACCCGAATTTTTATAAAGGTCAAAGTTGAAGGGTGAAAAGTGTAAAATAGTACAAAAGTCAAAAGTGGGTGAATAAAGAGCATGGTCGCTCATGCTCTTTCTGCTGCTGCTTTCCGAAGAAGAAAAGGAAGAAAGCTGGATTTTGGTGTTTTCTCTCGGTCGAATTGTGAAGAAGAAGAAGAATCTTCAAGGTTAGTAGGTTTTTGTGATTAATTGGTTCGGTTTCTTTGAGGTTTCAACCTTAGAAACTGATTTCTATGTGTTCTTGGTGTTTGGGTGTTTGTTTTGGCTTGTTCTAGGCGTTTGAACTCTTGTGCACGCAAGTTGGAAGGAGATTCACTTGCTTGCTGCAATAGGTGAGTTCTAGAACCCCGATTCTATGTTTTTAAACTTCTTTGGGGGCTGAAAATGCATTTAAAATATTGTACAACCGTTATGTATGATAACTGTGTATGTATGTGTATGAACTTCTATGTTCTATGAGGTTGTAAGCTTGTTCTAAGAGTTTAGCATGATAGATCTATGTTAAGAATGTATGAAAATAAGGTTTTAGAACTGGTTATAGCATAAGTCTCAATTACAGGTCTGATGGTTCATCCGCATTTACACTGTGATAATTGCCTAAGTGTTTGTTCACCCGCATTTACAGTGTTCACCCGCATTTACAGTTGCTCACCCGCATTTGCCTAAATTCAGCCTAAGTGTCCATCAGGATTTCTTTTTATACATGCGCATTTGCTACAGTGTCCATCAGCATTTCTTTTGTATTTGCGCATTTGCTACAGTGTCCATCAGCATTTCTTTTAAGACAGAATAATTACCAAGTGTTCATCCTTATTTGCAAGTGTTCATCCGCATTTGCAAGTGTTCATCTGCATTTGCAAGTTGTTCACCCGCATTGGTTTTGTTCACCCGCATTTCTTTAAGACTTAAGGAATTTTCTGGAATTTTGGAAGATCAGAATTAGAGTTTGACCATGGTTGACTTGATGCTTGTATCTGATTATTTTATGCACGTTGTGGGGTGTCCTTATGTTCCCTATTATGATATTATAATGTGACTTTATGTTGTTTGCCTATGATCATAAAGTATTATTATTAATCAAGTGAAAGATTAATATTAATGAAAAGTGGAACATAAAGAATGAAAAGACTTGCAAGTAAAAATTTACAGGAGGTGCACGACCATGTTGTTGTTAGCTCAACTGTGTACGGTTTAGCTAACCCAAAGGATGTACACAGGGTCAATCTTTAAGATTAAGGGGACCACTGTTACTGCCCTGGTACTGGTGTCAGCATATGTGCACCACGGATGGAGTCTTTTTATAGACTTCAAGGCCCAGTACCAGGTTTATGCGCATTATATGGGGGGTATAGCACTTTGGTCCATATTGACAGTGAAAGATAATAATAAATAAGTAAGAAAGAGAATTGTGATGATGTAATGGATATGATTTGTATATATGATGTGTGATCACATCCGAAAGAAAGATAAGATATTTTCTTTAAGAAGTATTTTGTATACAAATCTATCAAGATATTTTTATGATTTTAAAACTAGAACTCACTCAGTAAAGTTGACTTTTATGCGTTTTCAGTTGGCAGGTAATTTGTTGAGGATGGCACTCGGGGAGGCTACTCGTCGGGATTTGGCTGACATCCATTCATGATCTATAACATTGTTGTTTTGTAATGCAAATTAAGGCCCTTTTGTAACTATTAGCAAACCTTTATTGCTTAGCAACAGTGTGTATAAATTAATGAATGGCTTTTGATCTTTAAACTCCGCTGCATTATGATAATAAATTATGTAATGTTTTATAAATCGTGCTATGATTGTCCAACTGTGAGGTCTCTGGGTGTAACACCCCGAATTATATTAAAAAGAAAACGAAAAGAAAATAATTCAGAAAGAAAAGTAAATGGGCACAAGATGAGGGGTGTAAGGTGTAAAAGTGCCAAAACTCATTATTTTAATATAAATGAGGGTGTGGCCGCTCCATAAAGCAGTAGATCTGCTTTTTGGCCTCGGCTGAAGAAGAAGAAGAGCAAGAAATCGGGTTTTTGGAGAAGAACAAGGAAGAAGAAGCTGCAAAAAGGTTAGTTCTCGGGTTTATGTTCGGTTTTAGCTTAGTTTGCAGCTTGTAACCGAAGCTCTCGATGTTTTAGAAGGTTGTTCTCGGGATTTTGAAGCTGAAGTCGCAGGTGGAGGTGTTTAGTTTGAAGAGCTGCTTCAGGTGAGTTTCTAGAACCCCTCTTTTACAGATTTTAAAGTGTTTTGGGGCTATTATGCATACCGGGAAAAAGGTTTTTAAAGATAACCGTATGTTTTAGCTTTTTGTTCGATGTATGTGCTGTGGTTGTGTATTCTAGGCTTGTTATGGGTTAGTATTGTGCTTGGCTAGAACCCCTCTTTTACAGATTTTAAAGTGTTTTGGGGCTATTATGCATACCGGGAAAAAGGTTTTTAAAGATAACCGTATGTTTCAGCTTTTTGTTCGATGTATGTGTTGTGGTTGTGTATTCTAGGCTTGTTATGGGTTAGTATTGTGCTTGGCAGGTTTTAGATGCCCTTAGTATGTTAGATCTGTGTTTGGATGGTGTTAGAATGGTGTTCGGGTGAATTTGGCAGTGTTAGACATATTTCAGAATGTCCTCATGTGCCCAAGTGTTATGTACCTAGGTGTTCTCATGCGCCCAAGGGTGATGCGCCCGAACAGGGCTGATGAACCCAGGTCATGCGCCTGAATAGTGGCAGTCCGCCCAGAAAGTACTAAAGTTTGCTAAGTGTGGGTCATGCGCCTGCATAGTGCCCATGGGCCCAGAATTGTTTCTGTGGCTAAGTGTTGGGACGCCCGAACAGGGTTCATGCGCCCGAATAGTGCTGATGCGCCCAAGAAGTTTTATACTTAGAATTTTCTGCTGATGCGCCTAAGATGTCCCTTGCGCCTGATTTTAGACTGAGGTTTTTCTAAGGGGTTTTAAGAGGTGATGTTTGTGGATAGGTTCTGTTATTAATGTGTTGGCTTGTGTTTGATGTGTGCATGATGGTGTGATGATGTTTATGATGTATGGGTGTGTGTGTTATCTTTCTTCGTTTAACGGTTTTCAAACGTATGTATTATGTTATATTATACGTTATGTATGATGCATGACTTTACGTGGTTTGATGTATTTTTGAATGAACGTAAATTATTATGTAACGAAGTGAAAGATAACAATAATGAAAAGTGGAACGTAATAATAGTCTTGCAAGCAAGACTGAGGTGAGTGAATGTGTGTCACAAAAGACTCGTAGGCCATGGTTGGGGTGAGTGACTGTGTTGTCACAACAGACTTGTATGCCAGGCTGAGGTGAGTGACTGTGTGTCACAACAGACTCGTAAGGGGTGTAATCCAAGAGATTGACCCGAGTGAAGTCCTTATGGCTCGAAGGGAGTCTTTGTGACTCGAAGGGAGTCCTTGTGGCTCGAAGGGAGTCCTTTTGGCTTGAAGGGAGTCTTTGTGACTCGAAGGGAGTCCTTGTGGCTTGAAGGGAGTCTTGGTGACATGAAGGGAGTCCTTGTGGCTCGAAGGGAGTCTTTGTGATTCGAAGGGAGTCTTTGTGACTCGAAGGGAGTCCTTGTGGCTCGAAGGGAGTCTTTGTGGCTCGAAGGGAGTCTTGGTGGCTCAAAAGGAGTCTTTGTGGCTAGAAGGGAGTCTTTGTGACTCGAAGGGAGTCCTTGTGGCTCGAAGGGAGTCTTTGTGGCTCGAAGGGAGTCTTTGTGGCTCGAAGGGAGTCTTTGTGACTCGAAGGGAGTCCTTGTGGGTCGAAGGGAGTCTTTGTGGCTCGAAAGGAGTCTTTGTGGCTCGATGGGAGTCTTTGTGACTCGAAGGGAGTCTTTGTGACTTGAAGGGAGTCTTTGTGACTCGAAGGGGATCCTTGTCGCGTACCCCGGTACTGTCGGTCTTCGGACATGAGTCGGGGGTATTGCATGAGACAGGATCCAGATTGAAGTGAAAGATAATGATGAATGTACGAAATGTACGAATTGAACGATGATAAAGATAATAATAATATTATCAATGTGTATGTATGATGAGTGATCGAATACGTTTACAAAGGATATGTTTTAACGAAAGTAAAGTATTTTATTTATAAAACTAGAACTCACTCAGCGTCGCTAACTTTTTGTATGCATAATAGTTGGCAGGTATTTTGTTGATGCTGAGGAATTGCAGGCATGGATGCATACGCTACTTGGGACGTTTTGAGACTGGCATCCACATTTTGGACATGTTATTGTATTTTGATATGTAAATGAATTATGTAATGAGATAACATGTTCTAATTATAAATGATAGTTATTAATTTCTGCTACAAAGAAATGAGTATTTTAAACAATTTATGTGATGACGGTCCAGCTGTAAGCGTCCCGGGGAACGGGACCTTACAAGCTGGTATCAGAGCTAAAGTTTAAGAGAATTGGGTAAATATTTTCAAAAGAACCTAATCTTAAACTGAGAATGGGATGAAAGGAAAGGGATGCCAGTCCTAGTATCTACATGCCTGCAGGTAAAAGTTTTATGTAAAAGGTTTTATGTAACTTAATGTTAACCGGTATTATGTGCGCATGTTATGTGGCTTGTGTACTTCTGTGCTGATTTAGATACTGATGTAGTCAGGATAGGAAATGCTTAGGAAATGAAGAGTAAAGTAAGTGGCTAAACACAACTAGCCACTATGATTAGGGACTTACTATACTTGACATAACTCGAGCTATTACATTGATAGATCGTGTTGGTGTTTAAATCTTGTAGTGTTTAGATGGCTGGTGGTAGGTCTTCTGAGGCTTCGCGAGGTGGAGGTCATGGTGGACGTGGGGTTAGACCGCGTGTCATGAGGAGCAGAGCTAAGACTGCTGAGACGGCTCCTGATGAGCAAGCGCTTCATCACCAGGACGGTGAGGACGGGAGTGCTAATCTGAGAGCCTCAATGAAGGAGGCAGTGGCAGAGGAAGTCCAACAGGTCATGCAGACGATTATGCCGACTGTAGTGACCGATGTCATTAGAGATATGAAGGAGGATGAGAAGAAGGAGAGTGAGAGAAGGAGAACCACACGACGCAGAGGTGATGCTGGAAGTTCTAGGGGTATGGAGGAACCCGATGCTGACATGGTTGTCTCTAGTGACGATGAGGAGGATGAGGAAGTTGTGCAGGAGACTGGGAAGGGATGCAGCTATGGAGCATTCCAAAGGTGTAGGCCTCCTGTGTTTGATGGAAATGGGAGTGCAGCGGCTGCACAACGTTGGGTGAGAGAGATGGAAGCGGTACTTGATATCAGCAAGTGCTGCGAGGATCAGAAGGTGAAGTTTGCTACCCACTCATTTGTGGATTTAGCCTTGTGCTGGTGGGACAACATTGTCCAGGCTGAGGGCACCAGAGCAATCGATGAGGATGTGATCGTGTCACTTAAGAATACCGAGATGGACGAAAGATTCAACTGCGTGGAGCAACTAGTGGACATTCATGGTAGAAGGAAAAGAAGGGCTAAGGAGAATGGTGGTTCCACCTATGCGAGTACAGTGGATCCTAGAAGGGGACTAAGCCTACGTGTAAGATCAAGGAAGAGGTGAGACAGCGTTACCCGTAATTGTTCGAGAAGCGACAGGTTTCGGGGACGAAACCTATATAAGGGGGGTGGACTTGTAACACCCCGAATTTTATTAAAAAGAAAACGAAAAGAAAAGAATTCAAAAAGAAAAGTAAATGGGCACAAGATGAGGGGTGTATGGTGTAAAAGTGCCAAAACTCATTATTTTAATATAAATAAGGGTATGGCCGCCCCATAAAGCAGCAGATCTGCTTTTTGGCCTCGGTTGAAGAACAAGAAGAGCAAGAAATCGGGTTTTTAGAGAAGAAGAAGCTGCAAAAAGGTTAGTTCTCGGGTTTATGTTCGGTTTTAGCTTAGTTTGCAGCTTGTAACCGAAGCTCTCGATGTTTTAGAAGGTTGTTTTTGGGATTTTGAAGCTGAAGTCGCAGGTGGAGGTGTTTAGTTTGAACAGCTGCTTCAAGTGAGTTTCTAGAACCCCTCTTTTACAGATTTTAAAGTGTTTTGGGGCTATTATGCATACCGGGAAAAAGGTTTTTAAAGATAACCGAATGTTTCAGCTTTTTGTTCGATGTATGTGCTGTGGTTGTGTGTTCTAGGCTTGTTATGGGTTAGTATTGTGCTTGGCAGGTTTTAGATGCCCTTAGTATGTTAGATCTGTGTTTGGATGGTGTTAGAATGGTGTTCGGGTGAATTTGGCAGTGTTAGACATATTTCAGAATGTCCTCATGTGCCCAAGCATTATGTGCCTAAGTGTTTTCATGCGCCCAAGGGTGATGCGCACGAACAGGGCTGATGTGCCCAGGTCATGCGCCTGAATAGTGGCCGTGCGCCCAGAAAGTATAAAAATTTGCTAAGTGTGGGTCATGCGCCTGCATAGTTCCCATAAGCCCAGAATTGTTTCTGTGGCAAAGTGTTGGGACACCCGAACAGGGTTCATGCGCCCGAACAGGGTTCATGCGCCCGAATAGTGCTGATGCGCCCAAGAAGTTTTATACTTAGAATTTTCTACTGATGCGCCTATGATGTCCCATGCGCCTGAGTTTAGACTGAGGTTTTTTTAAGGGGTTTTAAGAGGTGATGTTCGTGGATAGGTTATGTTATTGATGTGTTGGCTTGTGTTTGATGTGTGCATGATGGTGTGATGATGTTTATGATGAATGGGTGTATGTGTTATCTTTCTTCGTATAACGGTTTTCAAAAGTATGTATTATATTATATTATACGTTATGTAAGATGCATGACTTTATGTGGTGTGATGTATGGCTATGAATGAACGTAAAGTATTATGTAACGAAGTGAAAGATAACAATAATGAAAAGTGGAACGTAATAATAGTCTTGCAAGCAAGACTGAGGTGAGTGACTGTGTGTCACAAAAGACTCGTAGGCAATGGTTGGGGTGAGTGACTGTGTTGTCACAACAGACTTGTATGCCAGGCTGAGGTGAGTGGTTGTGTGTCACAACAGACTCGTAAGGGGTTTAATCCAAGAGATTGACCCGAGTGAAGTCCTTGTGACTCGAAGGGAGTCTTTGTGACTCGAAGGGAGTCCTTGTGGCTCGAAGGGAGTCTTTGTGGCTCGAAGGGAGTCTTTGTGGCTCTAAGGGAGTCTTTGTGACTCGAAGGGAGTCCTTGTGGCTCGAAGGGTGTCTTTGTGGCTCTATGGGAGTCTTTATGGCTTGAAGGGAGTCTTTGTGACTTGAAGGGAGTCAAAACCGTGAGGCGATGGTGGTTCGTCCCGGCCAAAGCGGACGATATCATGGTGCGGTTACGCTGGGCTGTTACATAAAGTGATCTTTTGAAGTAAATGTTTAATGATGGAAATTTTGTATATTCCGCTGCTTATATTAGTGAAATTTGATGTTCGAGAACTTGTGCTTCTGATGTCCAAATCCAACTGTGAGGTTTCCTAGAGTAGTGCCTTACAAATTGGGCAAACATATATGATTTCTTGATCTGCTTTCTCTTAATAGTACCAGTGTAACCAATCTGCCTGAATACATACAGAACATAATTTTCATCAAATTCAACTGGTCCTTCTGAGTCTTCATCTCCAAGTTGTAGAACCCTTTTAATGACTTCTTCTGATATGATAATTTGATGATCATGCACAGTAGATACAATCACTTGTTGATCATTCATTTGCTCCAGATGAGCATGAGTCCAAAATTGGACAATATGATCTTCATAGATCTCTAGCCTTGTTGTCGTAGCATGAACAAGCCTTGTCTATCTAATACCTGGTATGATGTCTTGATAATTTTTAGCCTTTGGTGCAACTAGGTTTAGAAAAGCATAGAGATTATAATCTCTGATAAACACTTAGTTTGCCATATCTGCAATGAAGAAGAATGTGTTAGTAACTTGTATGATAATGATGTATGATGTTTAATGTGATGAAATGTTGATCAAGTGTTCATAGGATAGTTGTCATTGTTATTTAATGATGAAATATGTATGTTGAACACAATGAGTTTGTCAAAGTGCATGTTTGTTTAAAATCACCCATTGGATTAGTTTGACTTTTAAAAGGTCAATTTCCGTCTATTTTAATCCTGTAAATCTTGTTGATTTCAAGTTATTTTGATCCAAATTGTTTGACGACATGTTTGTTTCATTACATTGAGTTGTATCTTTCATATCATGTTCTTATTTTGTTTCATAACAACATCAACTATGAATTTTAGTTTGGCTTTTAAAGTCAAAACCTAACATTCAATGCACATTGAATGCATAAGCATTTAATGTTTTAATGGTCAATGTTATGCCAAATTAACAGAACTTATGTGTTTGTAACTGACTTTTGAATATATTTACAAAGTTATAACATATTTCAAGTCATTGTAAATATTTTCAAAGATCAAAATTCAATTTTTGTAGATTTTGGCATGAACACCATGACTGTTCATAAACCCGATGAACACTTAATCAAATTTCTTCACAATAACAGTCCTAATATATGCGACTAGGGTTATCTAACATATATTCAACATTTGATTTCATTTAAAACATCAAATGATTCATGTTTGTTGTAAGTTCATTGTTCGACTTAGGTTTTGACAATGTCATAATCATAAACGAAGAACTGAATGTTTTATTGATTGTTTGAAGATTTGAATCATGTTAATATACCTATTTGATTGACAATCAGTAGTGAAATCAAAAAGATATTTGGGTTTTGATTTCTCAAGGGTTTAAGGGCATAGTGCACTATTGAACGTTTTAGAAATTTGATTTTGCCTCTCTCACACTCATTATGAATGAAAAATTGACAAGTGTTGGACTATATATACAACAGACAAAATGATCATCCGCTGTAAGTACAGTGTGACTGTACACTGCGTGAATAGTTGAACTTAAAGTTTAATTCTAAGTCATGCGTTGTGGGTTACACATTAGCTGTGGGTACAGTGCGTCCGCTGTACACTTTTAAAGTTGTACGTTGTGGACCCTTGATTGTTTCTGTATTCATAGTGGATGTCCATTTGGTCATGCGCTATATGTTTGAACACTATTTACAAAGTGGATGAACATATTGTTCATGCGCTGTGCACACTTGAATGATTGTTTGGTTCTTCACAGCGGATGACCCATTGGTCATACATTGTGTTCACATTGTTTGTTTGAGATATTCATACCGGATGACTTATTTCATACGCTGTGAATGTTAAATGATAGTGTACAATGTATGCTTACCTGTGTACATACGCTGTGTACACTTGTACTGTTTCAACAACGTATGACTAAAGTTAGTCATACGTTGTCGAGTGTCACTGTATTCACAGCGGATGCCTTACTTACATCATCCGCTGTGAACACTTGTATGTTCAATGAAGCATAGCAGATGCATGTTTGTTTGTCCATATTGTTTGATCATATGTCACACCCTCAATTTCCACAAACGGGGTTTTACCATTAGGTGGGTGACATACTAGGATCTCAGCCGATAGTTACACCAAACGACACAATAATCACAAAACATAGTTGTTCAATTTTATTAGAAAATCCCAAAAGCATAATTAATAACAAATTCAGAAAAAGAAACATTTACGGAAGCGTAAACATTCACAATTCAAATAGCGCAAAACATGCGCAAACCTAAGAAATATAATTTGCAGAAACATTGTTTAATCGTTAAAAGAAATTAGAATGTATGCAAGAATGATATGCTCCTAGCCGTGCACACCTTAAGGAACCTGAAAGAAACATGCAAAAGTGTCAACACAGGGTTGGCAAATTCACAGATTTTGATAAATAGTAATATAATCAAAAGCAGATCCAGTAAACGAAGTAATATCAGTAGATAGCTAGTCTATATAACAAGTTACATCGTGTATGAAGTTCGCAACCGAAGCTGACAATTATAAGTATGCCTCGGCTGTGGTTACCAGACCACAACAACATTAATTAGGTCAATTAAAAACCCGTTTGACATGTAGTCGTGCTAGTGCGACTAGCCCGGGTGGGGTTTGTAAAACCCAGTAGATCTACTCTGAATTACCTCGCTAAAGTACATAAACTAAGGGTTTAAAAGTGAGGACTTAAAATGGTACAACACTAGTAAGCATGTGATAATTACAATAATACTAATCTAATGAAATAATATTTAAAAAGAACATGTTTATTTTCCCCAAAAAGAATATATGTAAACTGGTGCCGTAAATCACCTTGAATGCACAACAATCAGTAAATGCAAGCACAAAAGATTAGATTTCCGAATAACCTGAATTTCATGTTTAATATTTAATTAATATTCAATATTAGCAATAGAATCAAACAGTTTCGCGTTTGCAGCTCTGTTACGATGCAGACTATCAATTTGTTTTCCATCACAAGCAAGTACGCTCAAACCCAATGTTACCTTTAACGCATAAAGCCCAATTATTCTCGCCTATACTAGATCATGTGTAAAGGTACTCTTTATACATTTTAATTATATGACTATTGGAATAAAACCCATACGTTTCACAATAGGTGACCAACACACCACAAACACGTAATGACCCAATGTAACACACTTACATACACTGTATAAATATATATTACTCACACACACACAATAGGTTTATAATATATGCCACACATATTTTACATAATATATATACTACACACACCCACGCACACCTTGTAATCATGCATACACTTTAGCAATCACATGCACCCAAACATACATGAAGAACACACACACGCATGTTTGCACTCTCGGCCAATGTAACACCCAAAAAATTTAAAGAAAACAAAATTAAAGAAGAAAAGATAAATAGTCCAAAAGCAAGGGGTTAAAAGTTTGCAAGAGTCAAAGTTTCCCATAATGGGTGTCAAAAGGTGGTAAGGCCGCCCATAACCCTCTCTCTCATGCATAATTCGGCTAAAACTTGGAAAAGAAAACTCCATCGGGTTTTAGAGAGAGAAAGCTCAAGTTCTTCGAAAATGTGAGATTTCTAGAAGTTTTCTTCTCGATTTTCTGCTGGGTTCGAGCTTATGAAACTATTTTTATGTGTTTTCATGTGTTGGTTGTTTCTTTTATGTGTTTAGGTGCTAGTTATACATGTTAGCTCTCGGGTTTGTGGTGTTTCACTCGAAAGCTGCTAAGAGGTTTGTTTTAGATCCCCTTTTTTACTTGTTTTATATATGTTTGGGGCTGATGTGCATATTACTAGTGTTTTTAATAAACAAAACCATTATTTTGTTTCATAAAAAACGACTGTCCATAAAAGATGCTGCTTCAAGTGTATTATATGTTTATGTGTGATGTTTCTTATGTTTTGAATATGTAAGTTGTTAGATCTAAGCTAAGTAGATGATTAACAATGGCATTTGGGAACTAGAAATCATGTAAGTTAAGCTCTAAGTAAATTAGTTGTCTGCTGTGGATGTTGGTCATCCGCTGTGGACACTTTGACATGAATAAGTTGTCCGCTGTGGATGTTGGTAATTCGCTGTGGGCACTATAGTATGACTGTGTGTCCGCTGTGGATGTTAGTTATCCGCTGTGGACACTGTCCGCTAAGAAAACTTAGAAAGATTTGTCGTCCGCTGTGGACATTATTCATCCGCTGTACACTTTTTGTTATCCGCTGTGGATGTTATTCATCCGCAATTGACTATGGCCATCCACATTGGACTATGTTCATTCGTTGTGAACACACTTAGTGTTTTACTCATTCGCTGTGGACCTTAGCTGTCCGTTGTAGACTTAGGCTGTCCGCTGTGGATACTTAGTACTTTAAGCCATTCGTTGTATATGCTACTCATGCGCTATGAACACTTAGGATTTTCTAAAATTTTCGGAATAGAGTTTAAGTGTTAAAAACTTATGTTTAATGGGAGTTTATGCTTGTTCTATGTTTCTAAGGTTTTATTTACCTTCATTGGGCTGCTTACTATGAATAATTATTACTGTTTCATGATATGTAAATTTAAGGTAATGGAAATTATAAAAGTATTATTCATACTAATTGGACACAAAGGAATAAAAGAATGACAGTGAAACTTAATGAATGTTACCCAAGGCCCTTATGATGAATGAAAAGCCTTGCAAGCACAATGAATGGAGGTGCACAACCATGTTGTTGTTAGCTCAACTGATGTGCGACTGTTTCAGCCCAAGAAAGGCACATCTGGGATCTAATCCTTGTGATTGGGCAATAGATAAATGGGATTCAAGTTCATGAGCAGGCTTCGTGCCTAGCAGTGTGGATCAATTGTCGTGAGTTAGCTACCACTTATTAATGTGTGTCACACCCTCAATTTCCACCAACAGGGTATTACCGTTAGGCTTGTGACATACCAGGATCTCAACCACTACTTACACCAAACGACACAGAAATTACAAAATATAATTGTTCGTTAACATTTGAAATTCCCAAAAACAGAGTTAATAATGAAAACACAAGAATAATTACGGAAGCATAATCAATCTTAGTTTAAAATGGAACAAACACGCGCAAACCAATTAAATAATGTTCATAGAAATTTTAAATGTTCATTTGACCCATGTGATGATAAACGCATGAATGAGATGTTCCTAATCATGCGTATCTTGTGAACCTGAAAGAAACATGCTAAAGTGTCAACACAAGGTTGGTGAGTTCATAGGTTTAGATAAACAGAACATAATAGTAGACGATACAGTAAACAAAGTAATATCAGTAGATAGCTAGTCTACTTAACAAGTTACATAGTGTATGAAGTTCGCAACCGAAGCTGAAAATTTAATGAAGGCCTCGGCTGTGGCTACCAAACCACGGCAACAGAAGTTAGCTCAATTAAACACCCGTTCGACATGCAGTCGTGCTAGCATGACTAGCACGGGTGGGGTTTGTCAAACCCAGTAGATCTACTCAGAATTACCTCGCTAAAGAACATACATTAATGGTTCGAAATGTGAGGACTTAAATTGGTACAACACTAGTATCATGCGATAATTACAGTAATACTGATCAAATGAAAATACTTTTTGAATACATGTTTCTTTCCCCCAACAAAAATAGGTAAAGTGGGACTGAGAACTCACCTTGATTAGCACAGCAATTAAATAATGTAGAGAACAAAGTTTGGGTTTCCGATCAACCAGAATTTCAATTTAATATAAAATTAACATTAATTAATTAATAGCAATGCAAAAATTGTTCGGTTTCACGTTCTTGGTTCGGTTATGATACCAACTATCGATTTTTCCCCATTCACATGCAAGCACACTCAAACACTAAATCACCTCAAATGTATACAAAAGTAAATTATACATTCATAAAAAAATGCAGAATGTGCACACATGCAAAACACCCACATTCCATGCATACCCCACCTTAACCAAGCACTACACCTTCACCAAGACCACACAATAAACACACATGTATACATGACAGATCACCCACACCATAACCCCATACAAAACACACACACTGTAAACACACACACACACCCATCGTAGAATCACACACCCACATACATCCACTTTCACAACACATGGCTATCATCCATGCGCCTACTATCCTCCATGCGCCTACATACATACACACACAAGAACACATACATCCACTTTCACAACACATGGCTATCATCCATGCGCCTACATACATACACACAAAAGCGCACACAAAACACACACACACACTCGGCACCCCACACTGATACAAACACATGACATCACAAATACATACGGCAGAACACAAAATACATACATCTACGCCCAATATACAAGTACATCCAATGCGCATGAAGGTGCATACACGACACACACAACAATATACGCATACACTAGGCAGAAAAGAAACACACACGCAATACACCCAAAACTACAACGAATCAAGCATACATCGCAGAACACACCCACATCGATACATCACATGGCAGCAGCATATATACACACCTATACACATAAACCATGAACACATTCGGTAAGCATGCAGAAAAAATCACACCACGAACATCAAACCGGAACCCAATCGAAGCCCACCGTCAAAAAAATAGCAACCGAACCGAAACCGAAACCCACCGCTCTGGGTAACGAGGAGAAACCGTACCGTAAAGAACATGAGTAATGAAAGAAAAGAATCGTATCGTGCGTGCCTGTCACGATCGACTTCCACTGCTGCCAGTGGTGGTTTGCAACGAAGAAGTTATCGGTTAAAGGTGGTGCGTTGTCGAATGCTAGTGGTTGTGAGAGAGCTTGCCGAAGGAGGTGTCGCGCGAACGAGGGACTGCCGGAGGGAGGGGTTGTGGCCGGAATGGGGTTGAAGAAGAAGAGAGGATCCGCAAGGGTGTCTAGGGTTGATGGCAGGAAGGATGTCAATGGGGGTTCATGCGATTAAGGATTTTTAAATAGTAACGGAATTTGCGTGTTTGGTCCCTCAATTTTGAATACTTTTAATTTTTGCTAGCTTAATAATTTTTGTTAGTTTAAGGCTGTATTAGGGTTAAGTAATAATAATAAGAATCACTTTAATTAACTAAAAGAAGGTAGATAATTATAAAATATAGGGGAAGGGTTAGATAACAGAAACAGTATTAACCTGAAAATATGAGGTGTCACAATGTGTACCGACAGGGGTTCGGCATCTGTTGCCAACCAACAATGTAGGCTTCTGATTTGTGCGATCCTAGTTAATGAAAGTAAAAGATACTGAAAGAAGGAAAGATAAAGAATCTCTTAATGATGGATTATGTATGATGATGAATGATCACCATGTGAAGTTTACCAAAGTATATTTTGTATATTATTAAACTAGGACTCACTCAGCAACGCTGACTTTTTATATGCATATCAGTTGACAGGTAAGGTTATTGCTGAGGATGGCACGGGGCTGAAGCTACTTGGTGAATAGAGACTGGCATCCATTTATGCAATTATGATATTTTTGTCTTGTAATGCAACTAAATATTCTTTTGTAACTCTAAACAACGATGTATTATTTGGCAAAAGTAATCATTAATGCAAGAAATGGTTTTTGGTTAAATCATTCCGCTGCGATTGTTTTCTTATAATAATATGATTTAAGGTGTTTTTAATAATAAATGGTGCTATGAATGACCAACTGTGGTGTCTCCAGGGACGGGACCTTACAGCCAACACACCAGCCCTGACTACGAGCACCCAAACGGCACCACGAAGCCCTAGTGCACCCACCATAGCACACCCTGCAACACACAATGTAACACACGCAATAACACACACCTGCAAATTAATCCTTAACCGCACCCTTACCGGAACACCCCAGCAGAGAAAACAACCCGAGCGCGGTTCATCTATACCCTCCCTCGACCCACACAACACCGCAACACATCAAGATCAACCCACAGCAACCAACCAAGCACTTATAAACATCACCCATAAAAGTAACGAAACCAAGCACAATCCGTAAAGTGAAACCGAGTTAACAATTGATATTAATGATGAATAAAGGGGATGGGATACCTACCGTTTGAAACAAGCTATCTGTTAGAGCTCTTAAAAGATTAACATTTTGTGTTTTGCATTTTGTCATAGTATAGGGACTTATTTTGTAAATATATGTTACTTATTTTTCTTTGATAGTATAAATAGGATAGTTTATGTATTGAGTAGGGGACAACCACGAGAACCAACAAAAAACAGAAGAGAATGAAACAGTTAGAACAGATTGAACAACTGTAACTCACTCTTACACTTTGTATCCTAAGCATTTGCTATCAATGAAATCTATGAATTTTTGAAGTAATTGCTTGTGTTTGTTTACTTAGTGTTTAAACTGAACATTGCATTATGATATCATCACAGATCGATCCATTTTGAACCTATCAAATGGTATCAGAGCTTTCAGTTCAGTGACCAGAGCTTATCGGCATTATTGAGCTCTTTGAATCACTTAAAATCTATGTTGATTGCAATTTGATCGATTAATTATTGTTTTTAGTTATGTTTCATCCATAGGAACATGATTTGAATCACAATTTGGTGTTTAATTCCTTCAGATATGAGTATTGATCAGATTTGTGTGCAAAAAGTTGTTCTTTATTTTTGGACTGTAATTCAATCAGAAAACAGATTTGTTGTTATTGTTTGATCAAAATGTTGATTGAAGATTGTTAATCGATCTATTTACTACCTAATTGGATGTTTTTAGATCAATTGAACAAGTTTTGAAGAATTTCATAAGATCTGAATTTGTTGAAGATGATGAATTAGGCGCCTGAGTTGTGAAAAACTGCTGACATTTGCTAAGTGTTCAGACGTTTTCCATCTGTTTAGGCGTTTTAGCACTGTTAAGGCATTTTCAGAACAGGTGTTTTTCAACTACTGGGACGTATTGAGACTGTTTGGTTGCATTTATACTTTTTTGAAACTTAGCAATTCTAAACGTTTGAGAACTGTTTGGGCTTTTTTACCTCAGGCATTTCTACACTGTCTGGGCGTTTGAGAACTGTTCGGACGCTTCATCAGCCAGATGTTTCTTAATTCATCTAAGGCATTCCCTTAGATGTTTCTTGTTCAAAGTCAGGTGTTTCAGAAGTTTTAGGCGCATCAGTAATTTAGAATTATCAGTATACACTTAGAAATTTTTCAAAAACTAAAATCCAAAAATATTTTCATTTCATAGTTTTGTTAAAATTTAAAAACAACAAAAACAAGTCATTTTCATTAATTCAAAAATACAAAATGGTTAAGTCTAAAGATTCTAAGAATAGGGTTCCCAAGCTTAAAAATACAGCTGATTTCAAAAATTGGTCTTTAAGATTGAAGCATCATCTAAACTTCATTGACACTGATTTGTGGAAGTCAATAGAGAAAGGACAACATATCCCAATTACATCCGATGGTCCTGACAGAGGATTTGTTTATACAAAAGACTCTCCAGAACCGTATCCTGAGGATGGTCTACAAGGTGATGATTAAAGGAAGGTTAAAAATGACATCAAAGCTTATTCATTGATATGCAAGGGGTTAGCATTGGAAGTCTTGACTAGACATGAAGGTTATCAAACAGGTTACACCATGTATAGAGCTTTGAAGATTATTTGTGAAGGTGGTAAAGAGATACAAGATCTCAAAAAGAAGAGACAATTGGAGTTATTTGAGCATCTTTCTGGTGAAACAATCAATCAAATGATGAACAGATTCGTGCAATTAACTACTGAAATGTCAACTGCTGGTATCAAAAATGATATGAAAGATCTAAATTACAGACTTCTAAATGCTCTTCCATCTTCATGGAAACAGACAGTCACTCTGTTGAAGCATACAGAAAAGTTTTCGATGGATATGGATCTTTTGATTGCCAAAATTGAATTAGTTGAAATTGATGAGAGCTCCAGAAACAATGATAGAGTTGCATCAATGTCTCGGTATAAGTATGTTGCTTATCCAGCTAACACATTGGAGAATTCTTTTATGGAAAATGATGAGAATTCTCCATAAGACGAGGGTGATTTGTTTGTTGGAGCTAGTTTCTTCACAGATTCTTCTTACACAAATGCTCTTGTTTATACAACTCAACCTCAGTCTCCTCCTAAAACTCAAACTCTTAAACCTCAAACTGAGACTTTATCTTCTAACTCTGTTAAAACCAACAAAGTTAAAGATGTTATTAATATCCTTTTACAGGATGATGAGTCAAAATCTACTTTTACTTAGCAATTCTAGACATTTGAAAATTGTTTGGGCGTTTCTACACTGTTTGGGCGTTTGAGGACTGATTGGACGCTTCATCAGTCAGGCATTTCTGAATTCATCTAAGGCATTCCCTTAAACGTTTCTTGTTCAAAGTCAGGTGTTTCAGAAATTTCAGGCGCATCAGTAATTCAGAATTATCAGTAAACACTTAGAAATTTTTCAAAAACTAAAATCCAAAAATATTTTCATTTCATAGTTTATTTTTAAAATTTAAAAACAACAAAAACAAGTCATTTTCATTAATTCAAAAATACAATATGGTTATGTCTTAAGATTCTGAGAACAGGGTTCCCAAGCTCAAAAATAGAGCTGCTTTCAAAAATTAGTCTTTAAAATATGTGATATGTACAATCATAAGACTGATGAATGTTTCTTTAACAGGTACTGTCATATTTGTGATATGAAAAACCATTCAACAGCTGATTGTTATTTCAACAAGTATTGTACCATTTATGATGAAAGAAATCACAAAACTAAGAATTGCTACTTCCGAAGAACTCGCCAAGGAATGGATATGTCAATCCACAATTTCAAAGAAATCAAAGTATTGGTTTTCAAAGATTGACAAAACAACCTTTCTTAGGCTTGAGATCTTTTTGAAGGATTGATTCTGATTATGATGATTCTTATGCTGTGAAAACAAAGCATTATAATCAAGGAAAATTCATTCAACAATCTGTGAGAATGAACAATGGAAAGATTGGTAATCAAAATTTTTCTAAAAATATTTCTTCTGATGGTTTGAATTACCTTGATGATGATCTTGAAAAATGTTACCATGCTTTACTGACTATGCAAATCAAAGATATTCAAAATTTTGTTAGAAACGGAATTGGTAAATTTAAACAGCAAAAGAAGCCTGATTTGCATAATCTTCATTTTAAACAGTTTACCATTGTTGATAAATTTGGCAAGCCCAAGACCATATCGACTTCGGTTGATAACTCAACTTAAATCTCTTTGAAATGCAGGTACGCCCAAGAAGACCTATTAACATGTGGTATGTTGATAGTGGGTGTAGCCGGCATATGACAGGCAACCATGCCTTGCTTCAAGATTTTAAGTTAAAAGATGGTACTCATGTTGCATTCGGAGGTGATGCAGGTAGTAAAATAACAGGTGAAGGAACAGTGTCCAACGGGATTATTAGCTTTGATAAAGTCAACTATTGTTCGAAGTTGAACTTAATCTTTTAAGTGTTTCTCAAATTTGTGACAAATCTTACTCTGTTCTATTTGATGATTCTTTTTGTTATATTTTGAAGCCAGGTTATTAGATAAGCAAAGAATGGGTAGTTGTTAAAGCTGTACGAGATCGATATGTATGCAAGTTAGATATGTCTCAAGTAGATCCATCTACAGAAACAACATGCCTAATTGCTCAAGAATCAAATGTCGAAAGCCAGTTATGGCATAAATGTCTTGGGCATTCCAATTTCAAGAACATGAACATGCTTGTAGCAGGAAATCATGTAGTAGGTCTTCCAACAAAGAAGTTCTCTACAACAGATCACTGCTCAGCATGTTTAAAAGGAAAGCAACATAGAGCGTCTTATAAGCCTAAGCTAATAAACTCAAATTCCAAGCCTCTCCAGATGTTTCATATGGACCTATTCGAACCAATAAATGTGCAGAGTATTGGAAAGAAATATTATTGTTTAGTTATCATTGATGACTTTAAAAGATTTTCATGGGTTTTCTTTTTGCATGCTAAATCAAAAAATGTTGAATTATTAAAAGCATTCATCATTAAAGTAGAAAATCAATTAGAACAAAAGGTGAAAATTATCAAAAGTGATAATGAAACTGAATTTAAAAAAGCTAATATTGACATGTTTTGTGCAGAAAAAGGAATTGCTCATCAGTTCAGTGCTCCTAGAATTCCATAACAAAATGAAGTTACTGAAAGGAAAAACAAAACTTTGATTGAGGCCACACGTTCCATGTTATCAGATGCAAAGATTCCAATTACTTTCTGGGATGAAGCCATATCCACTACATGTTTTTTACAGAATCGTACATTGCTTGTGAAAGATAAACAGAAAACTCCTTATGAGTTGATGTTTGGCAGGAAACCTAATATAAACTTTTGGTTGTCTTGTTTTGTCTGTTGAGGTTAAACCTTGACCTCAGTTCAGGTGTAGCTTGACTTGGTGGAGAATGCAAGTCTTTAAGCTCACCCCTCTTGATCTTCTGCTTGATCACCCTGATATGCTCATTCATTATGGATAGAGAAATGGGACCAAGCCTCCTTCCAAAGAACCCATACGAATCGTACATTGCTTGTGAAAGATAAACAGAAAACTCCTTATGAGTTGATGTTTGGCAGGAAACCTAATATAAACTTTTGGTTGTCTAGTTTTGTCTGTTGAGGTTAAACCTTGACCTCAGTTCAGGTGTAGCTTGACTTGGTGGAGAATGCAAGTCTTTAAGCTCACCCCTCTTGATCTTCTGCTTGATCACCCTGATATGCTCATTCATTATGGATAGAGAAATGGGACCAAGCCTCCTTCCAAAGAACCCATACAGCTTTAAGAAACTCACCATCCTTTATTTATCTTTAGATTTCTTCTTGTTGGCTTTGATGGTGGCCCTTGATTTTGTAGCTTCCTCCTTTATCTTTCTCTTAACAGCTTTTCTTTCTTTAATAGCTTCTTATTCCAGCTCTTAAGAAACTAAAACTCTATATACTCAAAATATAAAGGGAGTAAAGCTTCTGCCTGTTAAAGACTTGTGGCACTCAAGTAGTTGATCATCATTTGTTTGTCTTTTTCCTTATCTACTTGAGCTTCTTCTTCTACAACCATAGATTCTACCTCAGGACTTTCTTGAACCGGAGAGAGGACAAGAGCTCGATATAATTTCCTTTGCTTTCTTTCTTCTTTGATTTTAAGGAGTAAAGCAACATCCTCGGCCTCCTTCCTCTCTCTAGACACCTCTATGTCTGCCAGTTCATTCAACATATCCAAGGGAAGAGAGATTAGATCATATATATTATAGTTCCTAGTTTCCGGTAGTTTAATCTGGCTACCCTTAACTTATCTTCCTGAGTGTTTGGACTGTTGGCGGCCCTGATTGCAGCCTACATGAAGCTTGGGGTCTCTCTCAGTCTTTCATCCCTTCCCTTGCCTTCCTTTTCCTCTCCCTTTTCTCCTCCTTAATCTCCTCAAAAGTTAAAACTTTCTTTCCTTTGTCAATCACTAGCATGTGTGACTCAGGGAGGAGATAGCTTTGGCCTTCTCGAACTTGTTATGCACTTGAGCTCTGGCCAGGGAGAGGCTGTGAGACACCTGCACCAACTGGTGTTTGACAGAGGGTAATTAGCGCTAAAGGAGTATGAATCTCAAGGTTCATAGGGTCCACAGCTAGGCCTTCAACTGAGGTTTCCCCTTTGAAGCTAATCTTAGGATCCAACTCAGTATCTAGTTAACCAACTATTTTCCTTCTAGCCTCTATGTATATATGCTTGTTCTCCTTTTGAACTCTTCAGACACCCTCATTTGGATCCTCACTACTAACCTGTCAGCTTATATGTTTTGGCTTGGATTGGCAAGCTACAGGTTAACAAGAGGGAAGCTTTCATAGAAACCTAGGTTGTAGATATTGAAGATCTCTTATTGACCTAGGTATCTAGAAAGCACCAGGGCCTTTCTATAAATTTCATACCTCCATGCTACTATTGGATTGTTAGCAGAATTGGATGGGGGAGACATGGCCCTTGGTAAAACACCCTCCTCAAATAAACTTTGAAATATGGCATCCACATTGATATGGGCCAAAGGAGGTTATTGAGTCTGGATAGTTTCAAGTCAGGGTGGTGAATCCTCTGACCGGGTCCGAATCTAAATCTAAGTTGATGCAATTCAACTAGGATCGAATATGATGATTTAGGCAATGATTGTGTAGCGGAAATACAGAATCAAAGATCATAAATGTTGAAAAATACTAATAAGTGCTTTGTATATTGATACAGATGAACAAAATACAAAGTATACTAGGGTTTGTAGCAAAAAGCTTGTAGCACTAAATAGAAACTTTCAAATATAGTGTATACTATTCTATTTATAGACAGATACAATGCCTGTACAAAATAATTAAACTACCCTGACAACTATACATTAGAATACTAGTCTAAGTACAAAATAATGATCCGCATTTGTATTGTACATCAGTATTAGTTAATGCGCTTATATTGGTCTTCGTCCGCATTTCTTCTGTTGAGCATCTGCATGAAGTATGTTATCGGCATTGACTAATGCAGAAGAACAAATTCTTAGCAGCATTTGATTTTGCTTATCCGTATTAGTAAATACGGATGAACAAATACTCAGCCGTATTTGTTCTTGCTCATCCACATTAACAAATGCGGGAGAACATATACTTAGCTGTATTTATTCTTGCTTATCCGCATTGACAAATGCAAACAACCCATACTTGTCTTTCTCTTCTGTTTTTTTCACCCACATTAATTTTTTGACGTTTCTTCCATCCGGAACAACCTTCAATCACCTCTTGAATTGTCAGGTATGATCCTTTTAGGGTCCAACAATACTCCCCCTAAGGATTATACAACCAATGTACTTCAAGGGTTTGATGGTGATAGCGGTTGTAAAGATTCTGGTGGTTCTTCTTTCACTTGTGCTGGGAAGAATGGATCAACATAAGGTTTGGGGGCGGATGTGAAAGCTGTTGTAGGATCCGGATTAGATGAGAATTAAGTAATAGTTGGATCCAGAATTGCTTTGATTATGGTGGCAAATTCTTGTGCCTCCTTCATCAGATCAGCATCCACTACATGTATGATCATTTCCCTCATCCGGTGTATAGTTTCAAGAGGAATCCTTCTGAGCATTTAAGGTTCATACATAGAAATGGATAACATTCCATCTCTATGCATAACCAGCTCACCTTTGGAGTTGACCTTAAGCTTTATAATGTTCTCGAATTGCAGTGGAACCCTCTTTCTATCTTCTGTTCTTTCTTTCAGTTGATTCTGTCAAAGGCTATTTTGAGTATCTTGATGCATTTCAAAAAGAAATACATATCAGCTTCTCCTAGCTTGTTATCTATTTCTCTAAAGTGTCTTGTGAATATGTAGTGGATATAGGATTCATCTAGCAATCTCACCTCATATCCACTAAATAGCCTTATCTCGGGTCCTTTTTTTCCTCCCTAAGTTCTTTCTATTACCAACTCATAAGTTTTCTTATCATAAAGTACATTTGAGATTGGTTTGGTCTTATGGGTTCTAGCAACCATCTTCCTTTTCACCATCTTCCTTTTTAATGACTTAGTTGGTTTTACATTTAGCTCTGGAAATCCCAACTCCCTTTTTTTTTCTTCTTCTTTTCTTGAGGATTATTGAATGATTTGTCTTTTCTGATGCAAATTGCCTTCAAAGCTTTGAAGTGTTAGTTTTCTTAAACATCTTTAGAATTTCTTCAAGCTCATATCCATTGTACATAGCATTATGATTAATCAATTCTAGCTCTGCTAATTCTTTCAAATCATGTATCTACAGGGAGTTCACTAATGCAGAGTACTCAGTGAAGAACTAAACTATCCCTGAGATACGTTTCACCATAAACATGTTCCAATCACTATCATACTTCCAGGCAATGAACTTTACATCTACTTCATCCTCTAGAGCAGACACACCCCTAATCATCTCAGAAGTGGTCAACCCTTCATGTAACTCCACTTGAGAGGGTCCAATAAACCACTTAGGATTTTTGTACAACATGGGCGCCAAGACATCATGGTCATTGTTAGTGAATTGCATCTCTTGAGCTGAAATTCTGGTTTTGGGCTTTCTCCCTACAACCTCCTCTTCTATTGTTTTCAATCATTCTTTCTTTTCTTTTATTATCTTGAGGATTATAGCCCAGAGAGAATTAGTCTTCATGTTTTCCAATTTTCTTCTAGTGAAGCCTTGAACGGAGAGATAATCCTTCATTTCCCTATCGTCATGTTGTAGGGATCCAGGTATTGGAATTGTGGCACTGGTGTTTGTTGAGTCTATCTTGGAGTGAATGAGATTGGGGATCTGACTATCAAATCATGCTTTTTCATCTTTTTCTTTTTATCAATTCTTTTCTTTTCAAAATCAGTCACAAAGGTAGGGTCTAGAAGTTTTTGCATCTTGTTGACTTCCTCTACCATTCCCTCATATGTAATTCCAAGTACACTATCAGCATCATAACCTTGATTAATCAGGAACATAGCATTTGCCATCAAATCATCAGTTTGAGCTATTTCCACCATCTCCTCAACAGATGACTCAACCTTTGCAAGACTGTCCCTAAACAAAGGGTCATCAAATATGCTTTCATCATATCCTCCCTCAATTTCTCCTTCTTCCAAATTAATCACTTAAATTTTGTTTTTCAACTGTTCCTCAGCCTTCTCATGCTCATCCAAGAATCGAGCAATAATAGGTAGGCTTCTTGGATCATCTTTTTGTTTCTTGAGAGCTGGTTCCTCTTCTGCAATTGGCATTTTGCCTTTGGCCTTCTCAGACAATTACTTTCTCTTCCTGGAATATGTATGCAAACGGGGACCAGAAGAAGAGGGTACTGAGGATTTGGCTTCTTTTTCTTTTATTTCTTTCTCAAGTCTTTCAACTTCTTCCTTTTCCTTTTCAGCAGCTTCTTTTTCTCTAAGCTCTTCACACAGCTTCATGACAAGTTCCTTTTGCTCATCAGTCAAATTGACTGCAGGAACGAGCTATAGGCCTAGTTCTTCTTCCAATGTCATAGGGTTAAGGGGAATAACCATAATTGGTTCAACTAGAGCACTGGGTTCTATGATAAATTCCCAGATTTCATCATCAATAATAAAATCTCCAGAAGAATAAACATCTAAGTCTTCAATCAAATCTTTCATTTCAGACTCCTCATCAAGTCCGCCTTCAGATGTTGGTTCAAAATAAACAGCCATAGCAAGACTTTTTTCTTCCACCCTAAGTTCACTGTGTTGGGTTTCAGGCTCATCATCCTTGTCTTCATCATCACCACTGCTCCCACCAGATACATCTTCATCTCTTTTATCTTCCTTTCTTTAGCCATATCTTCCTTAACTTTAAGCACCCTCTCAAGTTCAGAAACTCTCTTTATTAGAGCTTCTATCTGTCTATTGAGATCGGAGATTATGTCAGATTGGATGTGTAGGAACCTCTAAAGTTAAAAGGCTGATGCAACCAAAGGATACCACAACAACCAAGTCTTCCAACATGCACTTCGGAACAAAGGTGAACTAGCTTCAGAAGCTTTTACACACTCGGAAATATGCTAAGTGTAAAATCTTCCAAAACCAAAGTTCAGAAGAAACTGCTGCGGAAGCTTTACACTTAACTTGGAAAATATTCTAAGTGTAAAGTCTTCCGAAGCCAAGGCCTCAACTCTTCCGAAGTTAAAGATGAAGTCTTCTGAAGTTTCAAAGACAAAGTCTTCCGAAGCTGTTTACAAGACAAGACTGATTTCTTCTGAAGAGAGAGAAAAGATTCCTTTTCCATCAACTTTATCATAAAGCAACCTACTTTCTGCTGCATGTTTTGGTGGTTCACCTGCTATCACTAGTTGGTGAAACTTCCATGCTTTATGATAAAGTAGATAAGGTCTTCGCCTGCAAGTTTCTCTTTTTGTTCCTTTTTGGCTTTTTGTAATAGGAAAAGTCAGTGAGCTATGGCATGTCATAGTCACTAGTTAAAAAGGCAATCTGCCTTTTTAACTTTAGATTAATCTTGTTGTCTAGATTAGTCACTTCCAACTATCTTTTTGCATATTGACGGTTGTAGGATGTAGTATAAATAGTCTCCGGTTCTTACACTCAAAAATATACTTGTACAACACTTGTAATAGAACTAGAGAGCAATATACAACTTCCTTGAAAAATTAATCTTCTGTTCTTGTTCTTGCTCTAAAACAATTTTACTTGTGTTTGTCTTGTATCCTTAGTAAAAGTTTATAGTTCCATTTTTGAATTGTTAAATGATCTTTAGATCCTCCTAAGTGTGTTAACTAAGTGCAAGCTTAAGTACCCTTTAACGGTCCTGCATTTGGTATCAGAGCATGCCAGGCTCTTGATTGTAAGATCTCACCATCTTCAAATCCTCTTAGTTACACACATCACTTGACTTTTCAAATGGCAGCTATCTCCAAAGCGGATATGGAACTATGACAAAGTCCCCACTGATCACTCCTGAGGATTTTGACACTTGGTGTCAAAGAATAGAAGGCTTCATCAAGTCTCAAGATTCCAGGATGTGGGAGTCTGTTGTCAATAGACCTCGTGTACCATGCACCTCTTCAGCTACTGCTGTGGTGGCATGATACCAAAGGAGAAGGCTGAATTTTCTAATGAAGACTGGAAAAGAAGTGACATTGATCAGAAAGCCATGACAACCCTCCAAACTGCTCTTCCAAACACCATCTATAGAGGTTTCAAGAAGTGCAAGACCTCTAAACAGCTATGGGATGCACTGAAACTGATGTATGAGGGTTCAAATGAAGCCAAGGAGAACAAGAAGGATCTTCTGAAGCAGCAGTTTGAAAATTTCACCTTCAAAACAGGTGAAACCATGACTCAACAATACTTCAGGTATGTTGAGATTGTGGATACTCTGGCTGATGTTAGGGTAACTATTGAGAACAGGGATATTGTAAGAAAGTTCATGTCCTCTCTTCCAAGACAATGGACACACTATTGTGTGGTCATTAGGAGGAGTGAAAACCTCAAGACCCTTACTCTCACTGAGTTGTATGGGATACTCAGTGGATACCAGATGGAGATGAACATGCAAAATTCATCTGGTAACTCCAACACTCACGAGAGTTCAGTCCTTCATGTGGTTGAAAGGGATAGCAAAGAACCACAACATCATCTCATCTGCTACCCTGAAACATCACAAAAGGGTCCTTTCATCACCTTCCTATAGACACCTAGAGAGAGCTTCATCCAAGGAATTCCCTTCCAAGAGACAAGTTCTTCTTAAGCTTTTGTCTCTACTGATGAAAGTTCAGGCAACTTTCTTTTTACTCTTGAAGACCTGGACTGTATCCAACAAGATGATCTGGAGTACATGGAGATAGTCAAGCAAATGGCTCTTCTCACTCACAGAGTCTAGAAGTTCTACAAGAGGACTAGGAGAAGGTTTCCTAGCAATGCTGCCAGTGGCAAGTTTGGGCTGGACAAGAGCAAAGTCAAGTGTTACAACTGTAACCAGATGGGACACTTTGCTAGAGAATGTAAGGCACCTAAGTTAAATGGTGGCCAAGCTTCATCTAAGCCAAACTACACTGAAGGAGGGCACCAGAATGAGAAACCAAGACAGCAAGCTGCAGTTGCTGTTGAAGAAGGAGGCTTTGACTGGAGCTTTCAAGTTGAAGATGCATCTCCAAACCAAGCACTCATGGCTGACCATGATGAAGCTAAGGTACTTGAACATCTTTGCTCTCCTGAATGTATTGCTAAAGTGAATAGATACAGGTCTTACAACTTGGAAATGAGATCTGATATTAAACCTTTAAATATTTTAAAAGCTGATTTTAAAAGAGCTGAAAATGACTATAAACTTAAGATAGAAGATCTAGAGAAAACAGTTTCAACTCTTAAACATGAGCAAACAAACTACAGGACCCAAATTAAGGATCTCATTACTAAGCTGACTGAATGCCAGGCTGAGCTTGTGATCAGCAAAGCCCGGGCAGAAAAATGTGTTCTTGAAAAAGAGACCTTCAAGAACATGACATCCTCATCTATGCATGCAAAAGTATGTTATCAGAATAAGCATGGACTGGGATCTAGTGAGATAACTCCTCCACACACTCTACTATCAGTTAGATCTCCAAGGTGTGGAACTAGTCAAGATGAGTTGCCATCCATAGACCCCAGTGATGAAGAGGATAAAGAGGAGAAGGTGAGGGATGACTCTGAGGTGAGTGAAGAGAGTCAATCCAAAAAGGGTCACCATGCTCCTAAGGAGAAAAAAGAAGCTGGTTTGAGCAAGACCAAGAGAAAGAACTTGATCAGAAGAGCAAAAAGAAGATCCAGAAAAGCTCAAGAGATCAAGACCACCTTTGACCCCAAACAGAAACAAGTATTCATCTTTGCAAGGTTCAAGGTGATGAAAGCTGAAGACCTTGTCAAGAACTCTAGTACCAAGAGTTCAACTTCAGCTTCAACTCATTCCAGCAACAACAAGAAGACCGATCAGTTGTGTGTCACTGCTATATAGCCTGAACCATCCATTTCAAAGAGCAAGCTTCACCCTAAGAAGCCTGCTACATCATCTGAAAAGATGAAGAAAGAAAAGGAAAGTGTTCAAGCTCAGTCTTCTTTGGGAAAGAAGGCTCTTAGAAGGAAAGATTTGGATTGTGTTATGTGTGGTAGTACTTCATATCTGGCTAAGGATTGTCAATACAATTCCAAGAGTACTATCCACATAATCAAGAAGAAAACTTCTGAGAAGAAGAAGAAACAAACAGCTTCGGAAGGAAAATCTGTTTCCTTTGGAAGCTCCAAAATGAAGAAAAAGGCAAATGAAAAATTGCCTTTGGAAAGAAAGTTGGTTTGGAAGAAAGGAATGTTTCCGAAGCACTGAAGCTTGCTACAGTGAAAGCAAGATCTTTCGAAGGTCCAGCAGCCAAATCTTCTAAAGTTATCAAAACTTCCAAAGATATGCAGGTCAAGCCCAATCCAAAGGTGGTGTGGAAGATGAAGGAAGACCATGTGGCTGAAAGTTCATCATCAAAAACAGAAAATGATCCCCAAAGCCTAAACATAGGATCACTTACTGTTTCATTGCCTTTAACTTATTTTAACAAGCCCAAGACCAATGAGGCTTAGGTTTCCAAATGTAACTAAATCATCTCTTTATGTGCAGGGACAGCTAAAGACCAATAGAAACGTCTGGATCATTGATAGTGGCTGCTCCAGGCACATGACTGGCAATGAGTCCTTACTTCAAAACTTTGAAAGATTTAATGGAGGACCAGTTGCTTTTGGAGGAGATGCAGGAGGTTACAATACTGGCAGGGGCAAGGTTACAAATCGTAAGCTCAGCATTGAGAAGGTAAACTTTGTTAAGGAGCTTGGATACAATCTTTTGAGTGTGTCCTAATTTTGTGACCAAAAACATCACATGCTCTTTACTGAGCATGAGTGCATTTTTCTCAAGCCCGGGGTTGACATTCCTCAAGAGCATATTCTGCTCATAGTCCCCAAGAAAGGGAACATGTACAAGATGGACTTGGAGGAAACATCTCCCTCTGGAGAAGTTTCTTGCTTTCTATCTAAAGCAAATAGTGATGAGTCTTTTCTTTGGCATAAAAGATTTTGCCATGTAAACTTAAAGAACATGAATAAACTAATTAAGAATGATTTGGTAACTGGAATGCCAAAGAAAGAGTTTACTAGTGATGACCACTGTGTTGCATGCCTAAAAGGGAAGCAACACAAAGTGTCTCACAAGCCAAAGGAGATGAACTCCATCACTACTCCCTTACACTTGTTACATATGGATCTTTTTTGCCCCACCCTGTGTAAAAGGTTCTGGTCCGGATTGGCTATTTGATCTTGACTTAGTTACCAACTTTTTTAACAAATCTTGTGAGAATATTTTAGGATCTACAGATAACAGGTCAACAGAAGATCCTGATCCAAGATTTGCCATGAGGAGAAAAAGACTCTACAAAAACATTCCTGTCCTCTCCCCAGTTCAAGAAAGTCCCGAGCCAGAGACTATGGCCACTGAACAACCTCAGGTAGCTACTGAAGAAGAAAGACTAAAGATGATCAGCTACCTGAGTGCCACAGGTCTCTATCAGGCAGATGCACTTCTTCCCTTACCATCTAAGTACATATTGTTTGAATACAATAAGCAGATGGAAGAAAAGGCTAAAAGAGAAAAACAAGCTGAGAAGAAAAGATTAAGGGAAGAAGCTGCAAGATCAAGGGCCATCATCCACAAAAGCCAAAAGAAGTCTGCTGATAGACAAAGGATGATAAGCTTCTTGAAGTTGTATGGATTCTCTGGAAGGAGTCTTGGCCCTATGTCTCTATCCATAATGGATGAGCATATCAGGGTAATCAAGCAAAAGATTAAGAAGGGAGAGCTGGTGGACTTGCATTCTCTACCAAGTCCAGCTCAACCTGAAGTTGAGGTAAAGGTTGAACCCACTGAGACAACACAACCTAAACCTGGAGCTGCATCTTAACCAACTTCATCTTCTGATCCACAGCTGGGTACTCTTCTCACCCCCTCTTAACCTATGAGAGAGGAGATCCCAACTGAGAGTGACTCTACTAAACAACCTGGTACTCAAGACCAGTCCCCTCAGTTAAAATCATCTGGGAGAAGAAAGAGGATGGCCAGAAGATCAACCTCAAAGAAGAAGAAAATAAAGGCATCCACCTCCCAACCTCAGGAAGAGTTAAAGCTTCCTGAGGAAGTGCATGAAGAGGCTGCTCACCAAACTCCTATGATAGTAAAGCCTCTTGCCATTGGAAGACCCATTTTGTCTTGGAGTTATGATGAAGACTCAATCAAATGGTATGTCATAATAGATCAGGAAGGCATACATGTATATTCCTCTACAGACATGCTCAATCTTCCTCTGCATGATCTCTTTGACATGAGAAGGATCTATGTTAGTCTGAAGGATCCAGATCTTATGATGAAGAAAGGTATGCTGAGGATCCTAATGTGGACTATCAAGATCTAAAGAACTTCTCTGTTTTGGTAGCATCAGCCTACGGGGAGTTTGTAGGAACCTCTGAAGTTAAAAGGATGATGCAACCAAAGGATACCAAAACAGCCAAGTCTTCCAACATGCACTTCAGAACAAAGGTGAACTAGCTTTGGAAGCTTTTACACACTCAGAAATATGTTAAGTGTAAAATCTTCTGAGGCCAAAGTTTAGAAGAAACATCTGCGGAAGCTTTACACTTAACTTGGAAAATATTCTAAGTGTAAAGTCTTCCGAAGCCAAGGACTCAACTCTTCCAAAATTAAAGATGAAGTCTTCTAAAGTTTCAAAGACAAAGTCTTCCGAAGCAGTTTACAAGACAAGACTGATTTTTCTGAAAAGAGAGAAAAGATTCCTTTTCCATCAACTTTATCATAAAGCAACCTACTTTTCGCTGCATGTTTTGGTGGTTCACCTGCTATCACTAGTTGGTAAAACTTCCATGCTTTATGATAAAGCAAGTAAGATCTTCGCCTGCAAGTTTCTCTTTTTGTTCCTTTTTGGCTTTTTGTAATAGGAAAAGTCAGTGAGCTATGGCATGTCATAGTCACTAGTCAAAAAGACAATCTGCCTTTTTGACTTTAGATTGATTTTGTTGTCTAGATTAGCCACTTCCAATTGTCTTTTTGCATATTAACAGTTGTAGGATGTAGTATAAATAGTAGTTGGTTCTTGCACTCAAAAATATACTTGTACAACACTTGTAATAGAACTAGAGAGCAATATACAACTTCCTTGAAAAATTAATCTTGTGTTCTTGTTCTTGTTCTAATACAATTTTACTTGTGTTTGTCTTGTATCCTCAGTAAAAGTTTATTTTTCCCTATTTGAATTGATAAGTGATCTTTAGATCCTCCTAAGTGTGTTAACTAAGTGCAAGCTTATGTACCCTTTAACGGTCTTGCAGGATGTCAAGAAGATTCTCTTGTTCTTCCATGGCAAGGGTTTGGGTGGTTACAATATCCAAATGCCCACTGACTTCTTCTTTTGCATGTTCAAGAGTTGCATTAAGTCATTCAATCTCTTTATCTTTTTCTTCCTTTTTAGATTGATACTTGGCTTTCCATTCTTTTAACTCCTTCTCCTTCTCATCTAATTCATCAAGTCTCTCTCTTATGACGCTAGATCTTCTATCCAATAGTTTCTCCATTCTAGCTATCTTCAATAAGAGCTTAGAAATCATTTCATCCTTGTCATCAGGAAGCTTGACTTCAGATTCTGCAACACTTTTTGAAGGACCGGCCTCAAAGCTTAGTTGTCTCACGGGCATTTGAAAGCCAGCATGAGGATCCTCATCATCCGAAGATGATTCAGAACTACCTGAAGAGCTGGCAGATTCACCACATTCAACAAATTTAGCTGCAACCTCCGAAGAAGAATGAATAGGAGAGACATGAGGAGAATGAATAGGAGATACTCTGAAAGATGATGGGATACCAATATCTTGAACTGAAGGCACAGTGTGAAGATCACTACCTACATCAACCTGTGGTGACACTTGCCTTAGTCCTTCTTCTGCTGCTTCAGCATGCTCTTCAATAGTTTGTTGATCATGAGCAGCTATTTGTTCTTCTATTGTCTCATGCACATCAATAGGAACATCATCATGAACTTGTTCCTCATATAAGGAATAGCTTCCTCAGCTTCTTTTTCAAGAACTTCTTCTAGATTGATCTGTTGTAGCATCCATGGAAGTAAAGGCATGAATGTTCCACTATAGAAGTTCTTCTGGTCTCTCTTCTTGATAAACTTATTGGATTTGGCATTGTAGTTGTAACGCCACAAAAATTTCAAGAAATGAAGGATAGAAGAAAGTTCTTGCATGAAAAAAACTTCTCGCGCGAGAACCCCGAGCAAAAACTTGAACTGGGCATAAATAGTTGAGAACAACTGTTTAACCCTATTATTCGCGTGAAAAGTGCTACTGGTAGAGAGAGAAAGCGGCTGTGTAGAGAGAGAAAGTGAAGAATCGAGGTGTTTAAGGTATGTAACTCGTGTAGTAACTCGTGTTATATACTAAGAATGGATTACTGATGAATGTAACGCGTGGATATTTAGTTTTTGTTTGGCAAGAGCTATCGGGAAGGTTTTGTTGTGCTAGATCTTCAAAAGGTGAGTTTCTCACCCCTTTTTATGCAAGTTTTTCTGTTTTGGGGCTATTATGCACACAAAAATGCTTGTTTATGCTTGTGATGTTGTTGTTTACGGTGTTAAGTATGTTAGAACAGCCTTAGACACGATAAGTTGTGTTTAGGCGGGAGATCTGTAAGTTTTTGCGCGAGTAGGTAAAATTGTATGATACGGAATTTAAATATAATAAAGTTCTCACGTGTTAGGTAGGTTCTCGAGTGAAAAGGAAGTTCTTGCGTGACTTGTAAGTTTTTGCGCGACTATGTTTACTTGATGTGCAGGGTTTGACTGTGGTAAGGTTCTCACACGAAAAGATAGTTTTCGCGCGAGATGATGTTGATATATGGCTAAGTTTTTGCATGACCTGCTGCTTATGTGTTATGTTATCTTTTCAGGTTTAAATAGTTTTCAAAACTATATGTTTTACGGTATGACTTTACGTGGTATGTTATGTATATGTACGTAAAGTATTATGTAACGAAAGAGAAAGATAATGATAATGAAAAGTGGAACATAACGAATGAATGAAAGTCTTGCAAGCAAAATGAATAGAGGTGCACAACCACGTTGTTGTTAGCTCAACTGAGGCGCGACTTAGCTAGCCCATGAGGATGCGCTTTAGGGGTCCAATCCTTGAGATTGACCAAGATGATATGGGATCTTTATCGCTTAACCTTGGTACTGTTACCGGCTTCATGCACAATGTATGGGTGCTTATTTATAAGCCTCACCACAGTACCCACTTCATGCACAATTTTAGGGATTTAGCATACGGCATTGATCTAGATAAAGTGAAAGAAAATGATGAATGAATGAAAGGATGAACAATTATGAAAGATAGTAAATGACTATTATCAAGATGTATGTATGATGTATGCTCACATACGAAAGTAAAGGAAATGTTTAAATGAAAGTAAAGTATTTTAATATAAAACTAGAACTCACTCAACGGCACTGACTTTTGTATGCATAATAGTTGGTAGGTAATTGTTGATGATGAGGAGGTGCAGGCATGGACATGGAAGCTACTGGGATAGTTCAAGTCTGACATCCATATTTTTGGGAACGATATTGTATTAATACAATTTTTTGAAATGTAAATGAAATGACATGATGTTTTGAGACAAGTTTAATTATTAATGAAAAGTTATATTTCCCGTTGCGAACATCATGTTTTAAATGTTTTATGCTATGAATGACCAGCTATAAGTGTCCCGGGAACGGGGCCTTACAGGTTGGTATCAGAGCCAAAGTTTAAGAGAATTGGATAAAATTATTTTCAAAGCAAAAACTTAAATTGAGAATGGGACGAAAAAGAAAGGGATGCCAGTCCTAGTAGCTACATGCCTGCATGTAAATTTTTTTGTAATTATTTTATGTAAATTGATGGAAAAAAAGGAATTATGTGCGTGTGCTATATGAATTATGTGCTCTTAGTAGATTTAGACGTTGATGTAGTAAGGATAGAAAATGCTTGGAGAATGAAGAGTAAAGTAAGTGGTTTATCACAACTGGCCACTGTAATTAGGGACTTACTATGCTTGACATAACCTGAGCTATTACCTTGAGTGACCGTGTTGGTGTTTGGATCTTATAGTACTTAGGAGATGGCTGGTGGAAGGTATTCAAAGGCTTCTCGAGGTGGAGGTCATGGTGGACGTGGTGCTAGACCACGTGTCACGAGGAACAAGGCTAAGACTACCGAAACGGCACCTTAAGGGGCCGAGCTTCATCACTATGAAGGTGGGGATAAGAGTGCTAATTTGAGGGCCTTAGAGAAGGAGGCGGTAGTTGAGGAGGTTCATCAAGTCATGCAGATGATTTTGCCATCTGTGGTGACTGAGGTTATTAGAGCCGTAAGGGAGGATGAAAGGAAGGAGAAGAAGGAGAAGGGGAAAACTGCTGGGAGAGGGAGCGAAGAAGGAGGTTTAGGGGAAAAAGAACAACCAGGGACTAAGATGGTTGTTTCTAGTGATTATGAGGAAGAGAAAGCTATGAAGGAAACTGCAAAGGGGTCAACTATGGTTCATTCCAGAGGTGCAAGCCCCCAACTTTTGACGGGAATAGAAATGCTGCTGCTACCCACTAATAGGTGAAGGAAATGGAGGTTGTGTTTGATATCAGCCAGTGTACGGATGATCAGAAGGTGAAGTTTGTTGTTCACTCGTTTGTGGATACAACCTTATGTTGGTGGGATAACATAGTCCAGGCTGAGGGTAGCAGGGCTATTAGTAGGATGAGGTGGTCGGAACTAAAAAACTTGGTGATTAAGGAATTTTTTCCTCATCGGGAGTTGGATAAGATTGATAGAGAGTTCCTACACTTAGAGGCAGGAACCATGACACACCAGCAGTATACGACAAAGTTCAATGAGATGGCAAGGCTGGTGCAAGAGCAGGTGACACACGTGTCACGAAAGATCAAGAGGTACATCCAAGGTCTGCCAGCGGATATGCCGCAGACACATGATCGCTGCTCGGCCAGGTACGTTTAGGTCAGTGGTCGATATGGTAGGGAGACTGTATGATGAGCGAGAGGTGGTGACTAATGCGGAGGTGAACAAGAAGGGTAGCATAGAAAAGAACTGGAGTGGGAAATGTTTTTGTAGTTGTGGTTTCACTCCCAAGGTCAGAAAGGCAAAAGTGTAGGAGAGACCGTGGGGATCAAATCTCTGCTTTAAGTATGGGAGAGAGGGCCACATGGCAAAGGATTGTAGAGGGGCTAGGTGTTATAACTGTGTTGAGGCAGGGCATTTGAGCAGAGACTACAAGAAGCCAAGGGATGAGAGCTCCGGGGCAAAGAAGGGGATTGATAAGGAGAAGGAGGGGTAGAGGGCTAAAACCAGGCATTCACTATGACCCGAGAGGAGGCTAGGGTGGACCCCAACATCATGCCAGGTACATACTTGGTAAACCAAACTTGTGACTCTGTACTTTTTGATTCTGGTGCTAGTAAGAGTTTTATTTCTACTGCCTACTGTGATAAGTTGCCCATTAGAAATAGAAAGATTGATGAGACCTTCGATGTAGAAACTAACATTGGTAAGTCTATCAAGACATCTGGTGAGATAGAGGATCATCACATAGAGTTGGAAGGCCATAGGTTCTCTGCTAGGTTGTTCGTGATGACCTTAGGCGGATTTGATGTAGTCCTAGGGATGGATCCGCAAGCAGCCTATGAGGCCAATATCGTGTGCCGCAAGAAGATGATTTGATCGACCGTACCCGATGCGAGTTCGGTGATGATTTATGGCGATAGAGTTCGTACGATCCCAAAAGTAATTTTGATGGTTGTGGCGGAGAAGTGTATGAAGCGGGGATGTGGTGCCTATCTAATGTGAAGGATGTGGATGCATCAGTACCATAATTGTCGGACGTACCGGTCGTGTGTGACTTCCCAGACATATTCCCATAGGATCTATCAGGTGTGCCACCTGACCACGAGATCGAGTTCCAGATCAATCTGATAAGGGGTTTATTCGACCAAGTATCTCTCCATAGGGTGCTCCGGTCTTATTTGTGAAGAAGAAGGATGGTAGTATGAGGATGTGCATCGACTACCGAGAGCTGAACAAGTTGACTGTGAAGACCCGGCATCCGTTACCAAGGATTGATTACTTGTTCGATTAGCTCCAGGGTGCTAGTTGGTTCTCGGGGATAGTCCTTCAATCGAGTTACCATCAACTGAAGGTGAAGGATTAGGATATCCCTAAGATAGCTTTTCGTACGCGTTATGGACACTATGAGTTTCTCATGATGTATTTTGGTTTAACCAACATGCCAGCTGCTTTTATGGATTTGATGAATAGGGTGTGTCGGCCCATACTGGATAAATCAGTGATCGTGTTTATTGATGACATCCTGATTTATTCAAGGAGCGAAGAAGAGCATGCTAGTCAAATTCATGAGGTGCTAGAAACGCTTAGAAGAGAAAACTTGTACGCCAAGTTCTTCAGTGTCCGTTCTAGTTACGCGAGGTTTAGTTTTTGGGTCATGTGGTTAATCCTGAAGGAATCATGGTAGACCTGGTGAAAGTTAAGGCGGTGATACAATGGAGATCTCCAAGGACGCCATCCGAGATCCATAGTTTCTTTGTTTTGGGAGGCTACTTTCGAAGATTTATCCAAGACTTATCTATAGTGGCAGCTCTGTTGACTAAGTTAACCCGTAAGGATGTGAGGTTGAAATGGGGTTTCAAGCAGGAGGTTGCCTTTCAAGAGTTAAAGGAAAGGTTGAGTTAAGCCCCTATCTTGACGTTGCCTGAAGGGAATGATGACCTGGTGGTATATTCAGATGCTTCACATTCGAGCTTAGGTTGTGTGTTGATGCAAAGAGGGAAGGTTATAGCATATGCTTCCAGGCAGCAGAAGGTCCACGAAGTCAACTATCCTACTTAGGACTAGGAATCGATTGTTGTGGTGTTTGCATTGAAGATTTGGAGACATTATCTGTATGGGGAGAAGTGTACCATCTGCACTGATCACAAGAGCTTGAAGTACTTCTTCGAATAGAAGGATCTCAATATGAGGCAAAGGAGATGGTTGGAGCTTATCAAGAATTATGATTATGAGATCCACTACCATCTGGGCAAGGCCAACATGGTAGCAGATGCCCTTAGCCGAAAAGAGAGACCCGAGGCGATTCGTGTTAATGCTTATCAGTTGGTCATGAAATCTGATGTGATGAAAAGGAATTTCAGGATGAAGCGCTGAAAGAAAATCGGATTTTCTTTTCGGCTTATCAGTTGGTCATGGAATCCACATCACCATGGATTTCATCATGAAGTTGCTACGTACAGCATAGGGATACGATGTCATATGGGTGATAGTTGATCGTTTG